>CM048843.1:67546033-67966257 GCA_026545765.1 Plantago major
TTACATGGAGTTTAAAATTTTTAGGGGCGAATCGTAGGGATATAAGCCCATATTTCGGTGATTTTGGAGTAAATAATGACATGTTTGGTTGGCTTTTAACACAATCTGCTGACCTTGGGCTAATTTTTGGACAGATTATATTTGTGATCCAGGATTTGCCATGTAGAATTGGACTTGGAAGAATGGAACTAGTGGAAGCAATTGGGTTGGTACTACTTAAGCCCAATTGTGAGGCCCAATTCCAATTCCTTGACATTGGCGACATTTGAAAACCCGATTTGCCTGTTATTATTATTTCTTTATCGTGACCGTAAATTTGTGCTTACTTTTAATAATAGTACTCCCTCAATTTCGGAGAAATTGTTACAATTTGAATTTCCACCAATTTTAAGAAAAAGTAGAAAGTACAAGTGGGTCCCATGATTATTAGAGATTAAATGAGTGGCATATTGTAATAAAAGTGAAAGGTAGGGAGTTTTATTATTTAATTAGTTTCCATAAATGGAAATTGTAACACTTTTAGTGAAACGCCGGGAACGGAAAGTTGTAACACTTTTTCTGAAATAGAGGGAGTATTTCTTTACACAACATTGATGTGAGTCTGTAAATTTGTGCTTAATTTATGTAACTATTATAGTTTATTAAGAAACACACTCTAGAATTCTGCGGAAAGCCGTATTCGATGAAAGTCGTATGTACGGCTTGGAGGTAGATCTTTCATATCTTTTGAGATCCACCCTACAATATGGGATAAAAAAGCACTCTAGATAGAGACCTAGAAACATAGTTTCTATTTATTACATATTAATCCCAATAAAAAACAACTTTTCAAAAACACACCAACCCAAGGGCAAGAAGGCGGGTCTGACTGTCTGTGATACGGATCGGTATATATATGCTACAAACCAGCAGAAAAAACCACAATTCGCCATTTATTTATGTGCTTCTTTCTCTCACTACTTTCTCTCTCTAAGATTCTCCCAAAAATAAGCTCGATTCAACCATTAATTCACCAGAAAAATGCAACAACTTGATCGATCGGCAACGTTAGCTGCTATTTCTTCAGGAATCTGCAGAAAAAAACGAACGACAAAAAAGATTAGACATGATTCGAACGATTTTTTATTTTTTTTAACGTTTTCAACCGATTAGACCTAGAAACATAATTTCTATTTATTACATACTCCCTCCGTCCCGGGTTGATCTTCCCGTGGCCCCGGGCACGGGTTTTAAGATAAAAGTGAATAAAGTAGGAGTAATAGTGATAAAGTATGAAAGATAGTGTATAAAGTAGGAGTAATAGTGAATAAAGTAGGAGAAATAGTGTATAAAGTAGGAGAGAGATTTTCCATTTAAGGGATGAGAAGATGAAGTTGGGACGGACCAAAATGGAATGCGGGAAGATGAAGTTGGGACGGAGGTAGTATTAATCCCAATAAAAAAACAACTTTTCAAAAACACACCAACCCAAGGGCAAGAAGGCGGGTCGGACTGTCTGTGTACGGGTCGATATATATATGCTACAAACCAGCAGAAAAAATCACAATTCGCCATTTATTTCTGTGCTTCTTTCTCTCACTACTTTCTCTCTCTAAAATTCTCCCACAAATAAGCTCGATTCAACCATTAATTCACCAGAAAAATGCAACAACTCGATCGATTGGCAACGTTAGATGCTATTTCTTCAGGAATCTGCAGAAAAAAATGAACGACAAAAAAGGTTAGACATGATTCGAATGATTTTTGTTTTTTTTTAACGTTTTCAACCGATTTGATCGAAAAATCAAGCTATATAGTTGATATTATGATTGATTACAGACTGATACATAGTTGATTCATGTTTCGAATGATAAGATTGCTTCGAATCCAAATAGATCTGAAAAAATCAAGTTCGAAAAATTGTAGATCTAGAACTATTCATCTATATTTTCATATTTTGATGGTAATTCATTGATGTTGTTGGTGTGCATGCATTCACAAGGTGTAATCATGCTTGTAAGGACCGGACAGTGTTTTTAATAAAGATCGGACCTCAATCATCAACTCAGATCTGGAAAAATAAGGTATATATCGTTTCTATGTTCAGCATGTAAATGCTATGTTCTCAAGAATATTACATATGTTCTCTGGAATATGTCCTAAGATTTCATTCAAAACCTGCAGTCATTTTGTGCTCTGTTTTTCGACATTTTTTTTGTATTATGTTTTTTTACTGTATTTTCCTATGTTTTTACGTATATGTACTACCTTCTCACTAATATACCATATGTTCTCAACAATATCTAATTTATTTTCTATGAAATAGTTGCTCATTGATGTTGTTGTTGTTGTTCCTTATGCATTCACAAGGTGTAACCATGCTTGCATAAGGATCGGACAGTGCTTTTAATCAAGATCCGACCTTAATCATCAACTCAGATCTAGAAAAATAAGGTATACATCGTTTCTATTTTCATTCTTGTATGTGCTATGTTCTCAAGAATATTACTTATGTTCTCTGAAATATGTCATATGTTTTCATTCAAAACCTGACAGTCGTTTTGTGCTCTTTTTTCGACATATTATTTTGAATTCTGTTTTTCACTGTATTTTCTTTGTTTTTACGTATATGAACTATCTTCTCACCAATATACCCTATGTTATCAATAATATCTTCTATGTTTGCTATGAAATAGTAGCTCATTGATGTTGTTGTTTATGCATTCACACGGTGTAATCATGCTTGCATAAGGATCGGGCGGTGTTTTCATTCAAGATCTGACCTCAATCATCAACTCAGATCTGAGAAAAAGGTATACAACGTTTCTATGTTCTTTCTTGTATGTGCTATGTTCTCTGGAATATGTCGTATGTTTCCATTCAAAAGTTGATAGTCGTTTTGTATATACAACGTTTCTATGTTCTTTCCTGTATGTGCTATGTTCTCAATAATATTACCTATGTTCTCTGGACATGTCCCATGTTTCCATTCAAAATACGACAGCCATTTTGTGATCTATTTTTCGACAATATTATGTTAAATTTTATTATTTACTGTATTTCCTATGTTTTTACGTATATGTAATATCTTCTCACCAATATACCATATGTACTCAACAATAACTACTATGTTTGATATGAAATAATTGCTCATTAATGTTGTTGTTTATGCATTCACAAGGTGTAATCATGTTTTCATAAGGATTAGGTTACTAAATTCATCAACTTGAAGAAGAAGAAGAAGAAGAAGAAGAGCATTGGCGAAGAAGAAGAAGAAGAAGAAGAAGAAGAAGAAGAAGAAGAAGAAGAAGAATGTTGAGTCAAATGCAACAGATGAGCAAAAAGAGATGATGAACCTGAAATTATGTAAATAGAGATCAAGAAGAGGTTTGAAAAGAGACAAAAGAAATAGCATTATATGTTCTTTTCTTGGCAGTTGTATGAATAGTAGTACAACATGTAATTGAATGATATAGTGTTGGTCCAGATAACGGCAAAGTAAAAGACTAAGGGGGGGGGGGGGTTGAATAGTCTTTTAAAACTTTTGTCGATAAACACAGTTTCTCAGAAACCTGGGGGTTTCTGATACTTAAATTCAGAGCGCGGAAGACTTTAAGATAGGTAAGTGCAGAAACAATAAGTATGTGTGTGTGTGCTTTGCTGAAATGTAAATACAGAAAGGTAAATAACACAGCAAGTATAGTGGTATCTGGAGGTGGCGTAATCCTCCAACTAATCCACTTCGGTCTTTCTGAGACCTAGAATTCACTAGAACAGATAATTGAGTTCACCTTACAATAATCCTATTCTAAGATTCCTAAACAAATGGTTCCCAACCAAATGTTCCCCCTGAGTTATTCCCCAGCTCCTAGAGCTAAGTACTTCCTCTACTCAGATAACCTTGGAGTTATTCCCTGATTTTCCAAATCAAGTACTTCCTCTACTCCACGCCTTGATGGTGTTGGTTATAAGGTTTTGTCAGAAAGGCTTCTCGTATAACTTTTCTGTTATGTTTACAGAGAGCCAAGTAATCGAGACTACTTAATACACTTGTTCAAGATGGCGATGCTCTTTCTTGACCCAATTGATGTCCGCTCGGAGAATGAGCTTCGAAAGGGTATCGATAGTTCAACTCTTTCACGAATAACAATCTCATGTTAAGGTTCAGGACAACTTAGAACTACTAGTTATTCTTCAAGCAACAGAAAGCTTTCAGAAAGGATAGTAGAGTGCTTGAGAGAATACTTTGCTTGATGGTAAGTTTGCAAGATAGAGCGTTCTAAGGTATGTACTTCAAGCATCTAAGTGTGTGATATATATAGATAAATTTGAGAGGCGTTTGAATTGTATCCGTTGTGCTCTCTATCAAATTATATCCGTTTATATCTTGAACTATGTACTCAGAAGTCACTATCTCTTGTTTCAGAGAGGACTTGCTTTTGCAAGATTTACTTTATGCATTTAATGCGTAGTACTGTTCATTGTCCTTTAGTCTCAACGGATACATGAGCCTTTCTGATGGCTTGCATGCTCCATACTCATGATGTCATATGTTCAGAATCATATTTCGAAAGTAAGTTAATATACTTAAGAAAAGATTAAGGACATAGTCTTTCTGAGTTAGACTAAACCTTTGTGTCTTCATAAACCTTGTGCAATCTTTAGTCTTCTAATCTTCACAAAAGCTCCATTGCTAGGATTGATCTTCATGGTCTTCTTGAAATAAAAATTACACTCAGAGACCTATAATCCTATTACAAGATTTACTAGACTAATCGTACTCAGTGATTTCCTCTTTTACAATGTTCAAGTGAACAAAGAGTACTTAATCACCTTTCTGGCTAAGACAAGAACATGTGATGAGTGATCAAAATACTAACAGATATTCCTAACAAATTTCCCCCTTTTTGATCAGTCATCCATGACTATCTTTTAAGTCCTATTACAAAATTGTAATCCTGGAAGAGAAAACAATCCACCACTTAATCATTTCAAATGATATTCAATTTCAGTTGAATTAAGTGCAGAAAGTAAACATCAACCAAATCACAATAAGTGATCTTTGCTGATAAGTTGTCATCTATTAAAAAGTATCTGAGAGTATGATCTTCAGATAGGTACAGTTTACAGAAAGAGATGCAACTTTTACATATAGAGAATTTTAGAAACAATCAGCAAGATTACAAAAAGTAACAAAACATACTAAGTAAATTAGAAAAAAGGAGAGTCCAAGATCCAAGAGAGTATTCTAAGTCACATATTTCATGGTAACTCTTGCCAAGCTTGTGATTCTTCCGCAGAAAATGTTTGACCCAGAAGTACTTTCCCCAGACCTAGGCATGGTCTACTTGCAGCTGAGACAGGTTGAAATACTTGTATATTTCTTCCAGATAATGTATATCATCTAGGTATTCATCCAATGTCATATAGAATGACTCATAGGTTGAAACACCTAGTTTGTTCTTCTCAGTAGCTACCATCCGCTTTTCTTACCTTGTATACATCATCGTTTTTGGGTAAGGACAGCAAAAGAAAGGTCCATCTTTCCGCTTCATTCCTCTTTTCTACTTCAAAGTTTAGCCAGCATGAAGGTGCTCGTGTTTAGCAATTACGCTTTTCTCTCCATTTCAGGATCTGGTTGAGGATGGGAGTTGGAAACTTATCATTGACAAGTAGATGTTGTAGTTCCAGAATCAAATACCCTCTCTTATTCAGAATGCACCTATATGAAGATTCTTCATTACTGGTCTTCATATACTTAATGTGGGCATCAGTTGGCCTTTCTTGATGTGTTTCAATGTTTACTCTGCCAAACTGGAAATCCCTTCTTGCTTTTCTGTTTGGTGGCCTTCTGTCAGGAGATCCTCTAACCCTTTCTTCCTGCCTTGAAATTTGTCTTTGGTGGATGTTCCTTGTAAAGACTTGGTATTTCCAGAAGGAGTTCTGGCTGCTAAGGGCTTTGCTGCCAGAGGAGGTTGTGAAGTAGTTGCTTGTCTCCTTTTCTTGTGAAGTGGATGTTCATCAGAATCATCCCCATCATCATTGAAGTCCAAAATTGGAGACTTGCAGATTTCTTGGCCTCTTACTTCTCCTTCTTCCTTTTCTTCTTCTTCAGAAGTCTTCTTCTCTTCTGAGATTCTAAGGGACTTGGTTCCCCTAGTTATCATACTTCTCATTTTCCGGTGGTTGATCTGGAACAACTTCTTCAGCAAGGGTGTCTCCAGTGGTGTCCTTAATGATAAGTTGACTTGAGGAGGGAGGATTTGATTGTTTTCTTTTTCTTCCTCTGCCTTTCTAAGGCATCTCTTCTTCCCCCTTAGTCATGAATGACTGACTCATGATAGCATAAGCTTCAGAGAGAGTTTCAAAGTTTTTCTGGAGATTGTTGTGCACCCTGACCAAATCTTGAAGTTCCTTCTTCAGCTCGTTGTTCTGTCTAACCGCCTCGCTCCTTTACATTGAGCTCTTCAAGCGCCTTAGGATGGCGTTGGCTTGCGTGACATGACGGTGGGCTTCATTCAATGCTGCATTAGCATTGTTACAATCCTCATCCCTGACCAACCCTAGGTCTTTCTGAGAGAAAGCGATGCTGGTTGCTCTGTTGAGTAAAGCAGCAGCCAAAGGCTTCATCTCTTCTGGGACGGTTTTTAGCACTTCTGTGTCTTGGGCAACTAGTGTCTTTCTGATTTCTAAAAAGACACTGTTCCTTGCACGGTGCTCTTCACTTCTTGAACTACTTGGTGCAGAGAATATATGAGGAGCAAGTAGGGCTCTTTTGTGCTGAGTGACAAGTCTCTCATCTTACGCTGATAATCAAGTTGTGGGTTTCAGCATCACTATCATAATCCTTTTCTTGGATTGTTTGCAGATTGACAATCTTCTTCTGCTTTCTATCAAGTGTGCTGGCCTTCTGAGAAGATGTAGAAGGTCTTTCTGATGCAGTCGCAGCATCATGCTCTTCATCATCATTGTCATCCATGGCATCTATTTCAGCAGCTATGACAACAATGGCATTCTTCAAATTTCTTTGCTCATCTAGGAGTGCCAATTCTTTGGCATTAGCTTCTTCGAGCTTTTTGATTTTGGCTTCCTTTTCATCAACAAGAGCTTGAGTCTCAATGTTGATTCTCCTCTCTTCTTCCAATATCTTTCTGAGTTGTTCAATTCTAAACTCAGCGGCTGAAATTTCTTCTAAGGCATCATTGTGTTCAGCCTGTTGGGTATCTTGATGAGACTTGGGAGGTGATGATGATGGAGCTTTCTGAGCATTTGAGGGAGTAGCCTTTTTCTCCACTTCCTTTGCTAGCTTTCTGAATCCCGCCTTGGCCAGGTTGGGGATCATCATTTTGATCATCATCATCATCCTTTTTCTTTGCTTCTTGGTTTGGATGCTCAGAAGGAGGTTCTTGATAATCATTTTCGTCCATCTCCTTGTCATCTTCTGAAACCAGGTTGATCACATTTGGGAATGTAATCATCCTCCCATTAACTTCTTCTTGTTCAGTTGGGTAGGTTGTGAGCTTGTTGGGCAAGGCAGGATGGGTAACCATCTGCTCTTGGGTTTGAGCATCCACAGACTTGAAATCTGCCAAAAGTCTTTGTGCTACTTCATGAATAAAGTCTTCATGCATCAGAGTGGCAAAAGTGTAGGACTCTGTTGGGAACAATGCATGGATATAATCTTCCAGATTGAAGGCAATTGCTCTCTTCTTCGACGCCGACATTTCGCTAATTCGAAAGGTCACCTTTACGAAGTTTCGCCATCATTCAAGCACTTGAGATGTTTCTTTAAGGTGTGCTTCTGGAAGGTCTTGAGTAAATCAACTGGCACTAGACTTTGAGCCTGAAAGAAAGTGTTCAAGTTAGTTTTGCTTCAAACTACTTGAGTTAGTATCTGTAAGCGAAAGAAGGTTTTCTGA
Organism: Plantago major; assembly: GCA_026545765.1. NCBI lineage: Eukaryota > Viridiplantae > Streptophyta > Magnoliopsida > Lamiales > Plantaginaceae > Plantago > Plantago major. The sequence goes on from CM048843.1 coordinate 67,553,932, forward strand.
GCGTACCTGTGTAGAAACACTAGGCTCAATATCCTGTACTTCTGCTTGCTTGGGCACAGAGGCCTCAGATACCTTGTTGTGAGGAGAAGTCTGATCCTCATCAACCTTTCTTTCTGCTAGATCCTGAGAATTAAAATCAAATATGTTTAGAAACTGTTAACAGAAAAGATAAGTGGAAAAATGCTTTCTGAGACTTCACTTACTTCCAAGTGAGGAAGCTCAGCGGCATCTTTCTCAGAAACCTTGGGGGTTTCTGGAACCTTTTCGCAGAATCTTGTTCAATAGCTTTTAGTTTCCTTTGGAGGAGATAACACAACTTTTTCTCCATCCAATTGTTCTTCTGACTGAGCCTGTAAGAACAAACATAAAAGATTTAGTAGTGGTTTTTCCTGAGCATTCTTGAAGAAGACTATTAATGATTACTTACCTTCTCAGCAGAAGGCTCAGTAAATACTTCCTCAGAAAGCTTTTCAGCCTCTGGAATCTCTAGGTTTTGGGGTGTTGGTTCCACCACCACTACTTCCTCAGTTGGAGCCTAAAAAGAGACATTAAGAATATTAGAACATAAGATAAGAGCATTTTTAGTTATTTCTTGTTCAGAGATAACTTTACTACCTGTGGGACAGGCTCTTCTTGATGTTCTGAGGTTGGAGGAACCTCTTCTTGATTCAAGGGGGTGGACAGGGTTTCTTCCCCTTGAAAGTGTGTCTCCAAGTTGGCCTGTAACAAATACAGCTTATGAGTAACAAGTTAACATTCATTTATGTTGACATGTTATATACAAACTATCTTTGTTACCTGAATAGAGTCAGGTTGATCATTGATCTCTTGGACTTGTGGTGATTCCACACTCTCTCAGTGCTCATTATTGTTATCCTCTGTAGTATCATTCTGAGTCTCCATCTCAGTTTGATCCCTTTCCGAGAGTTGAGCTCTCTCACACTACAAAAAAAACCAGGTTTAGCAACGGAATTATCCGTCGCTAAAACTGGGCCGATCCGTCGCTAAATCCTTAGCGACGGATAACCCTCCGTCTCGAAAACAGTCGTCACTATTTTTATTGGCGACGGATAGATATTCCGTCGCTAAATAACGACGAACTGGCGACGGATTAAGCCGTTGACCAGTCCGTCCGCATTGGCGACGGATTTCGTATCCGTCGATAATAAGAGACGGGATTTAGCGACGGATTTGTTCACTGTTTTAAAATTTTTTTTTTAATATTTCTGTTTCACCTGTTTTTTCACATAATATAATCATAGATAATATACCCGAAACAATTAAATTGCATTAATATATCCGAAACAATATAAATTTTCTACAAATAATCCGAAACAAGAATTAGAAGGTGAAATAGTGTCAAATTATCCATAACAAGTCTGATGTAACTAAGAATAATCGGGAGGAGGCAGTGGGTGAGACTGGGAAGAGCTCTCGAACATCCGGTCAAAGCGTCCATCCATTTGAGCCATACGAGCCATTCCTCAAGCACTTGCTCGTAAGCTGCCTTGGTCGCAGCTATTTCCTGTTGGAGAGGAGTCATCATCTCGTTAACCTGCTGCTGTGTGTAGAGATTAGATCGCGATCCTGATCCCTGGGACACTGAGAAGCTACCATAACTCATGGAAGGGCCCAAACTTCCCAATCCATACATTCGACCCTTGCTGTCCATTGGGTTGACCTCGAAGAAGATCTGGTCTTGCTCTTCAATTGACAGCTCATGACCGTCGATCATCCTCTCGTCCATCCTCCTCTCGACCTCACTCTGCAATTGTTGGTTGCATACGAAATGAGATGCAATTTTAGGAATCACTTTAAAATACTCAAATACACATGTTAACCTTAAGAAAGAAACGTGGTCGAATACGCCCTCTCAGTCCAGATGCCATTCTTCAGCTTAGCCTTCTTGAAGTGGTACAGAGCACTCTTCAGCTGTCCTCTATTGGCCTAAAAAAACATATGTGCAAACAAGTAGTTAGTTGATTGAAATGAAAGCTAAAAACTGTTATGTATCATATTCCAAGTCATTAACAACATATTTACTAACCTCCATCACGTGATCTGTAACAACAGCTCGCGACCCATAGTCATATCATTAACACACTACGTAATATAAGCTTAACTAACTACTACATACTTACAATAAACATGCAATTGCTCAAATTAGTCGAAATTAATAAAATCCCCAAATTTGGCAAAGTTAGGGTTTTAGGCAAAATACCTTCGATTTAGCTGAAAAAAGATGAAATTTATTGACCACACGAGCTCCTTGTCCCACAGGCTTCGAGAAGACTCCGAAATTGGCCGGAACGGTCGAGATTTGGCCGGAATTTGTTAGTGGCGAATGAAGAAATGAAGAAGGAAGAAGAAGCAGAAATGAATCTGCTGGAGCAGACAGCCGATAGTATATAAATTTTAGCGACGGATCGCAATCCGTCGCTAAAGTCCGCGATCCGTCGCTAAAATCAATTTTACTTTTTTTTTTTTTTTTTTTATCCGGTCAACTTATTTAGGGACGGATTTAATATCCGTCCCTAAATAACGACGGATTTTTTTATCCGTTGCTATTTGGCGACGGAAACACATCCGTCGCTAATTTAGCGACGGATCATTCCGTCGCTAAAATTAGCGATTCGTCGCTATTTAGCGACGGATAGAATCCGTCGCTACCTTCCGTCGCTAATTGACGGATTTCTTGTAGTGTCAGAAGGTTGAGGAACCTGTTCAAGAACAGGGTTTTCTTCAGCAATATTAAGTGATGGCATTGTGAATGTGGAAGCAATGGCAACATCTTCCATCATTCTATCTTCCTCACCCAGACCTTCTTCTTCCTGCTGGGCAGAGGGGCTCTTGTCTTTCTGAAGAGTTGAGCTTGATGCTCCTCCATGGGTCTCATACTTGAATCTTTTGAGTACTTTTGCAAGTACTTCATCATCCTCGGAATCACTATTATGTGCTGGTGCAGACCCATCTATGATATTTCTATCATCTCTGGAGAGTTTTGGAGCATTCTGGTTCAGGATTCTTGGGGCATTCTGGAGTTGCCTTTCTGAGCGTCCAACATATTCTGAGACCTTGTCTCCAGAAGGTTGCGCCTCTTGTATGCTTAGGGGCTTGGAGGCTTTTTTGCTATGAGTCCTCTTTCTCTTGGCAACTGGAGGTTTAGCTTGAGCTTGCTCAGTGACCTCCTCACCTTGCTGTGCAATTTCTTCTTCTTCTGCCTTTCTGAGTGCGTTCTCAGCAGCAAGTTTCTCCTTTTCTTCAAAAGCGTGTCTGAAAAGGGAGTTGGTGACTGGGATCTCCTACCTCTCTCTGAGAGTGATTCCCATTGTTCCCAGAATGTAACAGATTCTGAGATCAAAGTGCATATTGGCCTTTGGTTCAGCAATGCCATTGATGATTTTGGGCTCAAATTCCTCAATATGTCCAATGAATTTGTTGAAGGCATACTTCCCCCAATTGAAGTGGGTTTCCTACCCTTCATGCTTCTTGTTCAGAAGATGCATCATCATCCATCTCTCCATGCTTATCTGGTCTACTCCACCTTTGTTGCCATCAAAGCAACGGACCAGAATAAGAGCTAAGGTACTCCAGTGTTTCTAGAGATGACTAGTTCTGATGGCCTTCAGAACAAAGTCTCCTGGGCAACCTTTTGCATTTTCTAACTCGATTGCTTCAAATAGCTCTTTGACACCTTGAATCATGGAAGCGTCCTTGATGTTGATGTCTTCAAATGTTCCTCGATTTTTCAATCGGAAAATCTTGCAGAAAGTCTTGCAGTCTAGAACAATTTCTTATCCTTGACTTGACCGCATGTATTTTCTTCTTCATCATTCACAACTTTTGTGAAGATTTTGGAGTTGTTATAGAACTCCAGTACATCCAGTGTGGATAGTCCACTGGGTGCAGCAGATAGAAGCTTGTAGATATGGGAATTTTTCAGCATCCCCAATATCAGTTTCCTTTCTGTTCTTGAAGGTATAACTACTGGTACATACCTCTTTACTAGAAAAGCTCCCCAATTCATTTTGTGGTTAGGGTTCCAGTCCGATGGGGTAAACTTCCCAGAAGGCGTTTATTCAACACCTTAAGTTCCTTTCCTCCTTGCTTTTCAGCAGGAGCAGATGATACGGCCTTAGGGTTCTTAATGGTCATCTTCTTGGGTGCCATCTCTTATATAGAGTTTTGAGTGAGTTTTTTTCAGATGAATTTTGCACAATTAATCGAGATTAGTCTGTCTTTTCAGAAGACTAAGCACAAGAAGTTGAGTTTTGCAGAGGGGTTTTGCAGAAATCTTGAGAGATTTTGCTGTTTTGATGCAAGTTTGAAATTTCGAAATTGGTAAAAGTGTTTGTCTTTTGCCCAAATCTTATATACATAGCAGACAAAATGTACATAGATACAACATACATATAGCTGAATATGAATGCGTGTCTTTGCATCTGCATAGGCGTGGTACGTCCTTTGTACTTCATTAAATGCGTAGTGGGCCATGTCTGCATTTATCAACAGACATTACTTGCTTTGTTTTAATCTCAATCGTTGAGATCAAACGTTTATTCATCAAGGGCTTATATTGAATATCTTGTAATGATATCAATCAACAAATGGTAATGTGCCGACTTGATGGATTTTTAATATGCTACATTCATTGTGTCACTTTAGTAAAGAGTAGGAGTACTTAATCGTCTGATCTTATCATTCTGAGTGTCAAGTCCTTATCTATATATTGTTTATCATCAAAATGGTAAAAATACAAGACATTGCACATATTTGACTTTCAGAACTTATACCTTTTGGGCTTTGTGTGTCCATTTCTCTTTATGACTAAATAGCTTTCTGAATTCAAGTGTCAGAAGCTTCAGTTGTTTGAATGTATTTGACCCACTCTCAGTAAGTAAGTTCTAGTCTTATTTACTTATTAAGTGTGTACCAACCTTTGCCTTTCTGGATACCCGTTCCAGAAATGTTTTTCCTTTCTGAGTGTTCTTTGCCGAAACCTTTGCATCACTTCTTATCAACTTGGCTTTCTGAGAACCTGTTCTCAGAGACCTACTGCTTATTCAGACTTTAGAGATTCAGGACAATTTTTCAGTCCTTAGGCAACTCCATTAATCCAAGATTGTGTCTCAAAGTCAAGAACTGGCTTTCTTGTAAGGGCTTAGTGAAGATATCTGCAAGTTTGTCTTCTGTGCCAATCTTGAGTATCTCTATATTACCTTTCTCAACATGGTCTCTGATGAAGTGGTGTCTGACATCAATGTGCTTTGTTCTGGCATGGAACTTGGGGTTCTGTGTGATTGCAATAGCACTTGTGTTATCACAGAAAATGGGAGTTTTCTCTTCATTAAGTCCATAGTCTCTGAGTTGTCGATGAATCCACAGAATTTGTGTTGCACAACAACCAGCAGCAATATATTCAGCCTCTGTGGTAGAAGTTGCAATTGAGTTTTGTTTCTTGCTAAACCATGAGATAAGTCTAGTTCCCAGAAACTGACAAGTTCCTGAGGTACTTTTCCTATCAAGCATTGATCCAGCATAATCAGCATCTAAGTAACCAGCCAAACTCAATCCACTTTCTTTAGGATACCACAACCCTACATCTACTGTACCTTTCACATACTTTAATACTTTCATAGCAGTGTTGTAGTGTGATTGCATTGGATTTGTTTGAAATCTAGCACACACTAACCGCATATTGAATATCGTGTCCGCTAAAGAAGGTAAAGTAGTGAACCTATCAATTTCCTATACTTGTGTTCATCAACACTCTTATCTGATTCAGTATAGGTCATCTTGGTTCCTATGCTCATAGGTATCTTAGCATTCTTTTCAGAAGGCTTAAGATTGAACTTTGTGAGCATGTCTTTTGCATACTTTGTCTGACTAATGAATATTCCATCAATGAGTTGCTTGACTTGCAACCTTAGGAAATAGTTCAATTCTCCCATCATACTCATCTCAAATTTACTTTTCATGAGATTTGCAAAGTCATCACAAAGTTGCTTGTCCTTAAATCCAAATATAATGTCATCAACATATACTTGAACTAAGAGTAGTTTTCCATCATGATTTAAAGTAAACAAAGTTTTATCAACTTCACCTTTCTTGAAACCACTTTCCAGAAGGCATTTGGCCAAAGTGTCATACCATGCTCTTGGAGCCTGTTTCAGTCCGTAAAGAGCTTTCCGTAGCTTATAGACCATTCTACTTTCTGAGGAAACTTCAAAGCCAGGTGGTTGCTCAACATAGACTTCCTCAGCAAGTTCACCATTCAAGAATGCACTTTTGACATCCATCTGATAAACTTTAAAATCTTTATGAGCTGCAAAGGCCAGAAAGAGTCTTATTGCATCCAATCTGGCAACTGGTGCATATGACTCATCAAAATCTAAACCTCCAATCTGGGTGAATCCCTTGGCAACCAATCTTTCTTTGTTTCTGGTTATTTCACCAGATTCGTTCATCTTGTTTCTGAAAACCCACTTAGTTCCAACCACAGATATTCCTTCTACAAATGGAACTAGTTTCCAGACTTTGTTTCTTTCAAACTGATCCAACTCTTCTTGCATTGCAGACATCCAGTCTTGGTCTCTTAATGCTTCTTCTATAGTTTTTGGTTCAATGTTTGAGATAAAACATCCAAAGAGAGAATTAGCATTTTCAGCTATTGCTCTCCTAGTCCTAACACCTTGATTGATTGGTCCAATCACAATCTTTTGCAGGATGATCCTTGATCTAAATGTGAATCACTATAATTATGACTTGATACTTCTTCAGTATCTGTGACATTTTGCACCTCAGAAGGGCGGTGAATGTCTGACACTTGCTCAGTGTGAGAGCTTTCTGGGACATGCATGTCAGAGAGGTCATTTCCAGAGTTAGCTCTCTGATGAACATCTTCAGTTTCCATTTCTGGAATTCTCATAGAAAATTCTTCATCATGTCTGAGAATCATCTGGTTGTTACTAGGCATTTCATGATTTTCTTCGTCAGAGTCATCCTCCCTTTCCATAATGATGTTTTTCCTTTCTGAAGGTTCCTCTTCAGAATCCTTTATCATTAGTTCCTTGAACTTTTCTGAGAGTTCATCAGCAAGGGGTGTTTTCTTGCTTCCTTCATAGAATACAACATGAACTGATTCTTCAATCTTCTTTGTTCTCTTGTTGTAAACTCTGTATGCTTTGCTATTCATAGAATAACCAAGAAACACTCCTTCATCTGCCTTTGGTTGAAATGTTCTTAGATACTCTTTTCCATTGTTAAGAACAAAACATCTACAACCAAATACTTTTAGATGTTTGATATTAGGGGGTCTACCAACCAAGAGTTCATATGGGGTCTTGTCATGGTGTTTGTTTATCAAACATATGTTCTGAGTGTAGCATGCTGTGTTTACAGCTTCAACCCAATAAACTTCACTTATCTCAGTGTTAACTAGCATTGTCCTTACTGCTTCTTTAAGTGTTCTATTTTTCCTTTCTGCAACACCATTTTGTTGTGGTGTTCTTACAGAGGAAAGTTGGTGTTGTATACCTTTGCTGGTACAAAATTCCTTTATGTACTGGTTGACAAACTCAGTACCATGGTCTGTTCTGATTGCAGATACCTTGTCATTTTTCATGACTTCAAGCTTATTCAGCAAGTTTGGTATCTCCATCCTTGCATCAGATTTGTGCTTCAGAAAGACAACCCAAGTGAATCTTGAGAAGTCATCTACAACAACAAGACCATACTTCTTTCCTGCATAACTAGTTACAGATGATTCAAAAAGATCCATGTGTAATAGTTGTAGTGGTCTAACACTAGAGTGTCTGGTTTTGGACTTGAAAGAGATTTTGGATTGTTCCCCATCTGACAGGCAGAATAGATACCATCCTTTCTGAAAGATGTTTTCGGAAGGCCAACCACTAACTCTTTCTTGGCAAGTTTGTTCAGAGTTTTGAAATTCAAGTGACTCATTCTTTTGTGCCATAACCAGTGCTCTTCTGTGTGACCTGATTGACTCACCATGAGACATTCTTCAGTTGTGGCAGATGCCCAATCGGCAACATAAAGACTTCCTTTCCGCCGAGCAACCAAGACTGTCTGCTTTGACTCATTGTCAATAAGTTTGCAATACTTTGCTTTGAATTTCACAGTAAATCCCTTGTCTACAAACTGGCTCATGCTAAATAGATTATATTTCAAACCCTTAACATGTAATACGTCAGTGATTGTTAATGATCCTAACTTGACGTTGCCAAATCCCAAAGAGGGATTTAATTCTCCTAAATCTAATCTGATGTCTGGTCCATTGTTGCAAGCTTTGTAGTTGACCAGATTTGCTTTGTCTCCTGTCATGTGCTTTCCGCATCCACTATCAAATAGCAATTGAGCCTTAGTCCAAGAGGCGTTCTCATCAGCCATAACACACATTTCAATGTTGGAGATGTCTGGACCAGCAATCTCAGCAACTCCACACATTTCATTCTTCTTAAGACCGAAGTCGATTACATCGTGGGTGATTCCACACAATTCTGGTGATGGTAGGTTTGAGTCATCTGAATCTCCATCTTCTAATCATCTCAATGTCTAGAGCATCAAGTTGAATTTGAATCTTCTTCCTTTCTTCAGTCAGTAAGGCCCTTTGATTTCTTTTGAAATTTCTTCTGTCCTTCTTGTCACCTGTCTTGTGCTTGTTTAAAGCAGGACAATCTCTCTTGAAGTGACCAGGCTTTTGACAATAGAAACAGATGTCATTTCCTATTTCTGCTTCAAGATTAACACCTTTCTGAATGGGGGTGTTCAGAGAGTTGTTCATTTGTATGTTCTTGTACTGATGATAGTTTGGGCCAAGATGCTTTTTCAGCTTTTCTTTAGCTTTTCTTCTCTCAATCTCTTGACTCACAAAATTCTTCATGTGTCTTACTGCAAGAGCATTTTCTTCAGATGCATCTTTGGTATCCTTATTTTCAGAAGAACCTTGAGAAACTAGAGCAACACTTTGCAATTTTTCAGCTGTTTGTTCTCTCTGAGTTGTCTCATAGTCTACAGTAGCAAGATGAGAAAAGAGCTCTACTGGAGTAATATTTGGCATCCCTTGATTGAAATAAAAAAACTTAGTGTGTTCCCAGTTGTGATTGAGACTTCTAACAATAGTCTTAATCTTTTCTGACTGGGAGTATCTATTGCTTTCACCAAGTGCAACCATATCACTCATAAGAGTAGTAAATCTGAAATCAAGTTCTTCCAGAGTTTCAGTGGGACCTTGTTTGAAGTTTTGGAACTTCAATTTAAGAACTTCGAACTTGTTTTCTTTGGTTTTCTCAGTTCCGTCACAGATTTCTTCAATCAATTGCCAGGCAACTTTCGCCGTTTTAGCACCCCACAGTTTACATTGTATGTGCTCAGGTGTCGATCTGATGATTATATTACGAGCTTGACCATCCAATCTGTGTCTCTTGGCATCTTCAGATGTCCAGCTCTCGGTCGGTCTTCATACATAATGCTTCCACGAGCAACATGACCACTATCACTAACAGCCATATCCTCGCTTCCATCTTCCTTGTCTGAGGCTTTTCTTCCATCAGACACCTCAGTAACTTCTTTGAGTTGTCTGATTTTGATAGGCCCTTCATTGATGACATAGATCATCTCATCACTAATGGCCTCCAGATGGAGCATCATGTTGTTCTTCCATTTCTCGTAGTTTTCTGGTTTCAGAATAGGCGCATCACTCAGAGACATACCTGCACACTTAACACACAAATTATATAGTCCTCAGAGAGGGACAAAGTTTCTTCACCTATCTGGGGATCTAGGTTCAGTGCAGAAGGATTGTGAACCTCCTGCTCTGATACCACTTGTTGGTCCAGATAACAGCAAAGTAAAAGACTAGGGGGGGGGGTGAATAGTCTTTTAAAACTTTTGTCGATAAACACAGCTTCTCAGAGCGCGGAAGACTTTAAGATAGGTAAGTGCAGAAACAATAAGTATGTGTGTGTGTGCTTTGCTGAAATGTAAATACAGAAAGGTAAATAACACATCAAGTATAGTGGTATATGGAGGTGGCGTAATCCTCCAACTAATTGTTCAGTGGATGGCAGTCTGCTCTTTACTGACCCAAGTAATTGATGTCCGTTCTGGAGAATGAGCTTCAGAAAGAGAATACTTTGCTTGATGGTAAGTTTGCAAGATAGAGCATTCTAAGGTATGTACTTCAAGCATCTAAGTGTGTGATATATATAGATAAATTTGAGAGGCATTTGAATTGTATCCGTTGTGCTCTCTATCAAATTATATCCGTTTATATCTTGAAATATGTACTCAGAAGTCACTATCTCTTGTTTCAGAGAGGACTTGCTTTTGCATCATTTCTGCCGATGCATTTAATGCGTAGTACTGTTCATTGTCCTTTAGTCTCAACGGATACATGAGCCTTTCTGATGGCTTGCATGCTCCATACTCATGATGTCATATGTTCAGAATCATATTTCGAAAGTAAGTTAATATACTTAAGAAAAGATTAAGGACATAGTCTTTCTGAGTTAGACTAAACCTTTGTGTCTTCATAAACCTTGTACAATCTTTAGTCTTCTAATCTTCGGAAAAGCTCCATTGCTAGGATTGATCTTCATGGTCTTCTTGAAATAAAAATTACACTCAGAGACCTGTAATCCTATTACAAGATTTACTAGACTAATCATACTCAGTGATTTCCTCTTTTACAATTTTCAAGTGAACAAAGAGTACTTAATCACCTTTCTGGCTAAGACAAGAACATGTGATGAGTGATCAAAATACTAACAGATATTCCTAACATATAGGTTCCGTTTTGAATAGAATCTTATTTTTTGGATCATGATTTTATATGTTGTGAATGATCTAGGTTCCGTTTGAATATAATATTATTTTTTGATCATTTTTATGGTTTTTGAATCTGTTGAGTTCAGGGTCTTTGAATATTGTTGAGTTCATGGATAAATATGTTGATAACATGGACGATTATGTTGAGAATATGGAGTAATATTGTTTACCAAATCACATATATTCTCAACAAAATCACATATGCTCTCAACCAAATCACCTATGTCCATACCCCATGATTGTCGTGTCGTAGTAATTGCTTTGTCAATATGAAAATCTTATGTACAGTATATTACATGTTCTCTACATGGAGTTGGAATATTTCAAAGGCATGTTATTTCAATGTTATTTATTAATTCATGATCTTAACATATTTATTCATGATCTCAACATATCCATCCATGTTCTATACATTTACAACCATGTTCTATGTTGCTTAGATACTCAGATATGTTCCCAACTATTACATCCATATTTTCAACATACTAGTCCATGATACCAAAACACAAGATTATTGTTGATACGGAAATGTGTCCAATCCGTTAAGGGCGCAATAGCGCGTGTCTTAGAGCGCATCAAGGCTAAGATAGCCATTCAAAGCTAGTCCGACCTTCGAGTGGTCCGTCCTAAAGGAAACCATCTCAGGTCAACTAGTACTCACAAGTCAGCACGCCATTTCAGCTAGGTCCGACCAAGCTAGATGGATGACTTCGAGCGCATAAAAGGTTACCTGGTCCTCCCAAGTAACGCAAACTGTCAGACCTAAGATGCTAAACGGACCGGACGAGAGAATCTCTGACGCCACCAAAGACAAGAAGACCAAACGATTTGATGTAACCATCGAGAAGCTTCCGTGGAACTCTAAGGTCCGACACCTAGAGTTACCCAAGTAGTCATCCAATCATGCGGATCTGTCGAGGGACTTACACGGACCCAACATGCGAACAAGATTTCAGAGGGAAAGGACCAAACTACCCTCCCAATTTCATTTATTAGTATTGGATTACTATTCACTAATGGGCCATGGGCCAAAGGTAGCATTGGTGTCCAAATCTGAGGCATACACTTGGCATCATCTTATGAGCTACTTCATGAGTATACGATAACTATAAATATAACACAAGGTCCAATGCCTTGGGGTAAGGGAAATTCCCTAGGAAATTGTGTTGTCTCCTAAGTCCTAAACATCCTTGATTTCATTACCTTTCCCATTACTATTGCATTGAGAGCTTTCATCTCTCCTTTGAGTAAAGCCGCCTTCCGGATTGACTTAGTAATCCGTAACCCATTCTAACCCCCCACTTGGTCCTTTCAGGTACTCTTGCTCGGACAAGCCTTCTCTCGGGCTTCAAGTTGGACGCGGATCTTAGATTAGGTTACTTGCAGTAGTAGTGTTGGTGTTTGAGGTTTTATCCCTCAACATTTTGGCGCCGTCTGTGGGAAGCTTTACAAAAAGATCTGTGTTTGTGTTGTGCTGATGGCTAGAACGAGACGAACAGCTCAGACTAGTGCTGCAGGCGTGGGAACACCACCAGCACGCCCACGAGGACGTCCGACCACCCGGGGACGAAGGGCCTCTGTGGCTGGAAGGAACGCTGGAAGGAGATATCCGAGCGACGGGCGGACCGCCAGCCCATCCTCGGATGAGGGAAGAGATGCCCCGCTTAGAGGAGGTCAGAGCGTCCCTGTGAATATCGTGCCTACGGACCATGGAGAAGGGGTAGCACGAGCTTCTCCGGCAGAAGCTCAAGGCCCTACCACAGGTCAACAGTTTACGATGCCCGATGGTCGCGTTGTCCGCACAAGCGACCTCGGACTAAGCGAAACTTCATTGATAGGTTGCTCACGATTATCCAAGGATGCCTAGGGTCTAACAATGCCCACCCTCAGCAAGCCACTCCGCCAGTGGTTACTCCGGTTCAAGCGGAGCCCGCCTTGTCAAGAAACAGACAGCGTCCGATCCAACAGAGGTTGGGAGATCAGCTGCCCCATGAGGATTTGCGAAACCTTCTTGACCGACGGGCCTCGCGCAAGTTCAGGTGAGGAAGCGAATGGGAGGAGAGTACCAAGAAGGAGGTAACAGTACCAGGAGGTCCGCGACAAGCTCCCATGAGGGACAGAGATCATGTAGCAGAGCCCATTCCAGTTGTCCGGCTAGACGAACTCCCCGCGGATGTCGCAGTCCATCCACGGACAGGAGAGGTCATGACAGCGGATGAAATCTACGCCCAACAAAAAGCTTTAGAAACCCAAATCCTGAACCTCGGACGCCTGGTAAAAGACCACGAGCAGATCACTACAAGTGTACCAAACCCTCTGTGTGATGATATCATGAGGGAAAAGGAAAGAAATAGGAACTCGGACCAAGTGATTCCGAACTTGGAATAGTACTACGGGGATACTTGTCCCGTGGGTCACCTGACAAGGTAAGAAGAAGATGGATTCCAAGGGCTGAGTGACAATACTAAAGCCCTTACGTTCTCATCCACCCTCTTCGCACGGCTATGGATTGGTACACCGCTACAACAAGTCAATAAGGTCGTATGCAGATCTATCTTCTAAGTTCTTAGCACGGTTCGGAAAATCAAAAAGAAGAAAACGTACTGTAGAGCACCTGGCCGAAGTCATCCAAAGGGAACAGGAAGATCTTCGAACTTTCCTAGATCGCTTCAATACGGAAGTACTCCGAGTTGAGCCCCATAGTATTAAAGAACGGGTCCGTCACCTGTACGCTAATACTTACAACTCCGAGCTGCGGAGGAAGCTCTCTAGTCAGGAAGTGAGGAGCGAAAAGCACTTGGATGACATCTGTGAGGAGGTGATGTACGGAGAAGAATACCGAAGGAACGTACCAGTCCGAGCGGGATCGAAGAAGGGAAAGGAACCGCAAAGACAAGAGCAACGCCAGGGGAAGTTTGACCCGAAGAAAGATCACAGAGACAAAGGCATTTACAGGGAGAGGAGTCCGCCCAGGAGATTCGCGGACTACACGCGCCTCAATAAGCCGAGATCCGACATCTTGGCCACTATTGTTGAGAAAAAGTTGGACATCCAATGGCCAAAGCCATCCCATAATCGGAGAAACAGAAATGCGAAGGGATACTGCAAATTTCACAAGAGCAGAGGCCATGAGACTGACGACTGTATCCAGTTAAAAACAGAGGTCGAACACCTGGTGAGAGAAGGCAAGTTGAAGGAGCACATATATGCGGACGAGCCCTCCAGGCACGATAGAACGGAGCGGAGGAGGGAGGATAACGCTGACCCACCACCTCGCCCACTATCTTTGCCACCTCCGCCAGTAGGCTATCCGCCACGCATGGAAGGACATCCGCAGATCTGGCGATGAGAGAAATGGAGAACCCTCCGACAAATGGAGTGATCAACACTATCGCAGGCAGACCCTCTGGAGGTGATAGCAGGAATGCGAGAGAGCGGACCGCCCAAAACCTTCGGAACAATGATAGGGCGTACGGTGCCCCCGCGATTCGAGGAACAAATGCAATATCTTTCGACAATAGCGAAATCCCCCCTCCTACTGCAGGAGGCGAGGAGATTGACGACCCGGACGTTCCTCTTGTAGTTTCATTGACCATCGCGACTTATCGAGTGAACAAAATTCTGGTGGATACCGGGAGTTCTTCGAATATCATCTCTAAGAGGACACTAGATCAGATGGAGTTGGGAAGAATCCGCTACGACAGAGTTCACACCTCTATACTAGGGTTTGGAGGAGGAACTGTTCGACCACTAGGAAGTGTTACATTACACGTTTCACTCGGAACCTTCCCGGCCAGGGTAACACAGTCGGTCCGATTTGTCGTGGTTGATCGGACCTTCGACTATAACGCCATCTTTGGGCGCCCAGGACTCAATCAATTTCAGGCTATTTCATCCACCTTACACAACAGAATGAAATTTCCAACTCCCTTCGGAGTAGGAGAAGAGGTAGGAAACATCCGAGAAGCTTGGGAGTGTTACATTATGTCCACGAGAAGGGCATCTGCCCCCGTTTTGGCAGTCACGGTGACCTCCGATCCGAGAGTTGTTCTCCCGCCCAAACAGGAGAATCCGCAGATAGGGGTAGGAAGCCAGAAGGAGAAGTTCCCTAGAACTGCACGGATCGAGCCTCACGAAACTCTCAAGGAAATCGAGATTGTTGTTGGAAGCCCGGATAAGAAGACTAGAATCGGAACAGAGATGAGCGCAGAAGTGGAGATGAAACTTATTGCTTGTCTCCGAGACAACAGGGATGTATTTGCTTGGAGTACTGATGATTTGAAGGGAATAGATCCGAGAATCACTGTTCACCGTCTGAACATGGATCCCTCGATCAAATATATCCGACAGAAGAGGAAAGACTTTGGCCCAGTCAAGGACGCAATCATATCTACGGAAGTTGACCGGCTCTTGAAAGCCGGGCACATTGAAGAAGTTAGATACTCGGACTGGGTCTGTAATGTGGTACTCGTCGAGAAGGCCCCAGGAAAGTGGAGGATGTGCAATGACTTCACAAGGCTCAACAAGTTTTGTCCAAAGGATCCTTATCCCCTACCTCGCACAGACCAGTTGGTAGATTCTATCGCCGGATGTGCGCTCCTAAGCTTCATGGACGCATATCAGGGCTTCTATCAAATCCAGATGGCCAAGGACGACATCAAGAAAACAGCCTTCTTCGCGGCAGGAGGAGTGTACTGTTTCAAGGTGATGCCATTCGGGTTGAAAAACGCGGGAGCAACATACCAGCGGTTAGTGAATAAAATGTTGAAGGAGGAGTTGGGCAAGACTATGGAAGTCTACGTAGATGATATGCTTGTCAAAAGTAAGACTGAAGAAGAGCATATTGAGCATCTCAACAATTGCTTTTCCATTCTTCGGAAGTATGGAATGAAGTTGAACCCCGAAAAGTGTACGTTCGGGGTGAAAGGAGGAAAGTTTCTGGGATACATGGTCACAGAAAGAGGGATAAGTGCAAATCCTGAGAAGATCAAGGCAATCCTAGATTTGCCCCATCCGAAGAACCTCAACGAGGTACAACAGCTTATTGGGCGTCTAATGTCCTTAAATCGTTTCATTTCTCGATCTGCAGAAAAGAACCTTCCGTTCTTCAAAATCCTCCGGAAGGGAGAGAGCTTTGAGTGGACATGAATGTCGAGGCTTTTGAAAATTTGAAAAAGTACCTCCATTCCCCTCCGCTGCTCTCCAAACCCGTGGAAGGAGAACCACTCTACCTCTACCTAGCAATCACGGAAGAGGCAATGAGTTCCGTACTAGTGCGGATTCAAGCTAATGATCATTTGCCAATCTACTATCTTAGTAATGCCCTTGCCGGGGCGGAGACAAGATATGTGAAGATTGAGAAATTTTTGTATGCTCTGGTACACCGCCCGACGGTTGAAACCATATTTTAAGTCTCACAAAATAGTGGTACTAACTGCGGAACCTTTGAAACAGGTCCTAGGAAAGCCCGACCAATCAGGACGACTCTCTAAGTGGGCGATTGAGCTAAGCGAATACAACATTTGCTACCAGGCTCTGTCAGCCAAAAAGGCTCAAGTCCTCGCCGACTTCTTAGCGGATTATCCAGAGAAGGATTCAGAGAATGTCCGTGACAAGCAGGTGCTCGAGTGCTTAATCACCAAGCATATTGTCTGAAAGCCAGTTCCGCCAAAGTTCAACCCGGAAAACCTCGAGGAAGCCCAGTTCATCAATCGGCCCTTTCCTTTTTCAGATGGGGAAACTCGGGTCAACCCAATGTTTCTACTTGGTGATGTTCCCAGAAACTCCAGTGCTGACAACATTAGAACGGAAATCACGGAAGGGGATGAACCAAGAGCGGAACCTCAGCAGCTCGCAGGAGATCTCCAAACCCAAAAACATCCTTCCGATATCTGGACATTGGAAGTGGATGGTTCTTCCACTGGAAGAGTGGGAGGAATCGGAATCTACCTTAAGAGCCCGGATGGCGCGGAACTCGACTATGCGATTTCCTTGGAGTTCAAAGTTACCAATAATGAGGCTGAGTATGAGGCACTTTTAGTGGGCCGTCTAGCCAAGTCACTCCAAGCCCGGAAGGTCAAAGCTTACACGGACTCACACTCGTCGAGGCCCAATTTTGTGAACTTTGCTACAAAAGGTCCTTCGATGATCAAGTATCTTGAGCTACTCAAGAATGAGGCCACCACTTCGAGGAATTCACCTTGGAAAAGTTTGATAGAGCTTGGAACGAAAGAGTGATGCCTTGGCAAAATACGCATCACATGCTTTCTGACACAAGGAGAGTAATCCTACTCACCATTCTCGACTCATCCGTCATGAGTCCCGGTCAAGGTCATGATACTTGACACGGAAGAAACCGAATGACCGACATTTTAACTATCTCAAGGACGGATCTTTGCCATCGATCCGAAGAATCAAGGAGTGCAATGCCGAGCAAATAGATACTTTATAATGGGTGACGATTTGTACAAGAGATCTTTTTTCGGGACTCACCTGAGATGTTTGAACCCACAAGAAGCACAAACCGTGCTGGAAGAGATACACAAGGAAGCTGGAGTCATTTCGGGGAGGACTCTCGTAAAATCATAATGACAAGGCTACTATTGGCCTACCATCGGTAAAGATTCCGCCGACCACGCCCGGAGATGTCAGGATTGGCAATATTACGCAAACATCCCACATCGTTCGACGAACCCTATGATTCCGTCAATCATAGCGTGTCCGTTCGATCAGTGGGGTATCGACATTGTCGGACCATTTCCGAGGGGTACCCAACAGAAAAAATTTCTCATTGTGGTGGTAGAATATTTTACCAAGTGGGTAGAAGCGGAGGCTGTAGCGACTATCACGGAAAGTCGAGTGCGGACCTTCATTTGGAAGAACATCATTTGCCTCTTCGGCCTACCAAGAGTTCTAGTCTCGGATAACGCTTCGGTTCTCGTGCAAGAAGCTCAAGGAATGGCTTGCCTCCTTCAAAATCGAACAACGTTTCACATCCGTCTGATACCCACAAGCCAATGGTCAGGATGAATCCACAAACAAGACAATAGTCAAAATCCTGGAGAAGCGTTTGAGAACTTCCCGAGAAAGCTGGGCAGACGACCTGGAAGGCGTGCTATGGGCTCATCGCACCACTCCACGGACTGCGACCAAATAAACTCCATTCTCCTTGGTATATGGTTCGGAGGCAGTCATACCGTCTGAGATTGCCGTTGAGACTTTGAGGATCCAAGAATTCGAAGGCAATGCAAACCGAGAAGCTCGGATATCCGACCTAGACTTGCTCGAACAGAAAAGGTCTGAGGCACTGGCGAATATCCATAGGTATCAGGCAACTGCTGCCCGAACCTACAACAAGAATGTTCGAGCGGCTAACTTGCAAATCGGAGACCTGGTACTTCGACGAGCCGACATTTTGAACAATATTGGAAAACTCAAGCCCAAGTGGGAAGGACCCTACAAGATTATCGGCGCAAGAGTGAATGGCAGTTATGAATTAGAAGATGAGAACGGACATCCCCTCAAGCGTCCGTGGAACGCTAGGAACCTTCAGAGGTTCTATGCATAGAGATAACTGTGCGGATCTCCTTCAGATCGATTGGTCATTTCAGTTTCAACAAATTACTACGGAACTCCGCCGATTGCTTTTTCGATCCTTTTGTCATTGGCCTTAGAGCCCACAAGTTGTAATTGAATTTCCGGCAAATCAATACAACCTCTATCTTTCGATTTGTGATCTTTCGATCCATGCATATATGATTTAACGTTCGATTAATGACAAGGAAAGCAAGAGATTTCATTCATACAAAGACGAATTATACATAATCTTGTCTATACAATTTACAATCTCGGATCGATATCCGGACTTATGGATGCAATATGAAAAAGGCAGAAAACGTCTCTGAAGATATGTCATCTCCCAGCAAAGATCGTTCCCCCGTCGGAAAAAGCCTCTTCCATGTCGAGCGGCGAATCTGGTTTCCGCGGAGGCCAGGAACTCGATCTACCTGCACATAGGAAAATGGTTAAACGTGGTGGAATCCCTCATGATACCACCAAAACGTGGCATTTCAAACTCGTGCCGGGAAAACAAAGTACAGACAGAAGGATTTACCACTGCTTTAGAGACTCAAACTCTCTTGAAATTCGGAAACCATTTCCAATAAAAGAGAGATTTGAACCACTAAAGTGGGGTTGGAAGAAAGCAGAGGAGACGGACGGATATACATTCAAACCGAGATCTATGCTTTTCTATGACTGATCTTCAACAATTTTCCCCTCTAGACCCACGCCACTCTCAAGTTCAGGATGAACGCCGACCTGGGAGTGGACGGGAGTCTCGAGGGGGAAACTATTCAAGAAATCATCTTCTTGCTAATTGAATAGATATGGAAATTGGAAGTTGGACTTGCACGACCAAGGCCAAGAGGGATCCGGAGTATTTATAGAAGTAACGAACGATAGGCCCCGACACGCCGTAACTTCGACGCGTTGACAATGGGCTTAAACTATTCATTTGGGTTGAATGTGTTGGGCAGACGGGTTTATCCAATCAAGCCTAAACAAGCCCATCAACCACGTCCGAGTTTCTTAGTCATTTTACAAAAATATGTGCGTCAATATAATCCGACGAAGCTTGCACAAGAAAAAGATGGCGATCTCATCTGAGGCAAAACAGTTCGAATTTTATAGACAAAATTATCCGAACATTTACATAACATAAGTACAATCTGGAAAGATCCAAGGATCAGTACATACTTCCACGGGGCATACCCCGCCTTGTTCCTTTACCAGATCCCAGAAGTGGAGCCCTGGGATTCCGAGCCACCACCGCGAGCTTCTTGAGCTTGCTGCTGCATTCGGATCCTCCTGCGGATCATCCTCACAATCCGCTCCCTTTCTGCGGCTAGCCCACTAACTATCCTCGGACACGGAGGAGGGTCCCCTTCGAAGTCAAGGATGATTGGATCATCCGCGGTCCCCTCTCCGGGATAATATGGGGGATGTTTGACCCCGCAGGCACAGTCCACCCAGTGACGGAAGCGATCAAACCTGGAATGGTTTAGTTCTCTGGCTGCAGCGGACATTTGGACTGACTTTCTGGAAGGATAGGGAAATCTGATCAGGAGAAAGGGTTAAAAAGTACAACAGTAAGACGGACCCTTTATAGTAGTGACAAACCCCTTTCTTAGAAAGTACAACAGTAAGAAATGGGACGCAGTAATAATGACAAATTCACTGTTTCACCTTCCTCCCTTCTAGAAGAATTACGCATCCCAAAGGTCGATTGAATTTAGCAATCACGGACGGTACGAAATTCGTGAAACGATGGTTTTGACTTCTACGTCGGACGCCATCTACTGCGATCCGTGTTCTTTAAAGATGTGTTTTATGATAGTAAAACATACGAACGATGAACGGAAGCAAACAAAGCGGAAGACAGGCAATGACTCGGACTTACGAGAAATATTGTTTTACAGACAGTTGGTACGGATAAAAAATAAAGCAGCATTGTTCAAGGCATTGTTCCGTGCCACAAAGAGATGCAGATTCCAGACGGGGGCATACCCCGGATTCTTCACTGAGGATTAGGCTGGCTCGGACCTATTTCTTCAATTCGAGGCGGATCAGCAGTAGACGAGTTGGCAGCAGCTTGGACAGCAAGGGACTCCGCGAGCTCGAACAAGTTGAAGTCTTCAGCAAGACCAACTACCCGGGAAGGCATGTAATACCAGTCCTTGAGGAAGGCCCGGTAATTCTCGAACGGGACGAAGCACACCTTTTGTAAGGCATCCGGCACACACTTCGGAAGGAAGGGTCCACCGTTCTTGATCTCCAATTCTCCTTCCTCAGTGACGAGTTCCGCAAACTCACAAGCGGCCAACCGATCGTCCGAGACAACATCCACGGGAACTTCCACGCCGTTAGCATCCGCTGAAGGGTTTAACCCTTCCGCCTTCCAATTGAAATCTTGAGGAAGTAGCCCTTGATCAGTTGACCGATTGCGGAGAACCCATTCACCGAGATTCGCTTGACTTATGTCCGCCATGAAGAACTTGAAAGAATCCGACCTCATAAAATCCCACCGCCTCAAGACGAGAGTATTGAGGTCTTCAAGCAAGAAATCCTTCATGTCTCTAAGGCCCTCATTGATTTCTGGGTGAAACCCTCCTGCCAATCCAAGTCCGCCTTGATTGCCTCCCAGCTGGTCTTCAGCTTATGGAACTTCACCTCGTGCTCCTTCAGCTGCATCTCCAACTGCTTCACTTTTTCGGCCTCATCCGCGGACCTGGCCATGGCCTTGAACAACTCGTGCTCTATGGTAGCCCGCTCACTCGCCTTCCACTGCATAGCTCGGATGAAGCACCCAAGCTGCAAAGAATCCGTATAGACGTAAGTCGCACGCTTGTCATAAGGACATAATGAAAAAACCATTAGGAGATCACGAACCTGCTGATATAGCACATTGAGGCCGCCGACCCGCTCAACTTCGGGAAGTCCGCAGGCACGCTCATACTCCTTATCGAGAGCGGCCTGGTCAGACGGTAAAACGGCGGCCAGCTCCTGCCTCTTGCTTGATTGGGAGGCCTCCGCGGGAGCTCTTCTCTTCCGTCCAGACGTTATGGCATCCCGCATGAACACTTCTTGTTGAGGCCCGGATCCAGCAGCGGATGGTGGTCTGGAGGCAGTAATGCTCCGAGTAACAGGGGCTTTGCCCTTGTCAGGCACGCCGAGGGCTTGCGGATCTTCTACCGCCTTGTTCTGCCTCTCCTCCTCTGCGGCGAACACTGCCGCATTCTTGGGATCTGCCATAGGAAGACCAGCGGACGTGTTGATGATCTTGGCCCTCAGACCGGCGGCGACCTCCAGAGATTGTTGCTCTCTCTCTGCTACCTCTTCTTTTCAGCGAGTGTCGACATGATATAGTCGAACCAGTGAGCTACATAGCAATGTAAACATTTCCGAACGCAGACGAATAACAGAAAAACAACAGGAATATCGGGGATGAGAAAATTCATAACGAGACATTCAAAACACGGAGTCGCACAAATCATAAGTTAGACACCTTACTGAAATCTGTCTTTCCTCCGACTTCCACGGCATCGGTCAGTCCGCATAGATATGGCAGCGGCTGACAAATAAGTCCGTGGAACGGGTATGTAGGCGGATCATTCTTCTTGTGGATCTCCACCACCCAGGGAGCAACGTTCTTCGGAAGCGGACGCCAATCAGGGATACTCTCTCAAAGGAATTTTGTGGGCAGCCCCCATTGTTCCCTCTGTCTCTCGGACATCCCTGGCATCAAAGCCATCCGTACAAAAATGTACCTATCCCACCATTTCGACCCCAACGACGAGATGGAGTCCGAGATGAAGTTATAGGGTTTCCTATTCATAAAAGTGTAAAAAAGGGGATTCCCCGGACTGAAAGAGACATGGAAAAGCTGCCTGAAGTTTTCAAAATTCACTGTTTGCCCCTTCTTCTTACAAAAGATTACAAAACAAATAAGGTTACCCAGGGACTTGGGGATAACCTGACTCGGACCTATGCCAATATGGTTGAGGATGTTCTTTAGTTCCGTGGCAATGGGGATCTTCCATCCAGAGAGAGAAACCTTGCGCACATATATACCCAGGTGGGTTATAGAATGCATGCCCGGATTAGGGATCATTATTTCTCTGACTCAGGATCTCCCATCTTCGCCTCATTTCCGGAATCTCCTCGGGCCGGACCCTCGATGGACAGGTAGGAAGAAGCCCGTCCGCGTTTAGCTCTCCGAACTCGTCTGCTATCACTACTGCGGATGCAGGACAAGGAAATTTGATCCTTGCCGCCTTGGCACCACGGCCTTCAACCAACGAAAGGCTAGATTGATCGGCAGCTACGGAGTGCAATACAACCCGATCAAAGACCTCTCTCCGAGGACGGACATCGGGAGAACCTTCCTCTTCTTCCTCCCCGTCTTCACCTTCTTCCTCTCTGCCTTCTTCCTCCAGACCACCATCAGGTCTCCCAGATGTACCAGGATTGGACGGACCTGTCTCTACCACAACACGGTCCTCCACTCCAGCCTCGAACATCTCCACGTCATCAGCCTCATGCCCGCTGTCGCCTGCCCGTTCAAGTTGAAGCTCATTCGGATCTATAGGCTCTCCCACACCGCCTATAGTCCGAGATTGGACCAACGTTCTCGCCTCATTAACACCTTCTTCGACCACTGGCCCGTCCGTCGGAGGATTGACTGTTTCATGGGTTCCGTGCCTAGCGTCGGAATCTCTGGAAGATAAGACATCAACGAGATAGTCTTCTACGGACACGTTCACGTCCGCGGATTCACCGCCCGAATCTACTCCATCCTGGTAATCCCGCACCTCGTGAACGTTTTGACTATCGCTCCCGGACATCCTAGGGCAGAAGGAAACGGATCAGAAACGATGATTGTTATTGTCCGAGAGTTCATTTATATGTCTTATTAAGTCCAGAGGTCCAGGAAAAGTTTAAACCCTAAGATCTTCTATACATGTATGACGGGGGCCCCAAGACCGCACATCTAAGTCGTACATCGGCACCACAATCGCCTCATGGGATGGCAATAAAAGAAACAATTCTGAGTAACACCACAACCAATACCGATTTATCATCAAGTAAGCATGCATTGTCAAGACGGGTTGTGTCGGACGGGACGTACCAAATAAAAGTACAAGGCATCAGCAAGGAAAATTGGCATATTATAAGCATGCAGCAAAAACACATCAACTACCATCTCAACCGAAGGTATCGCAAGAGCCAATTACTAAAGACAAGCACAATTACGGAAGCAGCAAGGGAAGCTACACTAGACATGCAATGGGCGTATAGCGAATACAGGCAACTTTAACAAAGCCAAAAAATGAGGGGTACTTACTTGCTAATATTCAAACAGGAAAGTTCAACGGACGATCGAGTTTGGATAATGCCCCGAGGTTACAGATCTCAGCTGGATAGCCCAAAGTCTTACAAGTCCCAGTTGCTCGGATCGATCTTGTGTTGTTTGAATAGCTTAAAGATTGCTCAGAGTTTCAATTTAGCTAAAGTGTGAAAGTGACCAATCGCCTAACTATTTATAGGGGCAAAGTGGGAAGGCCAAGCGTCACATCACCTAGGTTTAAACCGCGACCATTGATCTGTTCAAATCCAACGGTCATGACGATTCACGAATAGATGGCTAACAGCGCATTACGTTTAGTGCCTGACAGAGGAGTCGCGTCACTTGATCTCAACCGTTGAGGCTTCCCAATCCAACGGTCGCATCGTTCCCCTCGGGATCTTACCCCATGGGCCGGACAAGCAACTCGTTGGACCCCGTTGATTTACTGTTCAAAGGTCCATCAGGACCATTTCACAAATTTGGCCCAACGGATAACCTCCTACTTGATCTTCCTTGAAAGACTTCGTCAGATCCTAACCGTACTCGGACCCATATATCTCGGATACAATATTTTTTCCTCTACGGTCCGGTTATGTGATAACTCGGACTGTAGACGGAAAGGGGGGGGGGGAAGAGATATATTAAATCCTTGAGGACACGGACGACGGATCCCGACAAAAAGGATTTTTTCCTTTAACTAACGATTCGGACACGCCCACGTATTACCCATCGATCCCTCATAGTTACCAACTATCTTCTACTAAGATACTTGGAAACTGGGGGGACATATGTTGATACGGAAATGTGTCCAATCCGTTAAGGGCGCCATAGAGCGTGTCCTAGAGCGCATCAAGGCTAAGATAGCCATTCAAAGCTAGTCCGACCTTCGAGTGGTCCGTCCTAAAGGAAACCATCTCAGGTCAACTAGTACTCACAAGTCAGCACGCCATTTCAGCTAGGTCCGACCAAGCTAGATGGATGACTTCCGAGCCAGACAAAAGGTTACCTGGTCCTCCCAAGTACCGCAAACTGTCAGTCCTAAGATGCTAAACGGACCGGACGAGAGAATCTCGGACGCCACCAGTACAGTAAGACCAAACGTATTTGACAGAACCACTGAGAGGCTTCCGTGGAACTCTAAGGTCCGGACACCTAGAGTTACCCAAGGCAGAGTCATCCAATCATGCGGATCTGTCCGAGGGACTTACACGGACCCAACATGCGAATAAAGATTTCAGAGGGAAAGGACCAAACTACCCTCCCAGCCCATTAATTAGTATTGGATTACTATTCACTAATGGGCCATGGGCCAAAGGTAGCATTGGTGTCCAAATCTGAGGCATACACTTGGCATCATCTTATGAGCTACTTCATGAGTATACGATAACTATAAATATAACACAAGGTCCAATGCCTTGGGGTAAGGGAAATTCCCTAGGAAATTGTGTTGTCTCCTAAGTCCTAAACATCCTTGATTTCATTACCTTTCCCATTACTATTGCATTGAGAGCTTTCATCTCTCCTTTGAGTAAAGCCTCCTTCCGGATTGACTTAGGCAATCCGGGTAACCCATTCTAACCCCCCCCCCCCCCCCCCCCCACTTGGTCCTTTCAGGTACTCTTGCTCGGACAATCCTTCTCTCGGGCTTCAACTTGGAGGCGGATCTTAGATTAGGTTACTTGTAGTAGTAGTGTTGGTGTTTGAGGTTTTATCCTTCAACAATTATATTGACACAAAAAATAAAAACCTATGTTACCAATCATATTATTCTATGTTCTCAATTATATATCTCATGTTACCAGACAATTCAAATATTTTCTCATCAAAATATTATAAGAACGTCACACAGAAAAATCAGATGTTAACAAAAAAGAATTTCATATTATCATTCATATAGGCTAAGTGGTAGAGAATGAATCACAGTGTAAAAAAAAACATATTGTTCATATACGTAAACATAGTGGATATTGCTGAGAACATAGAGTATATTGGTGAGAAGATAGTGCATATACGTAAGAACATAGGAAAATACAGTAAAAACAGAACGCTAGGTAATATTTAAAAACAAACATATGAATGAAAACATATGACATTATCTAGAGAACATGGGCAATATTGTTGAGAACATAGCCATATACGAAAGAATTTAAAAACGTTGTATACCTTATTTTTTCAGATCTCTGAGTTGATGATTGAGCTCGAATTTTGAATGAAAACATTGTTCAATTCATATGCAAGCACGATTATGCCTCAGACAACAAAAAATCGCAAAAACAGAAAAACTCGAACAAAACCCTATAACACAAAAAACTGGAAAACAAACGAAATCACACAACGATAACTATAACAAAATACTCACAAACAAGTTTCTAACAGATTTGAGTAGGAGAACATCAAGATCTCATCCTAAAGAGTAGTTTCATAAGAGAAAATGGGAGAGAACAGTGACATGCTAAGGAACTGGCTGAAAAGGAAGAGAGAAAAGAGTTTTTATACCTGACCCGCGATGAAAACGGTACTGATCCGGATCCGCAATAGGATCCGCAAAAATAGATTAAAATCACATGTTTAATGGTAAATTGCAAAACAGACCGTTTCTAGTTAAATTAACTAAATACCGTTTTTTATTAGAATTTGTGTAATTAATTAATTAATATTTGTGGCGGGTTTTAAGTGAGAATGTTAGGCATAAGATAGGAAAATTGTTCACAAGTAGACAATACCGACTATAGCTAGCCAACCTCATATCGCTACACACCATATATATCTTACTCTTAGCCTTGCCCAACTCTATTTATAGGAAGTTCCAAGCCAACTTATTTGAATCTTATATTGGTTTTCTACTTCTATGGACTATATAACTGTCCCATCCACTTGCCACAGTCTCGACTAGATATATAGCACATTTATAATACTTCCTTTCATAACCAAGCTATCACTCATCATTCTAAATCCTTTCTCAAATTTTGAAACCTCTAATCTCCATTATCATGACAATCCCACTAGTTTTCTTGGCCAAAGCCATGACTACAAGGCTCCTTTTACTCTCTTTAGCTCTTCTTTTTCTATCCACTATTCTACTTGCCAATATTCCTTCTAATAGTTGTATTGAAGCTCAAGAGAAGATGATGATACATATAGCCTTAGGCGGAGAGAGCCTATCGTTGAACGAGAGTGGTGGCGAGCACTACACGACGGTGGTGGACGGGAGGATGATGTGGTGGATGTCAAACGAGAGCCAGTGGGCTAATTTTGCATTCAATTCCTATATGAGTTGATCGAGCTTTTTTGGTGTATAAGTTACTGTATATATTTGTGATTTTTTTTTCTTTCTTTTCCTTACAATTGTATTCCAAAATGAAGTGTATGGAGTATAGAGATAGATGATAGATCCACATACAAAGGGTCGAACAAGTTGTTAGTATTATGCTAATATGCATGTTTCACGGGTCAACATCGAAAACAACATGATATTAATCATTTGAGCTTAATCATATCTATATCGTGTATACATACATATGCCTCGTTCCACACTCAGCTTTGGACGGATTCGGACAAGGATTTTAAGATTATATAAATAAGGTGAAAACCTACATGGTAGATAATAAGCTAGCTTGATTTTATAAGTTTGAGTTTGCATACTTTATTTAACAAATCATCTAGCTTATCAGCTATTTAATTTATTAAACACTTTTATAAAAATCAAGTAACTTATATCATCTACCAAATCAAATATCAGATATCAACTACCCAATCAGCTAGCAGATAGCTTATTAGCTGATTTCACTAAACGGATGGTGAATAAAGTAAGTGATCAGGAAGTGAATAAAGTACACAAATATTTTAAATTTAAGGTATTTGAAGTTGATATTAACACAATAAGAAAAGTGAAGTAGAAAGTTGAAATTTGAAGAGAGCTTGGGGAGTAACAAGAAATTTAATTGAATTTTGGAAACATTGTTATCCAATGTGTACAATTATAGTCCATGACTAGTAGTCTAGTATAATAGTGAAAGCAAGACTATAAATTAATTAGAAGTTACATCAGTCTTTAATTCCAGAAAACAATCTTGTTCATGTTGCATTATTGTTTAGTGTTTAAGAGCAAACATTTTAATTATTCAAACTGTGCCTAATATTAATCTTGATGTAACGGTTACAGTTGTTGATTGGTTTCATCAAGGTTTCCCATCAATGAGAAGAGAAGAAGCCATCTTAACTACGTTGTCAAGTTGATGTTCCAACATTGTGACGATAAGATTATTATTTATGATAACCATAGCATTTTAGTACACTATCAATGATATAGTATCAATACTCCCTTCGTTTTTTAGAAGCTTTTCCATTTAACTTTGTCAAAATTTTAAAAAAAATATAATAAAAAAGGAAGTAGATGATAAAAAGTAAGAGAGATAATAGAAAAAGTATGAAAGAGAATATATAAAGTATGAAAGAGAGTGTTTAAAAATTAATAAGTTGAGATAGTGGGTTTCAAAAAGTGGGAACGTTAAACTTGTAAAAAAACGTCTGAAATGACAAATAGTAAACACTACAAGAAAAAAGGCCTTCAGTGACGGTGATTTTTGTTGCTATTTTGATGGGGATGAGTATCACCAACAGATTTTGGCGTGGCAGATTTGTTTTTGAAAGTGGCATGGCTAAACAACTGCTACGAAAATAATTTTTGTTGGAAAATATAGCAACGACACTTTTTTGTTAGTGAAATGTTAGTGTTTTGTTGGTGATGATGAAAAGGACTAGTGAAGCACATTCACTTTCTGCAACAAAATTGTGTGGTCAAATTCGTTGCAAATTTATCAACAAATTTTAGCAACAATTTTTTTTGTTGGAAAGTCAACTACAAATATTGAATTTTTACCAACAATTTTAGCAACCACTTTTTCGTTGAAAAACCTGCTACAAAAAAAAAATTCGTAGGTATTTTGTTACAAGTGTACGGTGTTATAACTACAAACTTAGCAACAAAAAGTAATTGTTGGAAAGTTAGCTACGCAATTTGACGTCGCAAATACGTTATAGATTCAATTGAATTTGCAACGAATAATATTAT
Organism: Plantago major; assembly: GCA_026545765.1. Classification (NCBI taxonomy): domain Eukaryota; kingdom Viridiplantae; phylum Streptophyta; class Magnoliopsida; order Lamiales; family Plantaginaceae; genus Plantago; species Plantago major. The sequence continues at coordinate 67,582,758 of CM048843.1, forward strand.
CGCTATTTTGATATAAACAAATTAGGAAGCTACCAATGCATGATAACAAATATTTTATCACTACTGGTCGAAGCTCAATTACAAATTTATTCAAACTAACAAAATAAAACATTGCAAGACATTTAAAATAGAGAATTGATTTCATTCATAATAAAAATAACCATAAAGTGCAAACAATGCCATTGTTCAAATGATAACAAGAAATGTAAATTAAACATAATCGATACTATCCAAAAGACAAATAAATTATTCAAATAAAATAACTATGACCTTGATCGTCCATCACCAAAGACACCAACTATTTTTGCTTACGAGTCTTCTTATGCTTCTGAGACCTTGCATGCTGATCACCATTGCTTCTTTTGCCATATGCATGATTTTTGTCATACTTCTTTGCGTAAATGCGATGCCTTCTTGAATTATCCATATTTATCTCGAAATCATCTTCATAACTTTCGTAAGAGTCATAAGAATTTCTATCTTCTTCATCTTCCAATTCATTTTGTCGAAGACGTTCCAGTACCTCGCACACCATATCAGGTAAAACGGTCTTCAAATTTCCAACAACCTCCTTTGTGCACTCAGCAATCTTCACTTTAATCATATCTTCCAAGGCCCCTTGGTCTAAACTACTTCCTTCTACATCTGCCCCATCTCGTTCATAGTCAAGGTTCTGTCGAGTGTTTCCAAATCCATAAAGTCTCCTCCCTTTATCTCTTCCAGACGCATCTCTCCAAGCTGTGACATCAAAATCTGGACGTGACTCTGGATCTGGATATTTTTCTTCTATAATGGCTTCATATGTTTCCTGTACATTATAAAAATGATACAGTTAATAAATAGCACTATACAAGCATCAGACAAATTATACAATACTGATCAATTATGACAGCTAACATTACATAACTAAAAATTAGCAGTATCTACAGAAGTTGGAAAGTAGGAGAGGGAAAGAAGTAGATACTGAAGTTGGAAAGTAAGAGTGGGAAGATTGAGATTTTAAAAAAAAACTTCAAACAAGTTAGAATTTCTTTTTTTTTAAAGAGAAACTTCACTATAATTAAATCAAGAAAATAAGCAGAAACAGCCAGGTCCAAAACGAAACAAAACAAAAAAGCTCAAAAGGGCAAAACAATTTCACACACTATCTACCGAAATGTATTTTGCTAACTGATGTGCAATCGAATTGCCTAATCTAAAAATATGCGAAAAACTAAAAGAAGTAAAAAAAACATGCAAAAAACTTACCCGAACTTTTTTATTTTTTGGACATATGTATTCTCCGTCCGTCTTGTGTGTGCGGTCAAATAACTCCAGTTCAGTTGGCTTACGTTTAAGCTCTTTCCTCTACAATATTATAATTTTATAACAAAGTAAGAACATATCTAAATGAAATAATCAAGAAACAAACAAATTGATATTTTACTTACCATCTTAATCTCATGTGCCGAAATTGGGATTGAGCCACCTGTGTAAGTTCACGAGTAGGTGAAGACGCATCCTCCACAACTGGGGTCCTGCCACCATTTGTCCTACGGGAATTATTTGCACCCCTACTCGTCTTCTTGACTTTTCTTGCCATACTGCATAAACAGTTTATGAGATTTGAACAGACGTGGTTAATTAACAACAAACAAACATCCCAATCCTACAAGTCCAATACTGATCGTCATGCCAATACCAAAAGAAGTCCAATACACAGTGACTTCTATAACAAATTACCCGAATAGAAACTAAAATTTAAAAAAAAAATCCAAGAAACAAACTAAAACCATCCATCTAACAGAGACCATATTTCTTTTTGAAAATTTAAAATATCATTATATCACCAACACAAATGGAATACAAGATGTATTACACCAAATATACAAACTACACATTGAAACTCCAAAACCAAGAAACATTACAGCCTGCTAACAAAATTAATCCTTCTCCAAACTTAACAACACCAGAATTCTCAGAGGTCAAGCCAGCAAAACACAAAACAACAAGTAACAATTAAATAGAGTCACACTGGTGTGAAATATGAGGTAGGCTAAGACTATTTGTTGTCATATAAATGCAAGAATCAGAACCAAGAGCAGATTAGTGGAATCAGAATCAGAACTGTAGGTCAGGAGAGCAATTGGTAGAAGGAGAGAAAGTGGACACAGACCTTGTTCTTCAAGTAGAGAAACAATATAGAGCTGAGAACGATTGATGACTGTGAGAAGGTGCGAGTATAAATAGATAAAATTAGGGCTTCCATCGGATGTAATTGAGCAATTCCATTACCATATGGACTCTAGATTTTGGAGGGAGGACTGAGGAATTGTAGTGTTTTGGCGGGATGACAAAAATATTGGAGGAATTTAGGGATTCTTCCATGGCCGCCGCTATTTAGTACTTTTGGTTTTGGGAATGGCGTGAGGACTGAAGAAGATAGAGTTTCAGTTGAACTTTTGAAGCCACACTATTTTGATGGGCCAAACTTAAACTATTCATATGGACTTTAATTACTAGTTGTGAAGTTCAATATATTTCTTAATCGGTCATTAAAAATCATAGTTTTTTAATTAATTAACCATAATTAATAATTTATATGGTATATCAATAGAAAAAAAATATACTAGTACTACCTCCGTCCCATTAAAGCTTTCTAAGTTGAACTGTTTTTTAACTTTAACCGTAAATTACTCGTAAATTACATGACACAAAAATATAATGAAATTATATTATGAAAATAAATCAAGTATATTTTATTAATATAACTTTATTTTATAATTTTTACGAGTAATTTGTGATTAATTTACGGTCAAAAGTTAAAAAAAAGTCAACCTATAAAGTTTTTAATGGGACAGAGTAAATATAAGACATGATCAAGTCTCATGTTATACGGTCTTTAGATAATTTATAATTTATATAAGATGCATATATATTATTAAAAAAATCTTCGATTTTATTAATTAAAACATCTATATTTTCAATTTTTGTATTTTTGGCATGACGGACGCACAACGTACGCATTAGCATCCAACTCCTACTATTCTTATCATTATTATTATTACTACTACCTCCGATCCATCACTAAGAACTTCATGCACATAGTAGCAAGCAGTTTTATGTGAAAATGACAAAGGTATGACGTTTTACAAGACAAATGGAGTACTATCATCATCATCAACGGCGTCGTCGTTATTGTTGTTGAGTCTTGTACATGACCACCTTTGATGGACTGGATCTTGTGATGGAAAGTCCGGATCATATAGGGTTCGGGAGGGCGAGAGCCGGACCGAGTTTCTTCTAACCAGCTTTAATTTTAACTATAAATTGATCGTCAAATGCTCAACTGAAATACTTATATATAAATTTAGGATCTAAATTTTTATTATAGATTTTAATACAAATTCTTAGTAGAGGCGATACTATCTCAGAGATGGTCTATGTTATTAATCAAAATATTTATTTCCTTAATGAAATAAGTATTATTGTAATATGTAAAAATATTAATGTTAAGAACATAGGTGTTTAGATTAATAACATTAATAGAAGTCCGTTTTTATATAAATTATATCTAAATACCGTCTATCAGGAGACTTAATTGACCACTTAACCATTATAGTTTAATACTAATACTATTGTTGTCAAAGTTGAAACTAATTGGTAAAAAAACAAAATCAAACATTACACCTTGACATGTCAACTGTAATCAATTTTGACCATATATTACTCTTAAAATACAATGTCTCATGGGAGACGGTCTCTAAATAACTATCAAGAAACGGTCTATGTCACCAATAAAACCACTCATGGTATTGATCAAAATATCTGTTAAGAATTTTTTTTTTTTTGTAACATGTAAATGATACTAATGTTGATAACATATGTGTTTTGTTTAATACATCGATGTTTTTCTTGATAATATATGATCTAGAGACCGTCTCTTATAGACATATTTTCAATGTTATTATATAAGGACAGACCTATATTATTAAGAAAATTAACGATGTTATGGAACAACACCTATGGTCTCAACATTGTTTTTTTTTTTTAATATTACATCAATATTTATTTCGTTAATAATATATACGTATTGATTAAGAACATGAATGATTTTATTGATAACATCGTATGTCTCTAAATAAATTCTTTAGAGACGGTATCATATACTATATACTAATTCGGAAAATAGAGTGGTGACCGACCTAGGGAACAAAAATCAATTAAGAAATTTAGTAAGATAGTCTAGCTATAAGTCGAACTCCATTAGTAGTAGAATTCAATTAACACTATATATAGACTAAAGAGTAAAGGCATAGGAACACCAGCGAATTGGAACTCCAGATCCCCGCCATTATCTTCAATTTCGCGGCAGATTCACACCAATTTTTTAAGAGACCGCCAAAGTTCTCCATCCTCCGCTCATACCGTCGCCTCCCTTACACTTATCCAACTCCAAACTCATCGTCGAAGCGACCTGTTCGCTCTATCGTCGGCACGACTCGCACCTCTGGCTACTTCTGTACTCACCGTGAAACCGACGGATCGGTCTGAGCAGCTCCACGACTGTCGACAAACTCAGAGGTTAGATTAGCTTGTATCTTGTCATATAAATTTGTTTTGAACTTTCATATGTTATCGTTGTTATTGATTTTGTGAATTATAACAATAATGTGATTTTTGTTTGTCCCTATTTGTGTTTTATTCTCATGCTATCATACTCTGGCTCCAACCTCCAGCAATTAACTATCTCAATTTAGTAGATTTTGTTGTACAAGAGCTAGCTAAATCTTTGTCTTTATGGGACAGATTTCTGGTGGAAACTGTCATTCTGTTTTAGTAGGTGTTGGGCAAATTATTTGATTAGATGGTAGGTCATAGGTGTGTTCTGGTTTGCATATGATACAGTTGTTCTAGTTGGTGGTCTGTCTATTTGCACATCATTATTTTTGAAAAGCAAGTTGTGGAACAAGCTTATAATGATGTCCTTGATATCTTAGTATCTGGTTTTGATATTCTGTTTAATTCTAGTCTGTATTTCTCACTGTTGCTTTTGAATTTGTCTCTTTATTAACAGGGTCAAGGCACAGAAAACTTAAGGACATCCCAAGTGGTATGGTTTCTCTTCCTGCTAGTATAAATCCGTTCCGTGGGAATTGATATCTGTGTTTATTTTTAGTTGGCTTGTTATAGAGTATAGGCGTGTTAGTACCATGTCCTTCATATATATTACTCCCCTGTTCTTATGTAAATTTATGCTCTTCAGTTAAATTTAGTTTATGAAAAAACATGTCAGGTTCAGTTCACTGTTGACCATGCTTGATGAGTTTTTGCTATTCCTCCTTCACATCATATTATCCAATTTAAGTTGGCTAAAATAAAATAACTGTGTCAATAGGTATTTCTACTATTTGTCCGGATTTAGGGATTTCTAGGAATATAGGTACATGCTAAAATTAAACTCTCAAACTCGGATTAATCTTTGTGGATTTCTATTCTACTGATCATGTATTCAGTTTTGAGCATAAATTGAACTAACCTCGACATACAATTTTGGTTTTTTTAGAAAAGAAAATGTTGGATCGTAGTTGGATGTGGATGCGTTTAGCTAGCAAAAAACGTGTTTGGTCTGATTTTAAAGACAAACTGAACAACTTCTTAGACTATGCCTACGCCATGAATCTTGTGTCGATCGTGACAAAATCAAGTGTCCATGCACCACTTGCAAGAATAGAATGTTTAAACTTCGAGCTCAAGTATATCTTGACGTCGTTAGGAATGGTTTTATGAGAGGATATGATAGATGGACAGCCCATGGTGAACCACCAGAGGGTCAAATGCTTGATGAACCATCTATTGAAACAATGACTCGGAAAAATATTGGGATGGAAAGAATGGTGATGGATTTTGCAGGGCCGGAGTTTGATTGGAATGCACGGGATGGAGAGCAGCAACCTAATAGGGATGCAAAAAGTTTTTTTGATCTACTAAATGCTGCAGAGCAACCGCTGTTTGAGGGTTGCGAGACATATACAAAATTATCAGCAATGTGCGAGATGTTCAATATTTCAACATGCCTGAGGCTTGTTATGATCGAATGGCAGCAATGATGCAGAAGGTGCTCCCTAAAGGTAATCTTTTACCAAAGAACTTTTATAAAACCAAGAGAGAGCTAGCTAAACTTGGGTTGAAATACGAGAGGATTGATGCCTGCAAAAACAACTGCATGTTATATTACAAAGAAAATAAGGATTTGCAGTCATGTACTGTTTGTCAACATCCTCGATATAAGCCAAGCAAGGCACAAAGTCGGAAGAAAGTGCCACATAAGGTGCTGCGCGTGTCAATGAGAAAGGCCATTTTTATGCAATGAAGAGTCATGATTGTCATGTATTCATGCAAAGATTACTCCCAATAGCATTTACTGCTCTTCCAAAGCCGATATGGGAAACTTTAACTGACTTGAGTCAGTTTTTTAAGGATATTTGCTCCACTGTTATTCAAGAAAAAGATATGGAGCAGCTTGAGGTTAACATCGTTGAGATACTATGCAATCTTGAAAAGATCTTTCCTCCTGGGTTCTTTGACTCGATGGAGCATCTGCCCATTCACTTACCATACGAAGCGAAGGTTGGTGGATCAGTACAATATAGATGGATGTATCCGTTTGAGAGGTATTGAAAGAACTTCTATACTTTTGTCATTTTTTTCCTTTCACTTTGTCTAACTCAACTTTTGCTTAGATTCTTAAGTGGTCTAAAGAAGAAAGTCACGAACAAGAATAAGGTCGAGGCTTCCATTGTTAACGCATACTTGAATGAAGAAGTCTCTAGATTTTGCTCCTTGTACTTTGAGCCAACAGTAGAGACAAGGTTGAATCGTATCCCGCGTAATGACGATGGAGGATCAAATGATTCGGAAGGATCTCTTTCAATTTTCACATATCCCGGCCGACCTCTAGGTCCTTCACTTGAACATCGTAGATTGAATGATGATGAAATTTCCATTGCACATCGTTATGTTTTGATGAATTGTCGGGAACTTTCTCCTTATATTGAGTAAGTATCATTTAATACATCGATATACTTTTAAGTTTTATATATGTATTATTTTATTGTTAACCAAGTGATTCCAAAATATTGACAGAAAATTCTATGAAGCTATGAAGAGAATCCAAGTATACATGATAATGAGTTAGACAGACTAAGAGATGCGAACTTTTCCAAATGGTTTCAAAACTATGTAAGTATTTGAATCCTTTGTTTTATACTTAATGAGTTGGTCATGATGTTTATTGCACGCATAAATACATTGGTAAATGTTATAGGTTAATGACTCGAGTAATGACCTGAGCCCAGAAGTTGTTGCAAGAATTAGATGCTTGACATACCCCCCATCTCGTACAGTGAAATTATACAAAGGGTACTTTGTCAACGGATTCCAGTTTCATACCACAGACTATGGGAAACATAGAACAACATTGAATAACGGTATTTGTGTGTTGGGAAGCTCAAGTATAGAGGAGAACACTGACTATTATGGGTTGGTAGATGAGATAGTAGAGTTGGATTATTTTGGAAACAAGGTGGTTGTGTTCAAGTGTCGATGGTTTGACACTTCTCAGAGGGGGACAAGACTAGTGCACCCATGTTTTAAACTTGTTGAGGTCAACATGAAGTCGAGGTTGAGATCAAGTGATCACTTTGTATTGGCTGCACAAGCTTACTAGGTAAGTACATAAATTATCCTAAAGGAGTCCACCGTAGAGATCGAGGTGATTGGGTGGCAGTGTGTAAAATCAAGGCTAGAGATAGAATTATTGTGCCTTTGTTGGATCAAGAAGAAGAGGTTGAGGATCCTTTACAGGAACAAGAATTTTCGACTCCGGGGCAAATTCCTCTGGAAAGTCTGGTTGATGTAGATGTACAGTGTGACAACAGTGTTACTTTAGAGGAAGTGGATCCTGAAGAGCTTTGGAAGGTCGTAGATGTGTGTGGATGATGAAGATCATGAGCATGAAATAGAATTAGACGATGTATTAAGTAAAGAGTATATAGATACAGATGAAGAGGAAGATGAAGAAGACAGTAGTGATGATCAGATTGATAATGATTTATGCTTCTAGGTGAACTTAGTTCTCTTATATCTGGTATTTTCTGAAGTAGAAGCTGAAATTACTTGTTCAGTTCCCTATTTTCTTAAATTCTTTGACTTTTTATTTATTTTACCATGTTGTAGTTTCGTTAGTGACCTTATCTCTCGATGTGCTACTAATTGACCTAATTAATATTTTGTTTGCAGTGTCAACAAAAGGATGTGGATAAGACAGTATGGTGCTTGCTTTCGTTATCATCGTACATTGATGAGATTGTGAGATTTGTTGGCGCAAGTCAATTTAGAGTTTTCAATTTTTTGATGAGGAGTTGACACTTTGTTTTTACTCAGAATGAACCTAATTATCTTATACATTGGAGATATTCATTATATTATAGTTTTATTATTTTGGTTAGTTTGTTTATATATGGTGGTTTGCTTTATTTTGTTACGTAGTTAGCGGCTTCAGTCTCTCATTCTCCTCTCATTCTTGTGATTGTTGGATTTCTTGTAAAGGCTGGTAGCCCTTGTTATATTTCTTGCTAGGTTTTTTTTTTTTTTTTTTTTAGAATGGTTATTTCTGAAAAACTGATAGTACCTATGTTTTGCTTGGTCATCGTATTGAGAGCCTGATGGAGATTGTATAATTGTGCATAATAATAAATGCAGCTTGAGAGAGTTTGAGTTCTTTGTGTTTTTTCTATTCACTTGTCAACCAGTTTCCATTCTTCTGAATGTCATAAAAATTCTCCTTTTCCCTTCATTGCGTGTCTTCTTTTGTCTTTTTTCTTACGCGGATTAAAATTCTCCTTTTCCCTTAATAAGATTTGTTCTATAGTTGAATAACAGATTAATTTTGCTAGGAACAGACATATATTGAGATTTGTATACATACTTATTTCTTTCTTCTTCTTTTTTCTGGAAGATTGGTTTTGAATGTGACTTGTTTACTTTATTTTTTGCACTTGTTTTAATTTAGGTTTGTAAAAGGTAGCAATAGTTATGCCTGCCAAATATTATTCAATTTCACGAGAGATGTATAAGTACAAAATACTAACGCAATAATGAAGTTGTTGCAAATCGAAGCAACAAAATTGTAACGAAACAGCTACCAAAATTAAATTTGTAGTAAATTTTGATGGTATTTTGTTGCAATTGATATATGAAATATAAGTGAAAAAAATTGTTGGTATTTTGTAGGTAATTTGTTACTACTAGCGACGGAATAGAACTTTGTTAGAATATAATTGTCACAGTTGCTCTGTTTTGTAACAAGAAATGAGTTTGTAGGTAAATTTGATGTTAAGTTGTTGCTAATGTCATAAATTGTATTCGTGTATTAAATTTGTTGGTATTTCGTAGGTAATTTGTCGCTACCAGCGACGACTTCAAATTTTGTTGCAATGTCATCGTCACAGATACCCTGTTTTCTTGTACTGAAAGCTTGTAAAAGAACAGAGAGAGTAATATCTAGTGCCTAATATCCAGCTCAACATTGAGAATATATGTTAAATGACATAGACTCTATTTAGCAAAATTAGCTGAAAAGTTAGCTGGTAGCTGACAAGTTAGTTGGTAGCTGATTAACTAGCTGGTGGCGGATTGGGTAGCTGATTAGGTAGTTGATAAACTAGCTGATAAGCTAACTGATTTTCATGTATGTGTTTAGCAAATTAGCTAATAAGTTAGCTGATACTTTACAAAATGACATTAAAGAGCATTACTTTTTTTTAAATTATCGTATTATTAATTTATATTTTCTTTAAAGATAATTTGATGTACTTTTCACCGCCACTTTAATAACATCATTAAAAATTATTATAACTTGAAAGTAATATTTGTGTATTCTAATTTAATAAGAAAAAAATCGGGAAAAGTTGTATAGTATATATGTGTGCATTTTAAAGAGAGACGGCAGGATTAAAAGACAAATATAATAACGATTGATTTTCTATTTTAATTTATTTTAATGTCTGGGACATTCGTGAAATAAAAAGTAATTTTTCTCTTTTGAAAGCTAACTTGGTTAGTTTCTCAACCAATGTGCTAGATCATCTAGCTAATTTAAGAAATTGTGAGTTCATGTAACAAAAAAAAGCTCTTGGAGTTGAAAAACCGCTAAACATAGCCTAGCAAAAAAGATAAACGATGATACAGCAAAAACTTTGTAGGGCTTTTCTATTCTCAGGTCGGCTTCGTACCGACCTAAACACAGGTCACCGTTAGATCTTCGCCACGTCGCATGTAATTCAATCCGATCCGTCCATTTTAGTTCGAAGTCAATTTTTCAATTATTTTAGGTACGAAGGTTTATAATTTATTTTTTTAATATTTAAAAATTCCCAAAAATATACATATTGACTATAATAACCTTAATGATATAATTATTTATTAAAATATGTATATATAATAAATTATTTCAATATTGTAAAATTACATAAATAACCTATTAAATAAAATGTTTAAAACGTGGGGAAACGTTTATCTTCTGTTAATTCATTGCAGATACTTTCTGAAAAACACGAAGAACCCTAATTGTCTAGCGAAGAACCCTAATTCCCCATTGAGGAACCCTGCTTGAATTGATGGAGGAGTTAAAGGTTTGTAAATATTCTCAAAGCAATCCGTTTTTACTACAGTTTGTCTCTTCAAATTGATTCCGAAAGTTTATTAGAATCGTTGTTTTCTGATATTTGTTCAATTCAACTCGAACACAAATCGATGTTATGATGTTGTTCTCACTTGAATTCGATGTTGTGATGTTGGATATTGATATATGAAATAATCATAATCATCTCCATCTGTGTTGGTTTTTTTTCTGTTCTCACGTCGTTGTTTCATCTGAGTGATGTCTGTTCCATACGCTAATTACGTTCGGTTGCCATGCGGCAATATAATAGTCGGCACAGCAACAAACCTTTTGTTGAGGGATAAACCTCTCAACACCAACACTACCACTGCAAGTAACCTAATCCAAGCTCCACCTCCAACTTGAAGTCCGATAAAAGGCTTGTCCGAGAAAGAGCACCTGAAAGGACTAAGTTGGGGGGGGGGGGGGGGGGTTAGAATGGGTTACCCGGATTGTCAAGGTCAATCCGGAAAGAGGCTTTACTCAAAGGAGATATGATAGCTGTCAATGCAGTAGTAATGGGAAAGGTATTATGGATATCACTTTGATCTTGCTTCTCGACCTCCTCCCCCCTCAAGGTCTTGGACCTTGTGCTATATTTATAGTTATCATATACTCATGAAGTAGCTCATAAGATGATGCCAAGTGTACGATCCAGATTTGGACACCAATGCGACCTTTGGCCCATGGCCCATTAGTGAACAGTAGTCCAATACCGATAAGTGGGCCTGGGAGGGTAGTTTGGACCTTTTCCTCCGAGAGTCTTTATTCACTTTTGGGTCCGTGTTAGTCTCTCGGACAGATCTGTCTGCTTGGTTGATCTGCCCTTGGGTAACTCTGGATGTCCGAGCCAAGAGTCTCACGGAAGTATCTCAGTGGTTCTGTTATATACATTTGGTCTTAATGTAACGGTGGCATCCGAGATTCTCTCGTACGGTCCGTTAGGCATCTCTGTACTGACATGGTTAGGTTTGGAAGTCCTTTCCTTAGCCAGCTCGGACTAGCTGTGGAGATGTAGTGACTTCAGCGTACTGGTCGATTCATTTTGGGCGGACCATGTGAGGTCGGACCAGTACTGAATTGGCTAGTTAAGCCGTGATGCGCTTTAGGACACTCTCTATGGCGCCCTTAACGGATTGGACACATTTCCGTATCAACATATGTCCCCCCCAGTTTCCAAGTATCTTAGTAGAAGATAGTTGGTAACTATGAGGGATCAGTCATGTCTGTGGAGCGTGTCCGAATCGTTAATTAAAAGAAAAAGGAAGAAATCCTTTTTGTCGGGATCCGTCGTCCGTGTCCTCAAGGATTCAATATATCTCTTTCCCCCCCCCTTTTCCGTCTACAGTCCGAGTTATCACATAACTGGGACTGTAGAGGAAAAGGTATTTGTATCCGATGGGTCCGAGTACGGTTAGGATCTGAGCAGCCCTCCGGAAGCTGTCCGTTGGACCGATTGTTGAATTGGTCCTCCCGTAAGCCCAAGAGGCCCAATAGGTTGTCCGTTCGGCCCGCGGGAGAAAGATCCCGAGTAAAGGGACGTGACCGTTGGATCAGGACGACATCAACGGTTGGGGTTCCCAGTCCGATTGATGTGACGCGTCTGTCAAGCATTAAATGCGACGTCTTGTGACCATCCACTCATGACGGTACAACCCTTGGATTGGAGAGGATCAACGGCTGGGATTCAAATCCAAGCGACGTGACTCTTGGCTATCCCCAAATTGCCCTTATAAATAGTCAGCCCATCAGTCACTTTCACACTTTTAGCAATCTCGAAACTCAGAGCAATCGCAAAGCAATCCAAGCGTTTGTAGACACATCCGAGCAAGCAAGAGTCGCAAGATTTGAAAGTTTTTTCTTCGAATCTGTACCCTCGGAGAAGCAGCAAGGCTTAGTCGTCCGTTCGAACTTATCAAATCAACTTTATCAAATGCACATCTTCACTTTTCTTTGAGTTGTTTCCTTTTCACGATATGCTTACTTGCTCATATGTTTTTGCCACCTTTCGGATATGAAATGGTAGTCTGTTTTTTGCCAATGTTATGCGTGAAAGGCTTTATAGCGTTCTTAGTTGAAACAATTTTTCCTCTGTACTGTTGCATGCCAATTTATTGCCAGTATCTTGTTGATGCATTTCATGTGTATGCCGACTGTAACCAAGATTTGATTATGCATGCTTATTTGGTAGTGTGTTGGTGCCAATTTGCACACAGTCTTCCATAAATTTGCCCTTCGCGTCTTGCAAAGGTAGGTGATAGTGCCAGCGGCGCGTTAAGTATAAATCTGTAGGCTTCCTTTGACTTAAGAAATTACCTAAACGAACTCTCGGACAATCAACACCATCATTCCTGACTTGTTTCCTTCTGCCCTAGGATGTCCGGGAGCGATAGTCAGGACCAAAGACGAGGCCCAGTCATAGAGACGCCTTGAGATTTAGGGATCGGGTCCGTGGACCTGAGCTCGTTCGTGAAAGATTTTGTGGATCTTGGGTCGTCCAGAGATTCAGACGCTGGGCACGGAGCTCGTGGTGCGACTGAAGCACAGGCCGACGTTCCAGCGGACCAGGGTGTCCTTGCTAAGACTAGGTCGTCAGTCCGATCTCGAACTGTAGGTGGAATTGGGACATCCTGTGATCTGAGCGAATCAAGGCAGAGCGAGAAGGGACAATGATGCGGAGGTCAAGAAGTCGAGATGTTCGAGGCCGGGGTGGAGGACCGTGTTGTAGCGGAGACAGGTCCGTCCCTGCCAAGCACGTCCGGGAGACAGGTTGATGCTAATGATGATGTAGAAGATGGTGAGGAAGATGAAGATGGGGACGAGGGGGAAGAAGGAGAAGGATCCCCTGTCGCTCGTCCCTCTAGAGGATCCAGTCGGCGGATTGCACTACATCCTGCTGCGCCCGTTCAGTCCAATTTTCAATTAATCGAAGGTCGTGGTGCAAAAGCTGCCCGAATCAAGTTCCCCCGTCCTGCGTCCGCTGTTACAATAGTGGACAAATTTGGAGAATTAAACACGGACGGGCTTCTTCCTACGTGTCCATCCAGGGTTAGGGCGGAGGACATCCCCGAGTGGAGGCGAAAGTGGGAGATCCCTAACTCCGTAGAAATCATGGTTCCCGAGCCCGGTCACGCCTTTTACAACCCGCCCGCCGGGTATATGTGTGTGCACGAGGTAGCTTTTGCTTGTGGGTGGAAGGTACCCATTGCAACGGAGTTGATGCACATCCTAAATCACATTGGGATTGGTCCGAGTCAGGTTATCCCGAAATCCTTGGGTAATCTTATTTGCTTCGTCGTTTTTTGCAAGAGAAAGGGCAGCTCGTAAACTTTGAGAACTTCAGGCAGCTCTTTCACGTTTCATTTAGTCCGGGGAATCCCCTTTTTTATACCTTTAAGAATAGGAAACCTTATAACTTCATTTGTGACTCCATTTCGTCGTTGGGGTCGAACTGGTGGGATAAGTTCATATTTGTGCGGATGGCTCTGAAACCAGGGGAGTCCGAGAGGCAGCGAGAGCAATGGGGACTGCCCATAAAGTTTCTGAGGGAGAGCATCCCGGACTGGCGCCCTCTTCCAAAGAATGTGGCTCCGTGGGTGGCTGCTATTCATAAAAAGCACGACCCGCCAACCTATCCATACCATGGACTGATCTGTCAGCCTCTGCCGTATTTGTGCGGGCTAACTGACGCAGTCGAGGTTGGAGGGAAGACGGACTTCAGTAAGAACCTGATTACTTCGAGTCTTTATGCTTGCTATTCGTCGAGATACTTTATTCGAATTACGTATTTCCGGAATTCTGACAATCCTTCGTTAACCCGCCTGTATCTAACGCCCCTGGTTTATTGTGCAGCTCACTGGTTCGACTACATCATGTCAACTCTCCGAGAGAAGAAGAGGTTGCAGAGGGGACAGCAAGCTTTGGAGGTCGCGGCTGGTCAAAGGACCCGAATCATTAACACTTCCATGGGTCTGCCCATGCCGGATCCGAAAAATGCTGATGTGTTCGCCGCTGAAGAAGAAAGGCGGAGCAAGGCTGGTGAGGACTCCCAGGCCCTGGCGGTGCCTGATAAGGGCAAGGCTCCTGCTACGCGGAGCGCCACTGCTACCCGGTCCCCAGCTCACAACACTCGAGCCCCAACCCGGGACGTGTTTATGCGGGACGCCATCATCTCGGGGCAAAAAAGGGCGGCAAGCTCGGAGGCTCCTGCTACTGCGAAGAGGCAGCAGTTGTCCGCTGTCCTTCCTGTGGACCAAGCTGCTCTGGATAAGGAATACGAGCGCGCTTGCGGACTCCCAGAAATGGAGCGGGTCGGAGGGCTGGATGCTCTATACCAGCGGGTAAATAATCTGTCCTTGGTTTACTTGTTTTGTTCTTAATGTGATACAAATATAACTTGTATCTACTCGGGTGTTTCCCCAGCTCGGGTGTTTCATCAAGGCCATGCAGTGGAAGGCCAGCGAACGGGCCACCATTGAAGAGGATCTCCATAAGGCTGTGTCCACGTCCGCGGATGAGGCGGAAAAAGTGAAGCAGCTGGAGATGAAGCTGAAGGAGGAAGAGGTGAACTTCCACAAGTTGAAGACCAATTGGGAGAAAATTAAGGCGGAACTCGACCATCAGGAGAGATTCGTCGATAAGGCCATGCAGGCTTTCTTGGATTTTAAGAACTTCCTAGTCGGGGGCCTCCAATATGTCCGTCTTTACGCCGGCCGTGACTTCTTGAGGTCTGCTTCTTTCAAGTTCCTGATGTCAGACAAATCGAATGCCTCCCGTCTGGATGGGTTTGTGTCCGCGATCGGACAGCTGCAGTCCAAGGGACTTCTTCCACCAGACTTTGACTGGAAGGCGGAGGGGTTGATCCCCTCTGCGGATCTGACAGTGTCGAAGTGCCGTCGATAGTGTCTCGACGAGCGATTGGCGCATGTGAGTTTGGGCTGGTCACTGAGGAAGGTGAGATTGAGATCCAGAACGGCGGGCCTTTCCTTCCTAGGTTCATCCCGGAAGCTCTTCTGAAAGTGGGCCTTGTACCCTTTAACGATTATCGAGCTTTCCTGCAAAAGTGGTTTGCCCTGCCTGCCCGCGTTCTTGACCTTCCCGCTGATTTCGACTTGTTTGCCCACGCTAAAGATCTTGCGGCGGAAGCCACCTACGAAGATCCCGGCCAATCGGCTGAAGTCGAAAAAGTGGTCCAAGCCAGAGGCCGAATGAGAAGTCCGCACGCCCGTTAGAAATCTGTATTTGCTAAATTTTGCTGTTGGATTTGAATCTTTTGATAACTCGGAATGTCATTACAGACTATAGCAATGTTTCGTATTTAATCCGAGGAGTTGAATCTCCTATGCTTCCAAACGTTTACTTGCTCTCTTCTTCATTCTTCTTTATCTGTTGTTCATAGGCTGAGTTATTATAAATTACCCATCTCTTAAGAGCACAGACCGCTGTAGATGGTATCTGATGTAGAAATCAGACCATCATCTTTCCGATACTCGGACTGTTCGCCCCTTGGGATGCGAGATTCTTCTAGAAGGAGGAAGGTGAAACAGTGAAATAGCCAACAGTGAAAAAGTCATTATGACTGCGTCTTTTCATCTTCCCAGTCATCGGATGATTGACAGATGGCGAGATCTGGAAGACTCGTCGCCACTATAAATAAGGGTGTGGTAATTCTCCCTTTTTCACTGTTGTACTTTCCCTCACTCTTTCTTGTGTTTTATCCACTTTATTATCTCGCGGGAGTCAGTGTGCTTTAGAATGTCAGAATCGGGCGATGAAGAGTATAGTCACTGGGTGAACTGCGCCTGCGGGAACATGCATCCGCCCATTTACCCGGGTAGAGGCACCGCAGAAGACCAGATTGTCCTGAATTTTGAAGGCGATCCCCCTCAGTGTCCAGGGATAGCTAGGAGATTGGCTGAGGAGGAGAGAGAGCGGACGCTGAGGTTGATCCGTATGAGGATCCGTGCTGGCAACAAAGAAGCACGTCGGCCGAGGTGGAGGCCGGAATCCCAAGCTCGACTTCCGGTCCGTGAAGGAACAAGGCGGGGTATGCCCCGTGGATGCATGTACTTATTCTTGGATCCTTCCAGATTGTATATCTGTTATGTAAATGTTCGGATAATTTTGTTTATAAAATTCGAACTATTTTTCCTCGGACGGGATTTCCATCTTTTTCGTGTGCGGACTTCGTCAGATGATATTGACGCATGTATTTTTGTAAAATGGCTAAGAAACTCGAACGTAGTTGATGGGCTTGTTTAGGCTTGATTGGATAAACCCGTCCATGACAACATGCTCACCCAAATGGATAGTTTAAGCCCATTGTCGACGCCGGTTACGGCGTGTCGGACGCCCATTGGTTCGTCACTTCTATAAATACTGCGGATCCCTCTTGGCCTTGGTCGTGCAAATCCAACTTCCACTTTCCAAATCTACTAAAAAGCAAGAAGACGGTCTCTTGAATAGTTTCCCCCTCTTGACTCCCGTCCACTCTCAAGTCGGCGTTTATTCTGAGCTTAAGAGTGGAGTGGGTCTAGAGGGGAAAATTGTTGAAGATCAGTCACCGAAAAGCATAGATCTCAGTTTGAATGTATATCTGCCCGTCTCCTCTACTTTCTTCCATCCCCACTTTAATGGCTCAAATCTCTCTTATATTGGAAACGGTTTCCGAATTTTCAAGAGAGTTTGAGTCTTTAAAGCCGGTGAGGCGGAAATCTCTTCCTGTCTGCACTTTGTTTTCCCCGGATACATGACTTGCATTCCATGTTTTGGTGGTATCCTGAAGGATTCCAGCATGTTTAACCGTTCTCTTGTGTGCAGGTAGATCGAGTTCCTGGCCTCATGAAACTGGACTTTTCCGCTTTGACACGGAGGAAGCTTTTTCCTACGGGGAACGATCTTTGCTGGGAGATGACGTATCTCCAGAGACATTTTCTGCCTTTTTCTCGTTGCGTCCGTAAGTCCGGATATCGAACATTAGATCTCAGATGCATAGATCGAAAAATCACAAATCGAAAGATAGAAGTTGTATTGATTTGACGGAAATTCAATTACAACTTGCGGGCTCTATGGCCAATGACAAAAGGATCAAAAAAGAAACAGAACTGACAGAGTTCCGTGTAACAAATGGTTGAATATTGAGATGAACAATCGACATGATGGAGCTCCGCGCAATTATCTTTAAGCATAGAACTTCTGAAGGTTTCTAGCATTCCACGGACGCCTGAGGAGATGTCCGTTCTCATCTTCTAATTCATAACTCCCATTTACTTTTGCCCCGACAATCTTGTAGGGTCCTTCCCACTTGGGCTTGAGTTTCCCAACATTGCTCAAAATGTCGGCTCGTCGGAGCACTAGGTCCCCGACTTGCAAGTTCGCCGCATGAACGTTCCTGTTGTAGGCTCGGGCGGCGGTTGCCTGATACCTAAGGATATTCGCCAGTGCATCAGACCTTTTCTGTTCAAACATGTCCAGCTCGAATATCCGAGCTTCTCGGTTTGCCTTGTCTTCAAACTCTTGGATTCTCAAAGTCTCTACAGCAATCTCGGATGGTATGACTGCCTCTGAACCATACACCAAGGAGAAAGGATTTTCTTTGGTCGCGATCCGTGCGATGTGCGATGCGCCCATAGACGCCTTCCGTCGTCGCTTGACTTTCTTGCGAAGTTCTTAATCGCTTCGAGGATCTTGACTATTGTTTTGTTTGTGGACTCGGCTGTCCATTGGCTTGCGGGTATCCACAGATGTAAATCGTTGCTTCGATTTTGAAGGACGCCACCATTCCTTGAGCCTATGTCCCGAGAAGGTACCATTGTCCGAGACGAGAATCACAAGCGAAAGCGACAGATGATATTCTTCCGGATAAATGTCCACTTTTCGACTCTAGTAATGGTTGCAATGACCTCGGCTTCTACCCATTTGGTAAAGTACTCCACGGCACAATAAGAAACTTTTTCTGCTGGTACCCTCGAAATGGTCCGACAATGTCGATACCCACCGATCGAGCGGACACGCTATGATTGGCGGAATCATAGGGTTCGTCGGACGATAATAAATTTTATGCGTAATATTGGCAATCGACATCTCCGGACGTGGTCGGCGGAATCTTTACCGATGGTGGGCCAATAATAGGCTTGTCGTATGATTTTACGGCGAGGTCCTCCCGGAATGACTCCCGACTTAGTTGTGTATCTCTTCCAAAGATGCATGCTTCTTGTGGGTTCAAGCATCTCGGGTGGGTCCCGGAAACAGATCTTTGTACAGATCCTCACCCATTATAAAATATCTATTTGCTCGGCACTGCACACTCCTCGATTCTTTCGGATCGGCCGGCAAAGATCCGTCCTTGAGATAGTTAAAAATGTCAGTCATCCAGTTTCTTCCTGTGTCAAGTATCATGACCGCCGAACTGGGACCCATGACGGATGAGTCAGTAATGGTGAGTAGAATTACTCTCCTTGTGTCCAAAGCGTCAGTAGATGCGTATTTTGCCAAGGCATCAGCTCTTTCGTTCCAAACTCTGTCAAACTTTTCCAAGGTGAATTCCTCGAAGCGGCTGGCCTCATTCTTGAGTAGCTCAAGATACTTGATCATCGAAGGACCTTTTGTGGCAAAACTTCCTGAAAATTGGGCCTCGACGAGCTGTGAGTCCGTGTAAGCTTTGACCTTCCGGGCTTGGAGAGACTTGGCTAGCCGCAGCCCCACTAAAAGTGCCTCATACTCTGCCTCATTATTGGTAACTTTGAAATCCAAGGAAATCGCATAGTCGAGTTCCGCGCCCTCTGGGCTCTTAAGGTAGATTCCAATTCCTCCCACTCTTCCAGTGGAAGAACCATCGACTTCCAATGTCCAGATATCGGAAGGATGTTTTTTGATTTGGAGATCTCCTGCGAGCTGCTGAGGTTCCGCTCTTGGTTCATCCCCTCCAGTGATTTTCGTTCTGATGTTGTCCGAACTGGGATTTCTGGGAACATCACCAAGTAGAAACATTTGGTTGACCCGAGTTTCCCCCTCTGACAAAGGGAGGGGCCGATTGATGAACTGGGCTTCCTCAAGGTTTTCTGGGTTGAACATTGGCGGGGCTGGATTTCGGACTATATGTTTGGTGATTAAGCACTCGAACACTTGCTTGTCAGGGACTTTCTCTGAATCCTTCTCTGGGTAATCCGCTAAGAAGTCGGCGAGGACCTGAGCCTTTTTGGCTGAACTGCTCGGTAGCAAATGTCGTATTCGAGCTCGATCACTTAGAGAGTCGTCCAGTTGGTCGGGCTTTCCTAGGACTGTTTCAAAGGTTCATGATTAGTACCACTATTTTGTGAGACTTAAAGTAAGGTTTTAACCGTCTGGCGGTATAAACTAAAGCGTATGCGAGTTTCTCGATCTTCACGTATCTTGTCTCCGCCCTAGCAAGGGCTTTGCTAAGATAGTAGATCGGCAAATGCTCGTTAGCTTGAATCCGTATTAGGACGGAACTCATTGCCTCTTCCGTAATTGCTAGGTAGAGGTAGAGTGGTTCTCCTTCGACGGGCTTGGAGAGCAGTGGAGGGGAATGGAGGTATTCTTTCAACTTTTCGAAAGCCTCAGAACATTCCGCGGTCCACACAAAGTTCTCTCCTTTCCGGAGGGTGTTGAAGAACGGAAGATTCTTCTCAGCTGATCGGGAAATAAAACGACTTAAGGACATGATACTTCCTATGAGCCGCTGTACCTCATTGAGGGTTTTCGGGTGTGGCAGATCTAGGATCGCCTTGATTTTCTCGGGATTGGCGCTTATTCCCCTTTTCGTGACCATGTATCCGAGGAATTTTCCTCCCTTTACTCCGAAAGTGCATTTTTCCGGATTTAGTTTCATCCCATACTTCCGCAGAATGGAAAAGCAATTGTTGAGATGCTCAATATGCTCTTCTTCAGTCTTACTTTTACCAAGCATGTCGTCTACGTAGACTTCCATCGTCTTCCCGATTTTGTCTTTGAACATTTGGTTTACCAGTCGCTGGTAGGTGGCTCCCGCGTTCTTCAGTCCAAATGGCATCACCTTGAAGCAGTATACTCCTCCTGCCGCGAAGAAAGCCGTTTTCTTAACGTCCTCCTTGGCCATCCGAATTTGGTAGAAGCCTTGGTATGCGTCCATGAAGCTCAGTAGCGCACATCCGGAGGTAGAGTCAACCAGTTGATCTATCCGTGGCAATGGATACGGATCCTTGGGGCAAAACTTGTTCAACCTTGTGAAGTCATTACACATTCGCCACTTGCCTGGCGACTTTTCGACCAGAACAACATTGCAAACCCAGTCAGAATAGCGGACTTCCTCGATGTGTCCTGCCTTTAGGAGTCGATCGACTTCGGCGGATATGATGGCATCCTTGATTGGGCCAAAGTCTTTCCTTTTCTGTCGGATGTATTTGACCGAAGGATCCATGTTCAGACGGTGAACTGTAACCCGTGGGTCAATCCCCTTCAGATCGTCGGTACTCCAGGCGAACACATCGCTGTTTTCTCGGAGGCAAGCGATGAGCTTCATCTCTACTTCCACATTCATTTCGGTCCCGATCCTTGTTTTCTTCTCGGGATCGCCAGCAATAATCTCGATCTCTTTAAGGGTCTCATGGGGCTCAATTCGCGTCGTTCTAGGAAATTTTTCCTTCTGGCTTCCTACGCCGACTTGTGAGTCCTCTTTTCTGGGTGGAAGGATAGTGGGCGCGTCGGGAGTCATGGTGACTGTTAGCACGGGCGCAGACGCCCTTCTTGTGGACATGATATAACATTCCCAAGCTTCTCTGACATTTCCGAGCTCTTGTCCGACTCCGAAGGCCGTTGGGAACTTCATCCTATTGTGGAGAGTAGATGAAACAGCTTGGAACTGGTTGAGACCTGGGCATCCGAAGATGGCATTGTAGTCGAAAGTTTGTTCGACCACATGAAGCGGACCTCTTGTGTCACCCTTGTCGGAAAGGTACCGAGAGAAACATGTAACATGATACTTCCTCCTCCGAATCCTAATATGGAGGTGTGCACTCTGCCATATCGGACTCTACCCAATGCCATCTGATCCAGTGTCCTCTTAGAGATGATGTTCGAGGAACTTCCAGTGTCAACCAAGATCTTATTCACTCGGTAGGTTGCAATGGTCAAGGAGACCACCAGTGGGACATCTGGGTTTTCGATGTCTTCTCCCCCTGCCGTAGGAGGAGGAATTTCACTGTCATCGAATGATATGGTGTTAGTGCTCGGAATTGCGGACTAGCATATGCTCGGTCGTTGTTTGAAGGTTTTTTGCGGTCGCTCCTTGCGTTCCTGCTATCTCCCCCCGTTGATCCTCCCGCAATAGTGTTGATCACCCCGCTGTATGGGGCGTTTTCCATTTCGATATCGTCAGTATATCGGTAAGAACGTTGGTCCAGACGGGGCGGATAGTTGGTTGGCGGAGGCAATGAGGCGGTGGGCGGTGGTTCCGTCATCCTCTCATCTCTCCTTTGCTCAGTTCTATCTTGTCGTACAGGTTCGTCCTTATAGATATGCTCCTTCAATTTTTCATCCCTTATCAGGTGTTCCACCTCTGTCTTCAGCTGAATGCAATCGTCCGTTTCGTGTCCGCGACACTTGTGAAACTTGCAATAGCCTTTTGCGTTCTTGCTCTTACGGCCGCTGTGAGGGGGCTTCGGCCATTGGACGTCCAGCTTCTTCTCAACAATAGTTGCCAAGATGTCGGATCATGGTCTGTTGAGCCGGGTATAGTCCGCATATCGCCTTGGCGGACTTCTCTCCCTGTGAAAACCTCTGTCTCTTTGATCCCTTCTTGAATCAAACTTTACCGGGCGTTGGTCTTGCTTCACCGAATCCTTTGCTTTCTTGGAGCTGGCTCTCACTGGAACATTCCTTCTATAATCTTCTCCATACATCACTTCCTCACAGATGTCTTCTAAGTACTTTTCGCTTCTTACCTCTTGACTTGAGAGTTTTCTTCGAAGTTCCGAGTTGAGAGTATTAGCATACAGGAGTCGGACCCGTTCTTTAATACTGTGTGGCTCAACCCGAAGAACCTCCGTGTGAAATCGATCCAAGAAATTCCTTAGATCCTCGTGCTCTCCCTGTATAACGCCTGCTAGATGCTCCACGGTACGTTTTCTCCTCTTCGATTTGCCGAATCGAGCCAAGAATTTAGAAGACAGATCCGCGTACGACTGTATCGAATTATTCGGCAAAGAGGTGTGCCAATCCATGGCAGTCCCGAAGAGAGTGGACGAGAAAGTGAGGGCTTTAGTGTTGTCACTCATCCCTTTGGAATCCACCTTGCTGTTGAAGCGTGTCAGGTGACCCACGGGACAAGCATCCCCATAGTAGTATTCCAAGTTTGGAATCACTTGGTCCGAATTCCTGTTTCTCTCCTTCTCTCTCATGATCTTTATCACATAGGGATTTGGCTGTTGGTAGTTATCTGCTTCGTGATCTTTTACGAGGCTTAGAATTTGAGCTTCTAAAGCCTTTTCTTTGGGCATAGATCTGCTCGCCATCATGATCTCCCCTCCTCGGATGCATGGCCACATCCACGGAAGTTCGTTCATGCGAGCTCTTGGAATTGTTTCGCCATGATCCTGTCCCTCGGAGGCCTTGGGAGTGGAACTTCAGGTGTCTATTGTTCACGTCTTGGCGCTCTCTTACTTGATGGCTTCCTTCCTCGGTTGTGGTCAAGCCGCTTTGTCAATAGATCTCGCAAATCCTCCCAGGGTTGCCGATCTCCTAATCTCTCTTGGATTGACGTTGTCCGTTCCTAGATAATCTTGGCTCGCTGACGAGGCGTAACCATCGGCGGAGGCTTGTTGTGGAGGAGCATTGTTGGATCGTGCACCTTGGATGATCGTTAGCGACTGTCAGCGCATCTCGCTCAATCCAAGGTCGTTAGTGCGGACAATGCGTCCATCAGGCATCGTGAATTGTTGGGGTGCGGGTGGGCCTTGAGCTCCTGTCGGAGAAGCTCGGGCCGCACCTTCTTCCGAGGAAGGACTGGCTGTGCGTCCCTCGCTTGGATATCTTCCTCTTACGACTGCTGCGTCCCGGGTGGGCGGCGTCCATGCGCGGTGGTGGAGTTCTTAATTACGTAGTACCACTCATTTCGTCTCGTTCTTGCCATTGGTTTACTCGAAACACAGATGCTTTTTGTAAAGATTCCCACAGACGGCGCCAAAATGTTGAGGGATAAACCTCTCAACACCAACACTACCACTGCAAGTAACCTAATCCAAGCTCCGCCTCCAACTTGAAGTCTGATAAAAGGCTTGTCCGAGAAAGAGCACCTGAAAGGACTAAGTGGGGGGGGGGGGGTTAGAATGGGTTACCCGGATTGCCAAGGTCAATCCGGAAAGAGGCTTTACTCAAAGGAGAGATGGTAGCTCTCAATGCAGTAGTAATGGGAAAGGTATTATGGATATCACTTTGATCTTGCTTCTCGACCTCCTCCCCCCTCAAGGTCTTGGACCTTGTGCTATATTTATAGTTATCATATACTCATGAAGTAGCTCATAAGATGATGCCAAGTCTACGATCCAGATTTGGACACCAATGCTACCTTTGGCCCATGGTCCATTAGTGAACAGTAGTCCAATACCGATAAGTGGGCCTGGGAGGGTAGTTTGGACCTTTTCCTCCGAGAATCTTATTACGCCTGTTGGGTCCGTGTTAGTCCCTCGGACAGATCTGTCTGCTTGGTTGATCTGCCCTTGGGTAACTCTGGATGTCCGAGCCAAGAGTCTCACGGAAGTATCTCAGTGGTTTTGTTATATACGTTTGGTCTTAATGTAACGGTGGCGTCCGAGATTCTCTCGTACGGTCCGTTAGGCATCTCTGTACTGACATGGTCAGGTTTGGAAGTCCTTTCCTTAGCCAGCTTGGACTAGCTGTGGAGATGTAGTGACTTCAGTGTACTGGTCGATTCACTTTGGGCAGACCATGTGAGGTCGGACCAGTACTGAATTGGCTAGTTAAGCCGTGATGCGCTTTAGGACACGCTCTATGGCGCCCTTAACGGATTGGACACATTTCCGTATCAACACCTTTGAATATTTTATGTTCAGTTGTTGCCGCACGGTTTCTGATTTATTGCCGCGGCATTGTGGCGCAAACTATTGTGTTGTCCTATAACGGAATGGAATGTATTTAGTCATGTAATTTTGTTGCTCCAAGACATTTGATTCATTGCCGCATCACTCTTTAATAAACATCAGAGAAAGTTTCATTACTATTTAAATATTAAACATGTGACCCTCGTATTAATTATCTGTTATTTTATCATTTATAGATAATATGGATGGGCACGATGTTTCTAAAAATCGAATTGGGAGTTTGGATGATGAGATGTTTGATCTAGAAGATTTACCATCCGATTGGGGGCACAAATTGTATCAAAGTTATGTGAATGGAGAATCATTGGACACTGCATTGGAAATTGATGATGATGTTAAGAAGTATGTTTTTGTTCATTGGAAGCACGCACACCAATTTTACGTTCAATATGGACGTCGAAGAGGATTTGACATTAGGAGAACCCATCGAAGGAAGGATCGAGCCCGCAAGACAGTGAATGTAGAATGGGAATGTGTTTATACTGGACAAAACGTGGTTGACGAAGGAAAACAACGTGTTCGCAATTCCAGAGAAAGCAAGAGATGTGGATGCGAAGCTAAATTTCGGGTGGCACGTGGCTTGGATGGATGCGAAGCCAAATTTTGAACTTTACAATATTTTTCGACTAACGATTTATATATCCAATTCAAATTGGACTTGTTATGCTTGGATACAGTTTTTAATAATATACTATTTTGTTGGTTGGCGTATGCTTCATTTTCATTGTTACCTCTGTGATGGATGTTTCATATTGATGTGTGTAAGTGTACCAATCTGATAACGTTGCCACAACAACCATGGTTGGACAGCGCGACAATTGATTACAGTGTCCACTGCTAGTCTGTTGCCGTGCGACGTAACCATCGTTGTTGCGGTAACGTTATCAGTAAATAACCAAAGGTAAAATATGTTATGGAGTTTCTATAGACTGGATCAACAATATAAAATTGGGCTTGGATGGGCCCATAAAATGTAATACATGCAAATCAATAGCCCAATAGCTACTAATTTTGAAAATGAACATGACCATAAAATTTTATCAAGATAAAACGTTAAATCAAAATTTTATAATATTAAAATGCACTATAACGTATTTTCGTAACTTGTCTTTTTCTTTAGACTTAGCGTTACTGTAAGGGCCGGGAGTGTTCGGGCTTTCAGTGGCCCGGTCTGGGTCCCATCATTTTTCGAAGATCCAGGCCCGGCCCATGGTCCATTCCCGGGACTGAAAATTTGGGTCCGGGCACGGGCTGATGAGGGTCGAATCCGGCCTAATAGTGAAAAACCAATTTATGTACATTCTTCTTTATTATGCATATCCTACCAACGTAATTTTTTTTTCTAGTTTCAATTTGTATTTTGCGTAAGTACTTAAGGTAAATTAATGGATATAGTTTGAAAATCTAAAATTGTCCTACGTATTAACAAAATAAAACGTTGAAGTAAATTTATAATATCATAAGGCAAGGTAAGATATTTACAGACATGTCGATCTTTCGAGACTTAGCATTACTGTGAGGACGAGTCATGCTTTCGATAAAGTGACAATGAACGTAACCAACGTAATTTTTTTTTCTAGTTTCAATTTGTATTTTGCGTAAGTACTTAAGGTAAATTAATGGATATAGTTTGAAAATCTAAAATTGTCCTACGTATTAACAAAATAAAACGTTGAAGTAAATTTATAATATCATAAGGCAAGGTAAATGATTTTCATGACATGTCGATCTTTCGAGACTTAGCTTTACCGTAAGGACGAGTCATGCTTCCGATAAAGTGACAATGAACGTAACCAACGTAATTTTTTTTTCTAGTTTCAATTTCTATTTTGCGTAAGTACTTAAGGTAAATTAATGGATATAGTTTGAAAATCTAAAATTGTCCTATGTATTAACAAAATAAAACGTTGAAGTGAATTTATAATATCATAAGGCAAGGTAAGAGATTTACATGACGTGTCGATCTTTCGAGACTTAGCGTTACTGTAAGGACGAGTCATGCTTCCGATAAAGTGACAATGAACATAACCAACGTAATTTTTTTTCTAGTTTCAATTTCTATTTTGCGTAAGTTCTTAAGGTAAATTAATGGATATAGTTTGAAAATCTAAAATTGTCCTACGTATTAACAAAATAAAACGTTGAACTAATCTAAATCCTAAACCCTAAACTTTGCGTAAGAATGACTAATTGGACCATCAATAGAAATAGAGCCTGGACAGGCCCAAAGATGTTAATACTTGGAAATAACATGCCCAATTGGTACTAACTAGAAGAACGTTATATAACACAACTCCATTAAAAACACCGTATATATACAGATTCTGCAGATATAACATATGATATCTTGATGAGGGAGATCAATGCAAAAAGGTCAACATTTCTCGATGTGGAGGGTTTTGTTCCGAAGTTGAAAGGCCAACCAGTTTCTGGTGGTGAGATCATATCGCTTGATGATATCGTTACCGTACGATCTTTCGTGCAGGAATACGTTAACGACGGGAGGCATACAATTCCTATTGATCTTGTCATGGAACCTTTGGAAGAAATTTAGAATCATGGAAAGAACCAAGTACATTCAAGATTACAATTTCAATTAGACTATAGACTTATCTACTTTAATCTGTTTTTCATAGATTTTTTACACAAAGGCCATGGATCCTTTTGCACTTTGAAATTTGTTTGATATTCATATCATTTACATTTTGGACACATATAATTTTTTCAATCTTTCCTGCTAATAATGAAATGTGTTGGGCAAGTGTTTTAAGACTTGTTTGACATTGATGATGAACATTTTGTGAATTTGTTGTTGTGACAATAAATCAGATGCCGTGCGGCAAATCAAATACTAAGACACTTGTTATTCTAATGCTCTTGCAATAACCCATATAACATGCAGAAAACTGGTTGTCAGTGGATATGTCCCTCTACCGATGCGGCAATAGATCAGGCGCCGTGTGGCAACTCAAATGCCAATATACTCCAATGATCTGGCAATAAACCGATTGCCGCACGGCATCTGGTATCCAGTGAGTCTATTAATGCCTACTGATGCGGCAATCAATAAGATACCGTGCGGCAACATGAACACTAAAGTGTTGGATTCCAACCTATGCAATATATTTCATTCTAATGCCCTGGCAATAAATCATATGCCGTGCTAGAAAATAAGACAACGTAAATTCCAACTACAAATAGCCGACAAAACTCAAGAATGGATAACCAAAGTTGCATTACAATTCCATCCTATCATCGAATTCACCAAAATAAGACGGCATAAATTCCAACTACAAATAGCCGACAAAAATCAAGAATGGATAACCAAAGTTGCATTACAATTCCATCCTATCATCGAATTAACCAAAATAAGACAGCATAAATTCCAACTACAAATAGCCGACTAGTGCGTTCAATCTGAATCAATCGCTTTCCTATCAATGCTATGATATTCATCAATATCATCATCGGAATCATCAGAAGTTTTAAGCCTAAAACTGGGCAATCCGAAGAAGTCATATGACTTCTTCACTAAATTTGACTCGAGACCCTCCTACTCTAACTATGTCGGCATCTGAGATATCCAGGAGTGCAACGTAGAAGTCTATCACGATCTTCCGATGGTACTCCTTTGGAGTAGCAAAGAGTTTACCCCAATTGCGCATCTTACAAGCTTCATCCAGAAAGGGGTAGCTGTTTGGTTCTACAGTGACACCCCTTTCAGGCCATACAATCCTGTTACCCAGCAGGTGCCTTCGTGTCGCGTACACCAACGTCAACTCATTGGTTGTTGGGTTTTTCTTTGTATTGATTGCTTGCTTAGTTGATGCAGGAGCATGCTTTCGTTTAGGTGCCATCGACACAAATGACCAGAATTTAAAAAAAAAAAAAAAAAAAAAAAAAAAGTTAACTGATTAGTGTCGATAGTTGAATACAACAATAGCTTAAAGAAGGAACAACGCCTAGAAAGAAATAATATTAAAGAGACCCCTGCTACTTTGAATCATAGTCATGGAAAAGTCCATCCATAAATTCAGAAATGGAATTTATATGCACACTATCATTTAGCAATAGTCAGAAACAAAAACCCATGCCAAAAGCTAAAACAGTCATGGACCAGAGACTTTGGAACCCGTCATTACCGCTAACGCATCTCAATCAGGACTGATGCAGTAGCATCATCTGGAGCATAATAAATTCAGCAACATTGATTCTAGAAAACTGAGCTACCTATTCTTTACTATTCTCCCTAAGCTAATTACCGAGTAGAATACAAAGACCAAGTGTGAAACTAGGTACCTTCTCTAGCTCAACCATGCCAACAACCAGAGCAGTCACGCCTGGTATCATGGTTCGGAGGCCTATGTTTAATTCAAGATGGAGATTTCTTTCCAAAAACTTTTATCCTTGATCCACCAAATTCAAATTTATATGCACACCATCATTAATTAGGGAATTTTTTTAGGGTTCTTGGATGTTAAAATTGGAGAAAATTTTCCAATACTTGCAGAGGCTAAAGACGTAATCGATTCAAGTAAGACCAAGACATATATATTTCAGACATCAATTCTGCTCGAGATACTCTAAATTTTTCAAAGAGCTGGAAACTAAAACGAAATCAAAACTTGAAAAAGAGACGAGTGAAATCTCTTACCTTTGAGAGCACGACGTGCCGAGGAACACGAAGTAAAGAAGCGGCGCCGATACGTCGGAGGAGAACAGGCGGCGGAGAGGAAGAAGAAGACGCAGCAGACGTGAAGAAGAAGACGCAGTTTACGGAGGAAGAAGAAGACGCAGTCAGACGGAAATATTATGTTGGGTTTACTAAAAGGGTATATTTGGAAGTTTAAATATAAATGAAAATTTAATTATTAGTAATAGTTAAATTTGAATAGGGGTATAATTGTATATTCATATTTAATAATAAAATATAATTATGATAATATAATTTGTGAGATCGTACCCGTTGATCATCTAACGATGACCTGTGTTTAGGTCGGTACGAAGTCGACCTGAGAATAGAATAGCACAACTTTGTATATAATTGCACAAATATAGGAGTTGTTGTGATTTCATGATCTACGTTTAACTTCCATATTCATTCAAAACAAAATTTTACTTGCCTTATAAAGAATCAAAGAAGGGACATTTAAGTATTTTTGATAGTACGCCGTACCTGTGAAAGAAAAAAATAAATGATCCCAGACAAATCTTTTGCACTACTATAATGTACCCAATGTTAATCTGCCCGTGGTATATTTGTAGAGTAAGTGTATGTACCCTATTTTTTATTTTAATTCGATTTTATGATTTTATGTTATTTTATTTTTATAGTGAACCGGTCCTAACAATATTTTTCGTAAACTAATTTCAGATTATTAGACCTGAGCCCATATATATAGTAATACAGTATATAAATCCCAAAAACCCTTCCTGCTTGAAAATTTTCTATCGTCTTTCTCTTTGATAACCCTGGCCGCTAACCTGACCAACTTAGGTGAGTACTACAGTCTAATTAATCCTTGTTCTAATAACGTTTGCTAATTATTTTTGTTTAATTTACAAACAATTATAATCATTACAAAACCATCGTGTGGCCTTGTTTCAATAATTTTTTTTTTTTTTTTTTTTTTGCAAAATTAGAAAGTAGTACAACCTTGGGGAAAGAATTGATTAAGAGACAACACAATTTTTTATTGTTAATCTTGGTACAACATTGTTAAATGTGTGGTTAGGATTGATTATTGACAATTATGAAGAGACAATCATACCCTTATCCAATATCAATTACGAAATTCATTATGAAGCATTAATTAAGCTGGAGTAAATGTAAAATGTAACTGTAGAACACATATCAATATTCTTTCATACATATGTCGGTGTCAATACATACATATGTCTATAGCATTAACGTACATGTTCAGAATCTGAGATTTTTAGACACATATCAGTACCATTTCAAATATATGTCAGTGGCCATACTGACATATGTCCGTGGTATGTAGACATGTTCAAAATCTCCACTTGTAGACTTGTTTATCAACAGATTAAACATGAAGTGTTAAGTTTTATATCAACAAAACATTAAGGACAATGAACAAAGTTGTAGAAAATGTTGAATATATTTAATTGATGTTTTAATTAAGATGATTTTGATAAGTTTGACTTGTAAAATTTAGGCTCAAGGACATAGATGAAAAATCAATTATGAGTTTATACTAAAATCAATAAAATTTATTTGAATATTTCACAATCAATAAAAAATCCTAAAATTGTACTTCCTACTACATTCCCCTTTTTTACCACGTTTTCTCTAGCTTCAATACCAAACGATTTATGAAAAGCATTTACAAGTTTTAATTATCATCGCCAGGGACTTTATTTCAAGTCAAATTTGATGGCAGATTACGAAGCTTTTATAATTTCGTATTTGTTTTGGATTCTTACATGGTGAGTTTTGGAGATTTAAAGTGGTTGGTTGAGATTCACCTTTAAGCTTGGTTAAGTTCGATTTCATGTCGTATTCAATGTAAGGGGATTTCTCGACACTTCTGTTTTATTTTTCGCATTACTATATATGTATAGTTTTAATGTTTTACAAATAACTTATCGTTATTATATCAAGAAATTGGACTTGGTATAATGGTCTATTCGTGAAGAATTAAGTATATGTGAACCCGAAAGTATATTTTTACGATGCATGTGATGTGTGATAAAAAGTGATTTGTTAAAAGCATGGTATAAAAGTGTATATTTAAGCTCATCGATATGCCTATGAAGTGTGTGACCCTTCCGGGGATTGTCGTGCCTTGGAGTACTCCCAGTCCCAGTGTTATGTGTGTGACCCCAATGGTAGGGGATATGTAATGTGAAAGCCGGCATGTGTGCCACCACGGTTTGTGTGGTCATAGTGTATATTTTATTGAGCTGAAAGTGTATTGTTACTATTTTGACAAGTATTCCATGCAAACGACTTTTGACTATGATGTGATATTATTGTGTGTGTATATATACGTATGTTTGAAATACTCTGCTTGATCCGGTAGAAGTGGCTTGAGATTCAACCTTACACCTTTTTTTCAATTGAGTAAGTGACTGCGGTTTGGAGGAAGTTGCTAGTGGAGGCAAGGTCGAGTTATAGCAAGTAGTGTTGTTTAGAGAGGTCTTGTAATTTCTAAAATTGTATTTATTATATTTGAGTTGCTCTGCCATTGTACCACTCTCTTCAAAATGATTTATAAAAATTGAGGCTTCGTCTTAGCGTGAGCCCATCTTACTATAGATGGCTGGTCACGCCAAAGTATTTTGGTTTTGGGGCGTGACAGTAAGTCTCCTGAGAGACGGTCTCTAGATAATTTATCTAGAGACAGACCTATATTGTCATGAGAATCATTGATGTTATTAATCGAAACACCTATGTTCTCAACATTAGTGTTTTTTCATATTACAACAAGACTTATTTCGTTAATAACATAGACGTTTTTATTAATAAAATGAATGATTTTATTGATAACATAGGTCGTCTCTAGATAAGTTATCTAAATACCGTATCTCATGAGACTTTGTGATATTTGTATCCATATCCAATTAAGCCGTGAGGGTAACTAATTATAACTAGTTGGTTAAAGTGAGGAGTAAGTCTCCTGAGAGACGGTCTCTAGATAATTTATTTAGAGACGAACCTATATTGTCAAGAAAATCTTCGATGTTATTAATCAAAAGACATATGTTCGGTGTTTTTTCATATTACAACGGGACTTATTTCGTTAACAACATAAATGTTTGGTTAATAACATGGATGCTTTTTTTGATAACATAGACCGTCTATAAATAAGTCATCTAAAGATTGTCTTTCACGAGACTTTGTGCTATCAGTAATGTTTTATGAGTGGATAATTTATATTATTTTATATATATATATATATATATATATATATATATATATATATATATATATATATATATATATATATATATATATATATATATATTATTGATGTTTTCAGTAAAATTTATAATTTTTTTAAATATAACTGGCAAATTTTGTCAATTTACCGTCTCTCATAAAAAGTACGCTATTTCAGTTTGGTGACAAGGATTAATGTTAGCGTGAGAATCAATTTGAATGGCAATGCAATTGTTCACGGGTGTGAATCCAAGAAGAAAATGTGACGGACCAGTCTAGTAAGACCTTTCCAAGTTTAATTGACAATTGGCATACGTCTTCACGGGCTTGATCACCGTAAGGATATCGATTTTACACAGGCT
Organism: Plantago major; assembly: GCA_026545765.1. Classification (NCBI taxonomy): domain Eukaryota; kingdom Viridiplantae; phylum Streptophyta; class Magnoliopsida; order Lamiales; family Plantaginaceae; genus Plantago; species Plantago major. The sequence continues at coordinate 67,615,842 of CM048843.1, forward strand.
GCAGAACTAGTATAAGTTTAGGCCCATTATTCTGACTTGCGTGCTGCAGAACATAGTTCCTCATTCCGGGACAAGAGCAGTCATTTCAATTTTGCCCCCAAATTTACAATCAAGGCCTACAGTATTTTCATGTTTCCAAATAAAGGCCATTTGGTTTTACACCCCACCTGAATGGACATTTAATACCCCTCAATTGTTGGAAAAATAAATAAACACTTGTAAAAATAATTTTTAATATCATTTTTATCTCTTCAATTGTTTATTTTAATTTTTCAGTTCATATATTGTTCCTTTTCTCCGTTTTCCAATAAGAATCATAAGTTTACGCTTCATAATTGTTTGACTGTATTTTAGATCGACAACAATACAGTCGGACTGTATTAGTAGAGTTATGTAATACAGTCCGATTGTATTACTAGAGTTTGGTAATACAACTAGAAGAGTTATAACAACTGCATTTAGTGGAGTTGAGTAATACAATCCATTGTATTAGTAGAGTTCACAATACAGTGGACTGTATTAGTGGTTGTATTAGTGGAGTAGTAATACAGAATATCAACAAGCATAAAATTTAATAAAACGAAAATAAACAAAATATAGAAAAAATAGAAAAACTAAAAGAAAAAATATGTTTGTGAAATTTCGGAGGTGCAGATGAGAGGCCATTTTCGTCGGGTGGTGTTGAAAGTCGGACATCTAAGCGGATCTGGACGAGATCTTGAAGGATCTTGGTGGTGAAAGTCGGAGATCTGGCCACGGAGGAGAGTTGAGGGGCAAGATCTTGAGTGGATGTAGGCGGATCTTGATGCAAGTGGCGGATCTAGACGAGATCTTGAAAGATCTTGATGATTTTGGACGGATCTTGATGGATATTCTCAAATCTTGAATGATCTTGAACGGATCTTCTCAAATCTTGATGAATCAGAAAACCCTAATTTTATGTGGTGGGTGGAGGCTGGATGGTGGTGGGCGGTGGCGAATCTGGTGGAATAAATGTTGGTGGTGGGGTAACAGATTGATGGAGGGGGAGGTGGCTAGTGTGGTTACCTAGTGGTGGGAGGTGGAGCACTGGCGGAGCACGGTAGGTGGAGGCGGTGGTATGAAGTAGAGGCTCTTGGATGGTGGAAGTGTTGTGGTGCGATGTTAGTGGGTGGAGGCATATGGTGGTGCGGTGGTGTGTGGGAGGGTGGAGGCGGGGCGGATCTGAATGAAGAGAGTGAAGAGAGTGGGGTGAATGAAGAAAATGAAGAGAGGTATGGAGAGTGGGTAAATAAATAAGGGGGCATTTCAGACATTTCAGGGACGAAAATTGTGTGTAAAAAAGTCTGAGGCCGTTTTATGAATCAAGTTGATTGATATGGTACAAGCACTACAAGAAAACAGTGGTTTAGCAACGGAATTATTCGTCGCTAAATAACGAATTAGGGAGTGCTACCCTAATTCGTAGTTAGCCCTAATTCGTAGTTTAGCGACGGATAATTATCCGTCGCTAAACTACTGTTTTTTTTTAAATTATTTTATAATTTTCACCTGTTTTTTCAACAAATATAATAGTGATATGTCACAAAGGGGAATTGCATTAATTAACAACAACGATTCGTCCAAAAAACAAATTATCCAAAATAAAGTCTACATATCTGAATATAAATCCAAATATCCAACAAAGTAAAAAGTAGCATAGTATCCAAAACATCACATCACTAAGACGAGGGGCCGGGGATATTCTGGCTCATATACAAGCGGCAGAGCTCTTCCATCCTCTGATTCATATGAGCCTGCTCATCCCTGAGATTTCCAATCTCAGTCTGGAGAGGAGTCACTGCTTCATTCACCATCTGCTCGACCTGCCCCTGTGTGTAAACACCACCATGTCCCTGAGATTTCTGCTGGGACACGGAGAAGCTCTGGGTCAGTGTCTCGCCATAACTACCAAGACCATAAACCCGACCCTTGTTGTCGGGTGGGTTGACCTGTAGAGAGATCCGGTCTTGTTCTTCCACGGACAACTCCTCACCCTCGAGTAGCCTCTCCGCAATGATCCGCTCCACCTCACTCTGTAATAGTCAAGTGTATACGAAATGAGCTACAATTTCATATTTAATTTATAATACACATGCATATACAACTATAACACTTAGCAAATACACATACCGCAATAAGCTCGGACTTCTGGTCCACCCAAACGCCGTTCTTGAACTTCTCCATCTTCATTTGCTCTAGGCAAGTCTTGGGTTGGTTCAGGTTCAGCTAAAGAACATTATATATTGCAACAAGTAGTTAGTAAGTTGGTAGGAATGCAAACAAGTGGTAAATTGGTATAAATGAAAGCAATACACATGTGTATAAATCATGTTGTAATCAGAACACACATATATATACTTACCGACATCTGGCGATCAGTGACAACAGCTCGTGACCCGAAGTGATGCCTGACAGAGCCCTTACCATCTCGCGGCTCAGTCAGCCGGTTCTGCCTATTCTTGTAGGACTGATCCTCGACGTGATTAATGCTCCAATACTCATGCCACATAGCCCACTCTTCGTCCCCAATATGCCTATACTGTGGTGGCTTTCCTTTGTCTCGGTATTTTTTCATGTCAGCCACCATATGCCTACTGTGTCGAGCCCAAACTCTCGAAAACAGCCACATCCGGGGAATAAGGCCGATGAATGTAGTATTTTTTCTACATTCCAATTCCATTCAAAGTAAAAATTAATGCCCCAAGGTCACAATTTCAAGATAAACAATGGTGCATTTCACCCAAGTGGCTAACATACCACACAAATTGTCCTAGAATTTACTAACACAATGGTGACTAACATATCACCCAAGTAAGTGGCTAACATACCACACAAATTGTCCTAGAATTTACTAACACAACGGTGACTAACATATCACCCAAGTAAGTGGCTAACATACCACACAAATTGTCCTAGAATTTACTAACACAATGGTGACTAACATATCACCCAAGTAAGTGGCTAACATACCACACAAATTATCCTAGAATTTACTAACACAATGGTGACTAACATATCACCCAATTAAGTGGCTAACATACCACACAAATTAGTAAACTAGTTCATTAATCGATTATCTCTATAAATAAAGCATTGTAACATTTACCACAACAAATTGTAACATTTAAGCTTACCCGAAGCTCATCAAAGTAGAAGTGCTTCGTCTCAGCCTTGAGTGTGCTCCACTTTTCGCCTCCCTGGCCCGGCAACTCCCTCCTAAGCTTGAATATCTCATGCAGGTCGTCTGAAGATTGCTGAGGCCACAACCTGCAGTTATGAATGACATATAGAAGAGTACATATATTTATTAGACAATTCATGTGACATATATATAAACACTTATCTTAAGTTATGTTCTACAAATGTATATATAATACTTACTTCCTCCTTCCATTAGGGAACAACACCAACTTCCCCTCCCACGTAGCACCATCGACGATCTCGGTATATGGACACCCGTCAGGCGGGTACTGTCCTGGCCCATAACCACCACCAGACGTCCCCATGCTCGATCCACTGGGAGTCTGATTAACATGAGAGTAGTTGCCCGATCCACCAGGGCTACTCTCAGCAGTCAGTGGTGAACCCTGGGTCCCACTAGAGCTGGGAATCTGGTAACTACACTTTCTTTGTCGGGGCATCTACAAAGAGCACATGACAAACACAAACAAATTGTATTAGTATAAATGAAGACATGAATTGGCATGTAATGGGAAAAGTAAGCATATAACAATTAAGATACATATACTACTCTACACTACACACATACTCTGATCCTCGTCACCAATGGTTAAGTCTACATATATGTCTGTGTCAGTGCAAATGTAACGAAGGCATCAACCCCTTCCACAAAACTAGGTAAAACTTTGCCATTAACTATCCTTTGGTACATCCATGAATGATCGGTGTTCATTGGATGATTATATAACCTGACACGTTTGAATTGATTAGATCGTATTTTTTCAACTCGATTCCCATTTCCCCATTTCTTGCATGTTATAAAGTTTTTGTCTCTTACCAAAATTCCCATTACAAATAAAGCATTCCAACCCTTTAATACGAATTTATAAATTATAAATTACATGCATTTTACGAATGTAATCACCAAATTATATCAACACACTTCATTAATTAAATTCTCATAATTTATAATCTAGTACATGTATAAATTTATCAAATGAAACAATTGAAAATCTTAATTAACATACTTAATATACTTAAATTAAAACTACTACATACTTAACATTATATTAATTAACAATTCAAACAATTGCACATCTCAAAGTTAATTAACTAGCTAGTAAACATACAATTGCTTAAATTAGTCTAAATTACCTAAATTTTTCAAATATGTCAAAAAGTTAGGGTTTCAAAACGAGGTACTAAATCTTCATAATTTTACTAAATACACACCAATATCAAATTAATTAAAAGCCCAACATACTTACCAACATACTAACATTATACTAAAAATTCAAATTCACAATAAATATATATCAATTGCACATCTCAAAGGTAAAACATTACCTAATTACATCTAAACTAAGTACTATATACTCTCCATTTACATTCAATTGCTCAAATTAGTCCAAAGTAACAAAATCCTCAAATATAAAAAATTAGGGTTTTCCTTCGAATCCGGAGAAATGTGCGGATGGAATTTGAAATTGACGGCAGAATTGACCTCCTTGATTCACGAGCTTCGAATGTACACGAAGAATGGACAAAATGGTTGAGATTTGGACTGGAATGGCTTTGGGCGAAATGGGGAGAAGAAAGGAAGAAGAATGACGAAGAAGAAAAAATGGGGAAGGAAGCATTCTGCTTCCCGTAAAAAACTGAAAATCTAGCGACGGATAGGACTTAACGTCGCTAGATTTTCAGTCTTCTATTATTTTTTTATAAAAAAATTCTTTTTCCATTTTTTTATTTCTTTTTCCATTTTAGTCAACGAATCTAGCAACGGATAATCTATCTGTCGCTAGTTCTAACGACGGATACGACTATCCGTCGTTAAATAACGACGGATAGGCCTATCCGTCGTTATACATAACGACGGATAGGCTTATCCGTCCTTAGAACTAGCGACGGATTGTATCCGTCGCTAGAGCTAGCGATTCGTCGCTAACTAGCGACAGATAGAATCCGTCGCTATGTTCCCGTGGCTAGGAACAGACTTTCTTGTACTGAAGCTTGTGCCTTTCCCAGACATTTTTGAATCAATTGTGGAAAAAAAGACCTCTCATCTTTATTGTATTTCGTTACACGAGAAATTTCTTCACACTAGATATGTCACGCCCCAAAACTAAAATACTTTGGCGCGACTATCCATCTATCGGGAGATGGGCTCACGCCAAGCCGAAGCCTCAATTTTAGTTATAAAACATTTTGAAAAGAGTGGTACAACAACAAAGCAACTACAACTCAAATACAATAGATACAATTTTAGAAATCTCGACTTATTACAGTTTCAGAAATTAGAAGACTATTCTCTAAACACCACTACTTGCTATAATTCGACCTTGCCTCCACTAGCAACCTCCTCCAAACCACAATCAATTACTTAACTGAAAAAAACTGTAAGGGTGAGCTCCTGGCACTTTTACCCGGATCATGTACAATAGTAAAACATACATATATATACATTCGCCAATATATAATATAGTCAAAATCATTTGCATGGAACATTATCAAAATAATATCAATGTACATTTTTAGCTCAATCAGACATATACACTATGGCCACACGAACCGTGGTGGCACACAGGTCGGCTTGTACATAACAATAACAATGCCCTACCAAAGTGATAACATAACAATGGGAGATCTCCAAAAGCACGACATTCCCTCGAAAGGGCCCAAATAATTCATAGGCATATCGATGAGCATAAAACATATTTTTCCATCCATGCTTTATCAAATCATTTTTACAAATTGCATACACAGACAAAACATTTATGGGATACACATACTTGATCCTTTTTCGAATAGACTATTATATCAAGTCCCATTACTTGATATAATAACCATGAGTTATATGTCAAATCATAAAATATTATATATATATATATATACTATAACAATAAAATATAAGCAAAAGTGTCAAGAGTTCCCCTTACCTCGAAGACGACAGGAAACTAAGCTTAACCTAGCTAACATCAAACTCTCCTCTAACTTGTCAACTCTCCCAAAATACCTCTACAATGTAAGAACGCAAATAAATAATTACTTGTGGGGTTAAATCGTAATATATATAAAAGAAAGGGGCTGAACAAAATAAAGATTGAAGATGAGGGGTTAAAAGTGTAATTTACCATAAATATATATAACCAGGTTACAAGAAACACGGCTATCGAGCGGGCAGACAAGGGAGCCAAAAACAGAGAACTTGGGGAACCCCATACGGCTTCGTTTTTCATCCGATTTCATGAAACAAGTTTGTGCGGGTTCGTTACAAGATAGAGAATGCATTACAGAAAATGAGGCAAAGTTTCGGTAAGAGAATAAGGAGAACGGACGGTCGAAAGCTTTTTACGCAACCAGGGAAGGAAACCAAAGAGGTTTACAGATCGAGGCTTACACAAACAAGATTTACAACTCGCAGGGATCTCAACGATATGATCTGGGTTAAGATTGGAAGTCGTTTGATAGGTTTTCAGTTGCGAAATGGGGCTTGGCTGATCACGTTAATGGCGGCTGATAGTTGGGGGCAAACCATGGTTATTAAGGTTTGATAATAATGGTGGTGATGAAGGTGATTTGATAACTGATGGATTTGACAAAGTACTATGCGGCAGAATATAGCAGACTAGGGTTTTCACGTTTAAATATGATCATTAGAACGTGAAGAGAAAATAGTTGCATAAATATATTAGGCTTGTTGGTCCATATAAAAATAGATATATAAAATATACTAATAAAAATACAATATAGAAAAGGTACGGATTCTTACATTCCTCCCTCCTTAAAAGAAGTTTCCTCTGGAAACTTAACTCCACTACACTTACCAACCGACCAAACTAAAACCTCCAAACCCTCTCAGAGACCACCTAGACAAAGTTAACACAAACCCGAAAGACACTACACGCAACCAAAACAAAACATAAGACTCACTAGTAACTAAACTTGACTTCGTAAAAGACTCAAAACCTAGCAACCCCCCCCCCCCCCCCCCGACAAACCGAAACATGACACCTATACGACTCCGCCCTGACAAAATCAAAACATAGGCTCTGATACCACTTTTTTCACGCCCCAAAACCAAAATACTTTGGCGCGACTGGCCATCTATCGTGAGATGGGCTCACGCTAAGACGAAGCCTCAATTTTAGTTATAAAAAATTTTGAAAAGAGTGGTACAACAACAGAGCAACTACAACTCAAATACAATAGATACAATTTTAGAAATCTCGACTTATTACAGTTTCAGAAATTAGAAGACTCTTCCCTAAACACCACTACTTGCTATAATTCGACCTTGCCTCCACTAGCAACCTCCTCCAAACCACAATCAATTACTCAACTGAAAAAAACTGTAAGGGTGAGCTACTGGCACTTTTACCCGGATCATGTACAGTAGTAAAACATACATATATATACACTCGCCAATGTATAAAATAGTCAAAATCATTTGCATGGAACATTATCAAAACAATATCAATGTACATTTTTAGCTCAATCAGACATATACACTATGGCCACACGAACCGTGGTGGCACACAGGTCGGCTTTTACATAACAATAACAATGCCCTACCAAAGGGATAACATAACAATGGGAGATCTCCAAAAGTACGACATTCCCTCGAAAGGGCCCAAACAATTCATAGGCATATCGATGAGCATAAAACATATTTTTCCATGCATGCTTTATCAAAACATTTTCACAAATCGCATACATAGACAAAACATTTATGGGATACACATACTTGATCCTTTTTCGAATAGACTATTATATCAAGTCCCATTACTTGATATAATAACCATGAGTTATTTGTCAAATCATAAAATATTATATATATATATATACTATAATAATAAAATATAAGCAAAAGTGTCAAGAGTTCCCCTTACCTCGAAGATGACACGAAACCAAGCTTAATCTAGCTAACATCAAACCCTCCTCTAACTTGCACCTCAACTCTCCCAAAATACCTCTACAATGTAAGAACGCAAATAAATAATTACTTGTGGGGTTAAATCGTAATATATATAAAAGAAAGGGGCTGAACAAAATAAAGATTGGAGATGAGGGGTTAAAAGTGTATAACCAGGTTACAAGAAACAGGGCTAGCGGGCAGACAAGGGCGCCAAGAACAGATAACTTGGGGAACCCCGTACGGCTTTGTTTTTCATCCGATTTCATGAAACAAGTTTCTGCGGGTTCGTTACAAGATAGAGAATGTGTTACAGAAAATGAGGCAAAGTTTTAGTAAGAGAATAAGGAGAACGGAAGGTCGAAAGCTTTTTACCCAACCGGGGAAGGAAATCAAAGAGGTTTACAGATCGAGGCTTACACAAACAAGATTTACAACTCGCAGGGATCTCAACGATATGATCTGGGTTAAGATTGGAAGTCGTTTGATAGGGTTTTCAGTTGCGAAACGGGGCTTGGCTGATCACGTTAATGGCGGCTGATAGTTGGGGGCAACCCTTGGTTATTAAGGATAATAATGGTGGTGATGAAGGTGATTTGATAACTGATGGATTTGACAAAGTACTATGTGGCAGAATATAGCAGACTAGGGTTTTCACGTTTAAATATGATCATTAGAACGTGAAGAGAAAATAGTTGCATAAATATATTAGGCTTGTTGGTCCATATAAAAATAGATATATAAAATATACTAATAAAAATAAAATATAAAATACAATATAGAAAAGGTACAGGTTCTTACATTCCTCCCTCCTTAAAAGAAGTTTCCTCTGGAAACTTAACTCCACTACACTTACCAACCGACCAAAATAAAACCTCCAAACCCTTTCAGAGATCACCTAGACAAAGTTAACACAAACCCGAAAGATACTACACGCGACCAAAACAAAACTTAAGACTCACTAGTAACTAAACTTGACTTCGTAAAAGACTCAAAACCTCCCCCCCCCCCCCCCCCCGAAAAACCTAAACATGACACCTATACGACTCCGCCCTGACAAAATCAAAACATAGGCTCCGATACCACTTTTGTCACGCCCCAAAACCAAAATACTTTGGCGCGACTGGCCATCTATCGTGAGATGGGCTCACGCTAAGACGAAGCCTCAATTTTAGTTATAAAAAATTTTGAAAAGAGTGGTACAACAACAGAGCAACTACAACTCAAATACAATAGATACAATTTTAGAAATCTCGACTTATTACAGTTTCAGAAATTAGAAGACTCTTCCCTAAACACCACTACTTGCTATAATTTGACCTTGCCTCCACTAGCAACCTCCTCCAAACCACAATCAATTACTCAACTGAAAAAAACTGTAAGGGTGAGCTACTGGCACTTTTACCCGGATCATGTACAGTAGTAAAACATACATATATATACACTCGCCAATGTATAAAATAGTCAAAATCATTTGCATGGAACATTATCAAAACAATATCAATGTACATTTTTAGCTCAATCAGACATATACACTATGGCCACACGAACCGTGGTGGCACACAGGTCGGCTTTTACATAACAATAACAATGCCCTACCAAAGGGATAACATAACAATGGGAGATCTCCAAAAGTACGACATTCCCTCGAAAGGGCCCAAACAATTCATAGGCATATCGATGAGCATAAAACATATTTTTCCATGCATGCTTTATCAAAACATTTTCACAAATCGCATACATAGACAAAACATTTATGGGATACACATACTTGATCCTTTTTCGAATAGACTATTATATCAAGTCCCATTACTTGATATAATAACCATGAGTTATTTGTCAAATCATAAAATATTATATATATATACTATAATAATAAAATATAAGCAAAAGTGTCAAGAGTTCCCCTTACCTCGAAGACGACACGAAACCAAGCTTAATCTAGCTAACATCAAACTCTCCTCTAACTTGCACCTCAACTCTCCCAAAATACTCTACAATGTAAGAACGCAAATATGGGTTAAATCGTAATATATATAAAAGAAAGGGGCTGAACAAAATAAAGATTGGAGATGAGGGGTTAAAAGTGTAATTTACCATAAATATATATAACCAGGTTACAAGAAACAGGGCTATCGAGCGGGCAGACAAGGGCGCCAAGAACAGAGAACTTGGGGAACCCCGTACGGCTTTGTTTTTCATCCGATTTCATGAAAATGTGTTACAGAAAATGAGGCAAAGTTTCGGTAAGAGAATAAGGAGAACGGACGGTCGAAAGCTTTTTACGCAACCGGGGAAGGAAACCAAAGTGGTTTACAGATCGAGGCTTACACAAACAAGATTTACAACTCGCAGGGATCTCAACGATATGATCTGGGTTAAGATTGGAAGTCGTTTGATAGGGTTTTCAGTTGCGAAACGGGGCTTGGCTGATCACGTTAATGGCGGCTGATAGTTGGGGGCAACCCTTGGTTATTAAGGTTTGATAATAATGGTGGTGATGAAGGTGATTTGATAACTGATGGATTTGACAAAGTACTATGCGGCATAATATAGCAGACTAGGGTTTTCAGGTTTAAATATGATCATTAGAACGTGAAGAGAAAATAGTTGCATAAATATATTAGGCTTGTTGGTCCATATAAAAATAGATATATAAAATATACTTATAAAAATAAAATATAAAATACAATATAGAAAAGGTACGGGTTCTTACAAGATATGTATTGATTGTTTGGTATAGAATTAAAATGTGAATTAAAGGGAAAAAATTAGTTGATAACTGAGTTAAAACTGAGTTATAAAAAATGGTGTTGATAGAGTTAATCTATTATAGGTTTATAGAGTTGTTATATATGGTGTGTAAGATAGAATTACTGTGTGTAAAAATGAAATTATAGATTTTTTTTAAGGTTATTTGATTGGTTTTAATGTTGTGTGATTGGTCTAAAATTGTTAGTATAATTGAAAAAGTAAGATAGGTAAAGAGTATGATACAAAGAGAAGGATAATAGTTAAGTAGAGTAGAAATTGAGTTAAAATGTTTAATTTTTAACTTGATGTCAAATGCTCAGAAAAATTAACTCAGTTTTTATCGTCTTAGTGCTATAACAAATAGCCTGACAGTCTTTTTACCTTTTTTTTACCTTATCGTGTATATTTTCACCCTAATATACAATTTTTGTTCTTTTATGTTTGACTTGCTTTGTGGGGTCTTAATTTCAAATTTTGGAGCAAAAAGGGGTCTTTTGCACCAATTCACCCCTTCACACTTATCAATTTTTCTCTTACTTTTTATATTTACTTTGAACACTTCCAATGGAATATATTTTTAGAGATTTAAATTACCTAAAAGCCCCAAAAATCTTTCAAGGGAGAGTTCTTATGAGCTACCAATTAGTAGTCCATAGGTTTTAGCCATTAATTAGCATCCCTCCAAAAGGCTCATTTTGATGAGCACCAACTTGGTATCCAATTACAATAAAATTTTGTGTCACGTGGGACCTATTTTGTGCTACTTCAGTATTTTTAAATACAATCAAAATGTCCAATTAATTATTGCTAGTGGATTACTATTTAACGTTATAAAGTATAAATCACTTTTTACTTAAACTCCTTCCTTAAAATTTGTTCAAAAGGTAAATTAAAAGGATTACATAGAATGATAATTTAGTCAACCAGCCCAAATTTAAATTGGATTGTTTTATTTCAATACATACTATATGTAATGTGCTCAATAGTAGAAAATAAAATTATTTACTTAAATTACTTTTCAGAACTGATATAATAACGTGTAAAAGTTTCAAAGAGTCTAATTAAACAAATTGATAAAGCTATTTATATCAACAAAATTCACTTTTTTGAAAAATTTGTCCAATATCATAGTTTAGCATGCTCACTATAGAGCAACCTTAGAAAAATGCATGACTCACCAAAAAATATTCTAGTGTTCACACAAATGTGGAGAGAGCGCCTAAGTACGTGTTAAGTGCTACCCTAAGAATTCCAATATTTGGTTCATTTACTTTTTCAAGGAATAGAACTTTCAAACGTCTCAACTAAATATCTCAATTCATATACCAAGTTTTGAGTCCTAGTGATGATGATATTTGTCAATTGGTGTTAGAATACTGATCTCCAAGCCTTGAAAAAAGCAACTTTTACTTTCAAAGACAAAGTTGTCTTATGATACTCTTGGATATATATAAGAAGATTTGTAACTACCAGAAGGATATATATATATATATATATATATATATATATAAAAGATCAGTTTTTATTCCATTCATTTTGTATAGGACTCAAGTCAAGATTGAATGTGAGAATTTCTTTCAAATCTTATGTCTTTCTTTCAAGCACAATAAATAAAAAAGCTACATATGGTAAGAAATCTTTTCGAATCCCGGTTCCTTCCTTTCCGCATATTTGACCTTCGTTCGAATTTAATCTTAGTCTGTATCTATTCATTCTCAATTCATTTGCTTGCTTCATAACTTAGGGTTCTGCTTCTTTCACTACAAAAAAAACCAGTTTTAGCGACGGAATTATCCGTCGCTAAAACTGGGCCGATCCGTCGCTAAATCCTTAGCGACGGATAACCCTCCGTCTCGAAAACAGCCGTCACTATTTTTATTGGCAACGAATAGATATTCCGTCGCTAAATAACGATTTAACCGCGACGGATTAATCCGCTGACCAAATTATTCGCATTGGCGACGGATTTCGTATCCGTCGCTAATTAGAGACGGGATTTAGCGACGGATTTGTTCCGTCACTAAATCCCACCACTAAGTCGGCTTAGTTCGGTTGACATTTAGCGACGGAAAAAAATCCGTCGCTAAATGTCAACGGGCTAATTCGCCCTTAGTTCGTGAATTTAGCGACGGATTTTTTTCCGTCGCTAAATTCACTGTTTTAAAAAAAAAATTTAATATTTCCGTTTCACCTGTTTTTTCACATAATATAATCATAGATAATATACCCGAAATAATTAAATTGCATTAATATATCCGAAACAATATAAATTATCTACAAATAATCCGAAACAAGAATTAGAAGGTGAAATAGTGTCAAATTATCTATAACAAGTCTGATGTAACTAAGAATAATCGGGAGGAGGCGGTGGGTGAGACTGGGAAGAGCTACTGAACGTCTGGGTCAAAGCGTCCATCCGCTGAGCCATACGAGCTTGTTCCTCAAGCACTTGCTCGTAAGCTGCCTTGGTCGCAGCTATTTCCTGTTGGAGAGGAGTCATCATCTCGTTAACCTGCTGCTGTGTGTAGAGATTAGATCGCGATCCTGATCCCTGGGACACTGAGAAGCTACCAGAACTCATGGAAGGGCCCAAACTTCCCAATCTATACATTCGATCCTTGTTGTCCATTGGGTTGACCTCGAAGAAGATCTGGTCTTGCTCTTCTTTCAATCATGACCGTCGATCATCCTCTCGTCCATCCTCCTCTCGACCTCACTCTGCAATTGTTGGTTGCATACGAAATGAGATGCAATTTTAGGAATCACTTTAAAATACTCGAATACACATGTTAACCTTAAGAAAGAAACGTACCGCAATACGCTCGGCCCTCACGTCAGTCCAGATGCCATTCTTCAGCTTAGCCTTCTTGAAGTGGTACATAGCACTCTTCGGCTGTCCTCTATTGGCCTAAAAAAACATATGTGCAAACAAGTAGTTAGTTGATTGAAATGAAAGCTAAAAACTGTTATGTATCATATTCCAAGTCATAAACAACATATTTACTAACCTCCATCACGTGATCTCAGAATAACGACTCGCGACCCATAGTGATGTCTGGCAGTGCTCGTACCATCATGCGGCTCAGACAAACGGTTTTCTCTGTTCTTGTACGCTTGATCCTGGACGAAGGGATCATTCCAGTACGTCAACCACAGTGCCCACTCGTCAGCCCCCACCCAAGTTGGTTGCCTGCGTGTCTCCTTCATTTTGTAGACCATTTTCCTGTAGATGTCGGACCCTAAAGTCTCGAAAACGGAGTACGACTGGGACACCAGCGCATTGGGAATGAAATAGTCCTTCTACAACAATTCCATTCAAAGTAAAAATTACACAAGTATAAAGAAAGATAACAATTTAAATATAACACTCAAATGAAACTCAAATGTAGTAGTCCTACAACAATTCAATTCAGTGGCTAACATACCACTCAAATTATCCTAAAATTGACTAATACAATGGTGACTAACATATCACCCAAGTTCAGTGGCTAACATACCACTCAAATGACACAACAAGTTCATAAATGGTGACTAACACATCAAAACAAGCTTAGTGGCTAACATACCACTCAAATTGTCCTAAAATTGACTAACACAATGGTGACTAACATATCACCCAAGTTCAGTGGCTAACATACCACTCAAACGACACAACAAGTTCATAAATGGTGACTAACACATCAAAACAAGCTTAGTGGCTAACATACCACTCAAATTGTCCTAAAATTGACTAACACAATGGTGACTAACATATCACCCAAGTTCAGTGGCTAACATACCACTCAAACGACACAACAAGTTCATAAATGGTGACTAACACATCAAAACAAGCTTAGTGACTAACATACCACTCACAGATATAGTGGCTAACATACCACACACATTAACACAATGATTAAAAGAACAAATAAAGCATTCATTGTAACATTTAAGCTTACGCGCAGCTCGTCGAAGTAAAAGTGCTTCATCCGGTCCGGGACGTTTGACCACTTCTCGCCTCCCTGTCCCGGCATCTCCCGCCTCCCCCTGAAGATTTTGCCTAGTTTGTCCGAGGCATCCGGAGGCCAAAACCTGTTATCAATGAGACAAACAAGAAACGAATATTCATTAGTAAAATCATGTAACATATATTTATCTTAAGTGTATGTTCTACAACTCCATAATACTTACTTGTTCCTGCCGTTGGGGAACAACACCGCTTCACGAAATGTAGCACCGTCTGTCAACGCTGGCACGGACACCCGCCGAGGGTAGTCACCAGGAGCAGAAGCCGTGTAGGCCGGTGGAGTCTTTGGTACCTGAGACTGGTTGCTGCTCCCCCCAATGTCGTATCCAACGAGAGGACTACCATGACTAGCTGGGGTACTACTAGAACCCGCTGGACTAGCACCCCTAAACCCGGGAGGAAGGTATGTCGACTTCCTTTGGCGCGGCATCTGCAAATAAGAAATTGCAAGAAAAAATGAGTTAGTAAAGAATACATGAATATACATTTGACAGATATTAACGCACAAATATACATGAATATACATTTGACAGATATTAAAGTAATAATAATCAACAACTAATCATATATACACATAACAACTAAGCATACAATACACACATACCCTCGTCCTCATCGACTATTGTTAAGTCTATAAATTGGTCTTCACCCAGGTCTATGAACTCATCATCAGCTTGTACAGGCTTTCTCGCTGTTTGATCGACGACCTCTTCTTGATACGAGTTGGTAATTGAATCGTCCTTATCAATGTACTCTACTCTGGAGCGGACCTGTATATGCATCGCAGCCAACCAATCCGCCTTATCGCGTTTGAGGCTTGGATATTCAATAAACACCACCTGTCGTGCTTGAGTCGCCAAGATAAACGGTTCATACTTAGTACGATACCTCTTCATATGGTTAATTTCTACCATCTGATAGAGCTCGTGTTTCTGCGTACCACTTGGAGTAGGATCATACCAGTCAACATCAAACAGAAAGGTTCTTTTCAACGGAAACCCCGGATATTCAAGTCGCACAATTCGTCACAGGTTCCCGTAGAAATCATACAAATCATCAGTTGCATCTTGATCTTGCCCCCTGACACACACCCCAGAATTGCTTGTGGCCATGGCGGTGTTAGACTTAATTGTTTTAAACCTAAGGCCATTTACTATGTACGATGAGAATGTAGAGACCTTTCTGTTTGGTCCCTCTGCTAGATATTCTAAGTAAGGACATGTGACTTTGTTGATGTGGATTTCAGACGCATCCTTGAACCAATCTGAAATTGCTTTCCAACTTCTCTTGAAGCAGTTGTTCAATTACGTCATCTGCCATTGTTGGATTCTTCTCTCTGAAAAGGCTGTGGACACGATTACATGATTAGATATATATAGTAGTTAGAAGTTAAAATCCATGTGTTAGCGTAAGAAAGCTACTGACCGAGCTTAAATCTCCATAAATTTGTCAACTTCAGCACAGTTCGAGAGGACATAATATGTGGCTGCCTTCAACTCCTTATCCGTACCATTACATCTTTTCTTCTCCAATAGGTCTCCGGAGACCCTAAAATTGAAATGGAAACGTCCAAGATCCTCTTGAACTTCAAATGTGTCTACGCTCGACGGCCTAGATGCCTTCGGGACATGGTCCCCAAAGTAATAGGAGCGTAAGATTGCGCCTTCCTCAAGACGTAGGCATTGGCCATCGATCCTCGTGCTTGCCTTTGTTGCTGACATACCTCTTCAATTTCCCCAAGTACCTGTAATGCATATATGTTGATGTAACACAATGTAACTTGGGAAAATTTAGACTTTATAAGTAAATGATTGCCTTGATTACACACCTCTCGAATGGATACATCCATCGATACTGAACCGGTCCAGCAAGCCTCGCTTCATGTGGGAGGTGAACCGGAAAGTGCTCCATAGAATCAAAGAAGCTCGGAGGAAAGATACGCTCGAGCTTACATAGAATCAATGGTATGTTACTTTCAAGATTTGCTAACACTACATCGTCAAGCACCCTTGAGCATAAATTCTTGAAAAATAAGCTCAGCTCGGTGATCGCAATCCATACAGGTTTAGGTAGCATTTCTCGAAATGCAACAGGGAGAAGCCTCTCCATAAACACATGACAATCGTGGCTCTTCATCCCGTACATCTTTGTCCTCTTCACATCCACACACCGCCCCAACTTTGAGGCGTAATTGTCGGGGAACTTCAATCCCCTCACCCAATCAAATAGTTTGTTCCTAGATTCAGTGTCAATTGTGTAGCATGCCTTGGGCCACTGCCCCTTATCATTCTGCTTTGTCAACTCGGGCCTTTTACACAATGTATCCAACTCGGCTCTAGATTTAGGGGTGTCCTTTGTTTTTCCGGGAATGTTGCAAATCGTGTCGAATAAGTTCTCGAACACGTTTTTCTCAATGTGCATGAAATCCAAGTTGTGACGTATAAGAAGACTGCTCCAATAAGGCAAGTCCCAGAAGATGCTTCTCTTCTTCCATCCACAATTTTTGCTAATTTTCTCGTTATGCTTATCCGACCCAACTTCAGTCACTTTCATAAGACCCAAACTATCTATCCCCGCAA
Source organism: Plantago major (assembly GCA_026545765.1). NCBI lineage: Eukaryota > Viridiplantae > Streptophyta > Magnoliopsida > Lamiales > Plantaginaceae > Plantago > Plantago major. Next base: position 67,633,297 of record CM048843.1, read on the forward strand.
GTATTTCTGAACCAATAAGTTATCTCGGGGCGCCTTTGTTCACTACTTTATTTTTCAAGAATTGAGTCTTGTTCTTCCTGAATGTATGGTCCTTTGGTAGAAATCTACGATGACAGTCAAACCAACATTCCTTTCCGCTCTCCTTCAGTCTAAATGCATCAGTGTCTTCCATACAATGTGGACATGCATTAAAGCCCGCGGTTTTCCTTCCAGATAGCATGGAGTACGCAGGAAAATCACTCACGGTCCACAGTAATGCTGCTCTCAATGTAAAGTTCGTCTTCTTTGACACATCATATGCCGGGATACCATTTTCCCACAACTCAATCAGCTCCTTGATTAGGGGCTGCAAGAACACATCCAGCTTCTGTGACGGATCATCTGGCCCGGGCACCAACACAGTCAAGAACATGAATGGTTCCTTCATGCACTCACCGGGGGCAGGTTGTACGGTGTCAGTATGACTGGCCAACAAGAGTACTTCCGGTCATTTCCAAACGGGTTAAAACCATCTGTACAAAGCCCCAAGCGTACATTTCTAGGCTCGGCTGCAAACTCCAGGTAGGTCTTATCGAACTGTTTCCTTGCGGGTGAGTCTGATGGATGCTCCATTCTACCCTCTTCTGGGATTACTCGCTCCTTGTGCCACCGCATTTTATCGGCACAAGCACTTGAAGCGTACAACCTCTTCAAATGAGGTGCTAGAGGAAAATACCACATTTTCTTATGTGGTAGATTTTTCTTCTGACGTTTCTTTGCAGCCCCCTCCTTGTAACGCTTGTACCGGTCCTTACCACAGAACTTGTACTTCAGTAGATCTTTATCCTCCCCCCAATAGATCATGCACATATTCTCACAACAATATATGGTTTCCATGGGCAACCCCATCCCCCGCATCTTTTTCTTCGCCTGGGAACTAGATTTTCTTCCGGACAAAGATCCGACATTACTTGTACCCATTCATTGAAGCTCGCTTCAGATTGCTGGCCATTATCCTTACAACTCATTAGCCGAGCCAACAAAGACAACTCGCTCAGCTTACATCCCGGATAAATCAGCTTCTTTGCTGATTCCAGGAGTCAAAGAACACCTGATCCGCAGGATTCGGAGGCTCCTCCACATCCCCCTCGGTTACTGGCTCCCTGGTGTCCATGAACTCTGGACCCGCAACATCATACACCATTTGCTCCATCCGTTCATGATCATAATTAGCATCAGATGTAGACGTATTTTGAGTACTTCCGATCACGTTTTTCTCCTTCCTTTTACGCTTTGAGAGATGCTCATAATCCATGAACGGTGCTCGTGTCTCACCATGATACACCATACCTCATACTGAGACACGAACCCCTTACGTTTCAAGTGCTCCACTACCGTTTCAGGAGGCAAAAATTGTTTATTCCTACATTTGTTCGCATTGCAAGGGCACTTCATCTTCCCCCCACTCAAACAAGTAGTTTGTGTAAGCGCAAAAGTGATGAAGGATTCAACCCCTTCCACAAAACTAGACTGAATTCTGCCATTCACTATGCGACGGTACATCCATGAACGGTCGGGATTCATAATTATGTGATTAGCCTGACACGTCTACAATTATTAGATTTATAACATGCATTTTACGTTAATATAATCACCAACTAGTCTCAAAACACTTAATTAAATCTTCATAATCTAGTGTATATATACGAATTTATCGAATCAAAATTACTACGTACTTACAAACATCCTAACATTATACTAATTAACAATACAAATTCACAATCAATATATCAATTGCACAAAGTTAACTAGCTAGTATACTATAGCTCCCATAAACATACAATTGATCTAATTAGTCGAAATTAACAAAATTCCCAATTTTGACAACAAGTAAGGGTTCCAAAACACTCAACTAAATCATTCTAATCCTACTACATATACGAAAATATCAAATTAACAACCCTACATACTTCCAAACATCTTAACATTATACTAAAAATCCAAATTCACAATCAATATATCAATTGAACATCTCAAAGTTAACACACTACGTAATATAAGCTTAACTAACTACTACATACTTACAATAAACATGCAATTGCTCAAATTAGTCGAAATTAACAAAATCCCCAAATTTGGCAAAGTTAGGGTTTTAGCCAAAATACCTTCGATTTAGCTGAAAAAAGATGAAATTTGTTGACCACACGAGCTCCTTGTCCCACAGGCTTCGAGAAGACTCCGAAATTGGCCGGAACGGTCGAGATTTGGCCGGAATTTGTTAGTGGCGAATGAAGAAATGAAGAAGGAAGAAGAAGCGGAAATGAATCTGCTGGAGCAGACAGCCGATAGTATATAGATTTTAGCGACGGATCGCTATCCGTCACTAAAGTCCGTCGCTAAAATCAATTTTACTTTTTTTTTTTATCCAGTCAACTTATTTAGGGACGGATTTAATATCCGTCCCTAAATAACGACGGATTTTTTTATCCGTCGCTATTTGGCGACGGAAACACATCCGTCGCTAATTTAGCGACGGATTGAGCGAATTCGCTCAATCCGTCTCCATTCCGTCGCTAAAATTAGCGATTCGTCGCTATTTAGCGACGGATAGAATCCGTCGCTACCTTCCGTCGCTAATTGACGGATTTCTTGTAGTGTTTGTTCAGCAAATCCGCGGCCGTTCATAATGTAAGCATTCAGTTTTTCTCTTATTTATTCTTCCGTCGACTGTATCTAATATCTTCTATTTTTCATCCCTCACCATACCTTTCCAGGGAATCTAACATCGATTCTTATTGGTGTCATTGCAGTATAATTACAAATTGTTCTGCTCTGCTCTGCTCCAACCACGCAGTCGAGTAAGTATGCAAATCAGTATATTTCATCTTAGAAATATCTATTTCACACACACCGTAGATACGTACTATTCTGATAAGGATTTCACGTGTTACACTTTTGTGAATTATCAGCAAATCAGTAAGTCGGAGATGGTATGTTCTGTCAGTAATTCTAACATTCATTCTTTTTCGTGTTTGTATTTTCATTATACTTACCGATTATCCTTATTCAACCGAAGCAGTCAAGTAAGTATTTAAATGTAATGTTTCAGTATTTTATAACAATGGAGCCAAAACTTTAATTTTAGTATCATACTCATTTTTTTTTTTTTTTTGTGATTTTCTATCCTTACAGTTGATAAAATGAGTCCTAAAAGATCTACTCCGAATCAGCCATCGATGCTACTACAATTACCTACTGAACTACAACTTCAGATTTTAAAGCGTGTTGCAGTCATGATGGTTTCAAAGGCGTAGCTGCGTTAAAGATGAGGTACCTTTATTTCAGACTCCTACATGACATATACAGATTATGGTGTATTAATTACTAATTTATATCATAAAATGTTAAGTTGCATGGATCTCAATAAGATTGCATCTAAAGACGTTATCTACAATGTAATGGACACTGGACCTTTTAAGTACATTCCATTGTCATATGGTGAGATGCGATTGAATTCGAAGTGTATCGAAAGTGGAAATGTTGAATGTTCATACCGATTTGTTGTGGTAAGATTGACAGCCCATTAAAGTAATATATAGATTAGGTTAATGTGTGTTATAATTCTAATTCAGTGTACGTAACAGATTGATCTTTTCATACATAATAAGACAAATGAAGCTAGGAGACTTTTTGAAGATTGGAAACGCTGTTGGACACTATGATTCACAGTACCTTTTGTCCGTAGTTAACATTACTGATACAAAGCATTCAGATGCAAGACTTGAAGGTGCACATGAACTCTGGAAACTCTACAAAGACGATGGTCAACCTTGAACTTGCAAGGGTTAGACTTCACGAATTGATTAAAAAGATACCGTGTAGGGTACGATTCGCCGCATTTCGTCAAATTTGCGTAAAAGAGCATTCTAGAGTATTGTTGAATTCCAATTTTTATCATTTCACGTTTTTTTTCGATTCTAATTCAATTCAGAATTGTCCCGAGTGCTATGCAGATCATGAAGCAGCAGTAATAAGTGGTCGTGATTGTACCTGCCAATAGCCTAATATGATTTGATTAGTGATCAACTCTCATAACTCTGATATCCTCTTTTGTTTAGTCATGTTGTTAGGTGATATATGGTTCGACAGTCTGTTAATTTATTCAGATTTAGTTTACAATTATTTATTTTTGTTCGTTTACTTCAATTAGATATGATTTGGTTATCTTATTCCGAAATTAATTAGTCAAACTATACATAATCAAGCCAATATCAATCCACATAATATATACATCATAATATATTGTAATTAGGCTCTGTTCTTTTCAAGTGAACTGGACTGGACTGAACTGAACTGAATGAGTTTTCAGTTGAAGAGAACAGAGCCTTACTCTATCAAATCTGTTAATTCTATACAAAACTTATTGATGTATACGCTTCTATGTATTAGGTTCCTTCGTACTACATGTGAATAATAAACATAACAAATAATATACACTTCTATTCAAGTATTTTCGAATTATGGTTATGTTCACACACTCATCAGTCAGTAGAATTTTTTTACAACTAAAGTTTTGGAAGATTTTCAAATTGTTACATATGTAAAGAAAACATAAGCTATATTTAGTATGTTCACATATACTCCCTATATATGCTGCCATTTTTTATCGTAGAATTGAACACAGACATAATTAAATGCTAGACAGAAAGTAATATATAGATAGATGGTAAGAATCTGTTTTGATCTTCTGGCCACTTCATTTCGAATACATATATAGTTAATTGATGCTTTGGCAATCACTGCCTTACCATCTATATATCTATCTATATATATTTAAAAGATCAGTTTTTATTCAATCCATTTTGTATACTACTTTTGCCAAGATTTAATGAGGTCATTTCTTTCAATATTTTATATTTTCAAGCTAAAGGAGTCAAAAGAAAATCCATGCAAGGCAAGAAATCAAAATCTGATTTCGCCATCCTTTCATTTCAGCTGATGGAAGCTTCATTCAGTCAATCATCTATCTATTATTAGTAATTATATCTAACATAATCATCTATTATTTATATATATATATATATATATATATATAGTTTTTATTATATCTCATATAACTTTATCTACAAAAATTATAAAAATATTTTGAACATATATTTGAATTCGTCTTGACAATATGAATCCATAGAGATCAATCTTGAATACTATTATTAATTAAATAATTTATTTTATTAAAATAACATGTAAATTTAATAAATAAGATAAAATTAAATAAATAAAATTAGAGAATTTATTAAATTAATTCAATCAAAATCTCACTCGCTTTATTCCATCATTAACTTAATGCAACAGCATGCTGGTGATTCGAGGGTGGAGCAAAGATTGCGTGATTGGCAGAAATTAGTAGAAAATCATCGTAATTGCGGTATCAACGGTAATCTATATGATGTGTTAAATCACATCACCGTCGATCACATCACCAGTTTGGATAATTGCGGAATCGACGGGTAATATAGAATCTAGGGTGGAGCGAATGAACTATCGAAGCACGAATAGCAAAATGCATAATCAAATGAATGGGATCAGATTGATCGAGAAATAGTGAATTAACGATGACAATGAATCGGTGATTTGTTCGACGGTGATTGCAAAATCGATCGTTCAGAAGAATTAGATGAGAAAACCAATTTGGTTTGAATTAATCATAACCACAAAAATGATTTCAGCCAATTAAAATTGTTTTGGGCTGCAAAGTAGATTTCTTACATTTAATAAAATTGTTAAATCTCATACAGTATAAATTTATTTACAAAACTTTTAAAAAAAGTTTTCTTTTTATTTGCTAGGTTTAACCAATTGCAATTCAAGTCCTTCAAAAAGATGTAACTTTTCATTGTCAAGTACCCATAGGTTTTCTAAAAACCTCAAACAAATCCCTTAGCTTTTAAATCAAAGTGAAACATCAACCAAACACTAAAATCGACTTCAAACATGATCGAAAATCATGGGTTCGGACGTTTTTGACAATTAAAATGTTTGATTAAGTTGTTTACAGCTCCGATAATTTATTAGTTGGACAGCTCTGGTAGAGATATTAACAATTCCATTCCATATAATATGTAAAGTTGGTGCTCTATCTCCAAGACTCCAACCATCCATCCATCCATATATATTATGTAAAGTACAATGGTCTAAACCTCACCAAATTCATTCAATCCTGCGTGAAATTTTGCGGAATTAGTTACATTTTAGTCAGTATATATTTCAATGTTATTTTTGGTATGTTGACTGTATATATAATTTTTATTATATCTCATATAACTTTATCTAAAAAATTCGAAAAATATATGGAACGTATATTTGAATTCTTCGCAGCAAGAGGAATCCATAGACACCAATCTTGAATACTATTATTAATTAAATAAATTATTTTATCTATTAAAATAAAATATAAATTTATTAAATAAGATAAATAAAATACTGAAATTTTAAAAATAGAGCATTTATTAAATTAATTCAAACTACGTGGAATTAGTTGCATTTTCAATCGGTATATACATATTTCACAGTATATTTTTTGTATGTTGGCTGCGTATATAATTTTTATTAAATCTCATATAACTTTATCTAAAAAAATTCGAAAAATATATTGAACATATATTTGAATTTCCCGTGACAAGACGAATCCATATACACCAATCTTGAATACTATTATTCATTAAATAAACAATATTATTTATTAAAATAAAATATAAAATTATTAGATAAGATAAAATGAAATAATTAAATTTAAAAAATAGAGCATTTATTAAATTAATTCAATCCTACGTGGAATTTTGTGGAATTAATTGCATTTTCAACCAGTATATATTTCACTGTTTATTTTTTGTATGTTGGCTGCATATATAGTTTTTATTAAGTCTCATATAAATTTATTTACAAAACTCCAAAAAATATTTATGTTTATATTAATAGATATTTATATTTTCAATTAATATATAATAGATATATATATATTTTCAATTATACATTTTGATTCTACGGATGAGCAGATTCCGTATTGGGGGAAAGAATTTTGTTGCATAAAGTTTTGTCAGGTTAAACGTGAGGAACTGAGGCTAATGTTTTAGCACTTAGATTATCAGTTGGGTGTTCTTATATAATACTCCCTCCATCCCAGTTTCATTTACCCGTATTCTGTTTTGGTCTGTCCCAAATTCAATTACCCATTCCTTTAATGAAAAATCTCTTTCCTACTATATTCACTATCTCTCATATTTTATTTACTATTTCTCCTACTTTATTCAATCTATTTCCTACCATCTTTCTTACTTTATTCAACTAGTTAATGGCCCGTCGATACTCGACGGGCATTGAGACAAAAATAAATGAGAAATTAATAAATTGTATCATAACATATAGAGGTGACAAACATATAAAAACTATAATGTGAGAAAATGTATGCTCTAATCGCTTCAACATTGCATTAGAAGCCATAAACATTTAAAGAAAAGAGCATAATTTTAATTAGTGAGATTGAACACAAACATATACAAAAATGTAGTCGGTGTTATAATCATTTGCTAATGTTTATACACGTTAAAATAATTTACCTTAAAACTTGTCGAACGCTTATATATGGACCACATTGGGTTGTTGTGTCATATGCCTTGCCTTCGCCGCGAATCATATCTCCAATCCCATCATGTTGGTACATATGTGGAGAGTTATAGGCCGACGTGTGAGAAGGATTATCTCATACTCTTGTTTATGGTCTTAGGAAAATAGACGTTTACGGGGAAATGTTTCCTATAAAAATCAATAGGGAACTTTGTATGTCAAATGTGTTCATCATCATCCTCGAAATTATTGAATAACTTTTGGCCCGCATTGATTCCAGATATTTTCTTTGCCTTGAGGATGTCATAACTCGAAAGCCAAATCAATATTCATCAAAAGCATTATCATACACCCAACCTTCAAGACGATCTTATGATCAGACAATCCAGAATAGTTAATAGTGTCGAGGAATTCTACCATGAAAACATTTTCGAGACCGTTCTAAAAGTCATATTCCTAGCAATTAACGTCGTTTGTGCTCAAATATTCAACACTATCTCTGAACATCTTTGGCTTGACAAAATTGAATTATTTCATCAACTAACTCATTTGTAGTTGAAAGAACATCCCAATGATGAAAATACTTCAGGTCAAGTGATAGATCCGCTAAATGCTCCAACAACGACAAATATGTGCTATCGACAATTGTTGAAATTGAACTACATACTTCTTGAATAAGTAAATCATATGGATCTTGTTATCAACCTCACGGTCATTAGGTTCGCCAACAGCGCATCACCGATCTGTAGTATCCACTCAGCAAATTATTTTGTCTCTTGAATCTCGAAAAATGATGAACCAGGCTTTGCAGGATTAAATGGACATTTAAAAAATAAGTTGAATGTGAAATAATATACGTGGTATATAGATATGGCGGGCCATTTACCTGCAATCTCATGTTGTTTGCCAGTCGAAGCACCTAGCTCACATGCATTCCATAATCTTAGAGGTCGGAAGTCCCCACTAAAGACAATCACCACCCCCTCTCCCACCAAATGGCTCATCTGGAAGGCCCATCACACCTCTCAAACTCCTATCGAGTGGTTTAAACAATGTCGATTTATCCTGTTTGAGCTTATGACATGTTGAGTAGTCCTCGAGAATTTGCAATATATCATGAATCTTGAATGCTTATTCCTACCCCTAGGAAGAAGGAGTTATGCAATCTCGCTCAATGCAAGTGGAAATATATATCTCCATATAAAGGTTTTTTCAGTCTCTCTATAGTCGCATAAGAAGAATACTCTCTGTCATTTCGACCAACAACAGACATAATATTTTTCATATATGACACGGTTTTCATCAGTCAACCGTAGGTACAAACCAATGTGTTGTGCTCTAATTACAACTCCTTCGTAGCACATGTCATCCAAAATGGATGGATTTGTACGTAGCATTGCGTATGGCAAACTCTTTCAGCACAGGCACACAATCAAATAAACTTATATTATTTTAGTTTTTCTTTAGTAATTTCTCTATTTCCATGAGAGAAAGGTTTTTTAAACTGATAGTTATTGGATGTATGAATTGATCATATATCCTACAAACTTATGGTACACGGATTGTTGGAACTCCTTTGTTGTTTGTATAGAATATCGTCTGATAATGACTTCCATGTTTTGTTCCACACTTCTTCATGCCTTGACATGTGTGATAACAACATAATTGTGAAAAGGTGACATAGAAAACCCGCATATCCCTATAGACTCTAACTTCTAAACCACTAATATACTCCCCATCGTCAAATGAGAGGCCCATAGCCCTGCATCCATATCTACTGACAATTCTAACATCCTCTAATCACGTGGTACCCCTTACATGATTTAACATAAGTCTCTAGTAGTACATGTCTTCAGACGTCATTGGAACATTATACATTCTACCGGCATTGTGGCATGACACCCTGGCATTTTGATTTTCTATGGGACCATATTATCTAATCGACTTTCCAACAATAATAGCGAGAAAATGCAACATAAGTCGCCTTTTGAGCTCAAGGATCTACTTTCAAACAATTGCAGGAACAACGAATGTTTCACAATGGATTTGGTGATGAGATCTATCTAGCATGTATTCACCATTTCTGAAAGGAACAAATTGCTCATTCTTCAAATGAAATGACAATCGCTCAATAAATAAGAATCCCATATTACAACGGGACTCCATGTTGCTTCGCATGCAGACATGTAACGACAGTCAAATCCCTTAGTACCTCAGCCATGTTTCCTCTATCAACAAAATTAACCCTAGTTTTGTCACTTCATTTACGTTGTTACAGTATTCCATAGTGAAGTGCGTTTGATATTTGAGCATCACAGTGGGGTTATATGGAACCACATATCTATTTTTCATATAATAATAATAATAATAATAATAATAATAATAATAATCTGACAATTTAATTCTACGTAACATAAACTAATATACATAAAATAGATTATCAAAATTAAATTTTGGATGGACGATCCATTATGTCCCCGAAGTTATGTTGAGGCCCTGAAATTACTACATATTTTTTTTCACGTTGTTTAGGAGATACACATGCATAGGAAAAACACAAGGATTTTATCTCCTTTATATGCCCAACTTCCGGATCTCACGGAAATATTTGGTAATTTCTTATCATTTTTTTTATGAATTAAAACTGAACAAACCCTTTTGGTTTCCTTTAATTTTCTTTTAGAAGTTTAATTCTGGTGATTGTCCTTAATGAGGTCACTCCACTCACCAACCAGAACTGTTTACATCGAAACAAAAGTCAAATGCGAAACTGGAACTCGCTTCAGTTCATCGTGAAGTTAATCCATTTGCATTGAATTTTCGTTTAGGGATGATCATTGTATCTATATGAAAATTTAATTATCAATCAATAATTTTCTTATCAATTTCAAGAAAAGTATAAAATTGATTGATTCCGATTGTATATGTTCGTCAATCAATACTTCGGAAGTTTGAAGCAAGAAGTGTCCATGAAAAGCTAATAATTGAATAATGTCATTGATCCCAAATATGACTTTTTGTAATTCATCTATATATAACTCAATAGTCTCAATTATTATTGGTTAAACTTTTGATCCCAAATATTTTGTTGGAGCGCCCTTATTAGTTCTCACTTTATCAAATGTATAATAAACAACTCACCTCACCAACTTTCGGGATAAAACATTCAATCTATATGTTTTGATTTGAGTCATGAAAACTTCTTTCGACAAACCTACTGTTATTTTTGTTGGTTGGTTAATTGGTTGGATAATTTGTCATATTTTATTAAGGAAATGGCTTGGATAGGGATTAGTCTGGATCCAGCAAAATAACTACTCCCTCCGTTCCATAGATTTGTTGCTATTTACTTTTAGCGCAATTTTTAAAAAGTTTGATTAAAAAATGGTTTATATAGATAAAGTAATAATTGTATAGTAAAAAGTAAGAAAGAGAATTGATAACGTATGAAAGAGAGTGATTAAAATATTAATAATGAAGATAGTGGGTTTCCATAAAAGGAAATGGAAAGTTTCTAATGGAACGCTCAAAATGGAAAAATGGAAAGAAATATTTGGAACGGAGGGAGTATATATTAGGGTGCGCAAGACACTCGGTCGCACATGAACTTCATTTCGGGGACTTAAATTTTTGGTCCATTAGTCTATCCTGCTTAAGAAAATCACATAATTTATATTACTATTTGAAATCATCATTCTAAATAGAGTAAGTTTCCAAAGATTTTGTTCATGATTAAGATTTAAAGAAAAGGACGAACAAACATGGAGATTATTGGTGAGAACTTAGAATGATTAATTAGTTAAGAACATAGTATTTTTTTTTTTTTTTTGAAAAATACATTTCTGTTACCACGTAGCTTTGTTTTTATTCAATGTATAGGTCAATTTATATAGTATAAGTTAAATAGAAATGTTCTTTCATAAGACTTTGTCTTTTAAATAATGGACTCGGTATTTATTTATTTGTATTAGAAAAATAAAAATAATAACAGAAAGTCTCATGAGATACGAATTCTACATAATTTATCTAGAGACAACCTATGTTATCAATAAAACCATTCATGTTATTAATCAAAACATCTATGTTGATAACGAAATAAGTCCTGTTGAAATATGAAAAAAAATACCAATATTGAGAACATGGGTGTTTTGATTAACAATATTGATAATTTTTCTTCACAATATAGACCTGTTTCTAAATAAATTATCTAGAGACTGTGTCTCAGTAGACTTCCTCATTATCAATAAAAAATATCCAAGGGGAAAAGTTTGTTTTAATCGTCTATATTATTAACTTATTCCTCAAGTAAAAATTAGTCGCTCCAATTGTCGCTTGGGATCACCTAAATATTCGAGACAACTCCGGTTACTTGGGTTATGCTTATTTCAAGGTCCCATAGTTTTCCGCAGTCATTTTAATGATTTTGGAATGTAATAATGTACAACTTCGTTTTACTAATTAATTTATGATGTCTTATTATTTAGATTAGTAAAAATATGCAAACTGAATGTTATTACGTGGTGAAAAATCCCAAAATAATCTGGTCGTGATCAGGGGCGGACGCAGAATTTGACTGGGGGAAGTATATATGTGGCATATTTTTGAGGCTTCGGGAGCCCAAATCCTAAATTTTCAAAAATATTACCTATAATAAAAATTCAATTTTTTAGGCGTCCCCCAGTCCATCGACCGTGATTCATGAACAGGTTTAATAACATGACCCATCACCAGTGCGTCGGTCCGCATTTCTGTCGCTCTTCAAAATAAATGCATTAGTTGTTGGACGCTAGCCGAACCCAACCCAACGACCATAAAGTATGGTTCTTTATCTTTTTCTAAATTGTTTTTATTTTGTTCTATTCATTTATACATTAATTATAAAATTATAAAATATAATAATTATACCCAAACTTTTATGTTTTTTCGTTCTCTACCCAAGTCCCAACTCCCAACACAATCAAAATCGGTATATTCCCCGTCCCGCTGAACTTCATATATTTGTCATTTTAATTTTGATATGTTACTAAAAACAAAGCTAACACGCACGCGCGCGCAGACACAACAAATAATAAACAATCTCAACAATTTACAAACAAATTGCACATTTTACCATTAAAAGTACACTTTTCCCGTATTTTTCACAATTACCTTATCTTTTCACCTAAAACTACACTCCAACCTTAATGTATAAAAAATTTCAGAACGGAGTTGTTCAACTTTTAAGTTATCTTAGAATATTATTTCTTGAACCCGACAAATACATACTCCATGAGTTTTTCATTTGTAGATTTTTCATATAACTTCATACATTATCAAAAATGAATTAAGATATAATAAATAATTAAATAATGTTGTATTTACATCAAATTACACATTTTAGTACTAAAATTATACGGAGAGTAAGATATTGCTCTAATAATTCTTCATAGTTGGATAGGCCCGGTAGATAACATGAGTAGCCTATAACTAAAAAATGTAAATAGAGAACTTAACTTTGTTTATACTCTAGCAATGAAAATATTACTTACTGATGAGTTGGCAATAGCTAGAAATCAGTTTAGTGCACTTTAATTAAAAGATATAGGTAAAATTGAAATCCCATCTTTATCATAAACAAATTAGTGAAGCGCCTTAATAATTTGGATGCAATCCCCTTCTACAATCACTCTATTCCAGCCTTGATCAAAAGAGTTTGTTGCATGGCGTAGTGGGCAACTAAGTATAATCAATATTCAAAGAGATCTTGATGCAGTAGCAACGTGTGAGAAGGATTATCTCGTACTCTTATTTATGGTCTTAGCAAAATAGACGTATACGGGGAAATGTTTCCTATAAAAGTCAATAGGGAACTTTGTATGTCAGATTTGTTCATCATCATCCTCGAAATTATTGAATAACTTTTGGCCTGCATTGATTCCAGATATTTTCTTTGCCTTGAGGATGTCATAACTCGAAAGCCAAATCAATATTCATCAAAAGCATTATCATACACCAACCTTCAAGACGATCTTATGATCAGACAATCCAGAATAGTTAATAGTGTTGAGGAATTCTACCATGAAAACATTTTCGAGACCGTTCTAAAAGTCATATTCCTAGCAATTAACGTTGTTTGTGCTCAAATATTCAACACTATCTCTGAACATCTCTGGCTTGACAAAATTGAATGATTTCATCAACTAATTCATTTGTAGTTGAAAGAACATCCCAATGATGAAAATACTTCAGGTCAAGTGATAGATCGGCTAAATGCTCCAACAACGACAAATATGTGCTATCGACAATTGTTGAAATTGAACTACATACTTCTTGAATAAGTAAATCATATGGATCTTGTTATCAACCTCACGGTCATTAGGTTCGCCAACAGCGCATCACCGATCTGTAGTATCCACTCAACAAATTATTTTGTCTCTTGAATCTCGAAAAATGATGAACCAGGCTTTTCAGGATTAAATGGACATTTAAAAAATAAGTTGAATATGAAATAATATACGTGGTATATAGATATGGCGGGCCATTTACCTGCAATCTCATGTTGTTTGCCAGTCGAAGCACCTAGCTCACATGCATTCCATAATCTTAGAGGAGCAAATAACACAGTTTTAAAAAAAAACAGGTCGGAAGTCCCCACTAAAGACAATCACCACCCCCTCTCCCACCAAATGGCTCATCTGGAAGGCCCATCACACCTCTCAAACTCCTATCGAGTGGTTTAAACAATGCCGGTTTATCCTGTTTGAGCATATGACATGTTGAGTAGTCCTCGAGAATTTGCAATATATCATGAATCTTGAATGCTTATTCCTACCCCTAGGAAGAAGGAGTTATGCAATCTCGCTCAATGCAAGTGGAAATATAATATTTCCATATAAAGGTTTTTTCAGTCTCTCTATAGTCGCATAAGAAGAATACTCTCTGTCATTTCGACCAACAACAGACATAATATTTTTCATATATGACACAGTTTTCATCAGTCAACCGCAGGTACAAACCAATGTGTTGTGCTCTCATTACAACTCCATCGTAGCACATGTCATCCAAAATGGATGGATTTGTACATAGCATTGTGTATGGCAAACTCTTTCAGCAATCCATAAAAATAAAGAATCATCAATGCCATTTTACATGTAGCTTGTAAAGAAGCCCCTCATTTGACATACTTGAAAGTTCCGTTATTGATGGACAAAAGTACACCATAGAAGTGTGTCACACCTTATTCTAAACCTTTATGTTTTATTATTACTTGATTGTCACAGTGATGAATATAAGGTTCCATGCATTTGTTTCAGCAGCAAGACATACAACAAATTTATTCAAATCCAAACAAATGCCGAAAAGATGCAAGTTATAGTACAAAAATTATATTCATAATGTTATCCAATAAAAGAAACAATATGAAAATATTTACTTCAAGAAACAAACTCATCATGGAGTATATAATATCACTTGAAGAATGGATCTTGCCCTCGATAAAAATTACTTGTAGAGGCATGATTGGGTTGTCTTGTATTATCAGCTAGATGTTTCAGCTCTTCCAGGGTAGGGCTGCGTCTGTACCTAAGTTGAAGTTGTACACAATTCTGCATATTCACAAATTCAATGTAAAATGAGATTGCATTATCAATTTATGAACAGAGAAAGTAATTAATACAGTATAATCTCTGCTTGACACTTGTATATAAACACTTGTATGCACAATCTCTCTAAGCCACAAACAGAAAACTCTTGCGAAATATAAATCAGTACCAAATATATCACATAAAGTTTCAACAATGATCATCTTCATTCACATAGCATACCAGAACAATCTCAAACCATAGCCAAATACACTGTTAAACTATTTAAATGAGCAACTAATAAAAAATGAAACAAAATCACCCTATGATGAATCAGGTAGAGCAATTTATAGTCATGATAAGTCGATTAAAATTGATGAATCAATTGAAATTGGGTGAACTCTCGAATCAAATATTATAGCAGTTAAACATAATAAATTTTACCTCACAACTTATTAGGAAGAATCAACACGCACAAATTCACCAACATCACTCTCACTCCAATGATCGACCTCCAGCAACTAAATGTCTAAATTACTACTTAATACATGATTAACTAAACAAACAAAGTTCACCTGGTCAAACTATCGCCTTTGTAGTATTCACCATCACATCTTCATTTAATTCAACTGAGCTAAAATATATATATATATATATATATACACACACACACACACACACACACACACACACATATATATATATATATATATATATATAGGCAAAAACCAGTTCATCATGTAGTAGAGAAGGGACTAATGTAGCGAAATATAAATCAATATTAGAGAACTAAATTATTACCCGGCAATCCAGTTAGTAAAGAAGTCAGACATAGAAATCTCAAGAAACCGCAAGTTATGGCATGAAGGCAATGCATGCTTCTAGATTCGTACTCATGAATGTATAGTTTGAAGTGGATGCTTAAATAACAAACATTATAAACAATTCTACCACAAGAGACCTAACTATATTCAAGATACTAACATAATTAACATACTCACATTCAAGTTTACCATGTAGTCTACAAGTATCAAAACACTACCACCATAAACACCTAATCACACAATCAAATCATTTGATTTCACCTCCTAGCGACACACGGCAAGTTGAGGATTATGTCTTATATTCAGTTTAAAGAATCAATTCACTAATCAATAGTCATTAAATCAACATCTATATTGCACCAATAACATTAAACCTTGACATGAACCTGTATAAACTGTTACAGAGTAAGTTATACTTGAAGTCTAGGGAACTTGCCTGATAAATAAGCTCAGCCCCAACTTAGCTTTCATTATTTTTCTCCCTTCTATTTGCTTCACTTAACTCAGCCACAACTATTCTGATAATTTTTCCCAAGAACAAAAATTGAGCTAGCAGCTTAATAAGGTAACAAAAATCAGCAGGAGAAAAATGTATACTCATAGGCAACCGCAACAAATAATGAAATGAATGAGAAATTGACATCCAAAATAGAAAAGTAGAGCAGATTATATCTCCAAATAATGCTTTCCATTAGAGATTAGCTGATTCGGCAGTGTTTTAATCTATCGTCCAAGGATTGGATAATTGAATCGATGTGACTTATGGAATAAATAATGGGTGAAGTCGAAGTCGATCTACTTTGGGTCAGTAATTAAATCGTCGTGACTCCGACTTTTGGATCGGTAAGGCCATGGCAGGAACTGGAAGAATCCTCAATTTGCACATACTTCTGATATCGGTGTCTAACCTTATATTAACAATGTATAACATTACAATTTACAACACATAAATTGGGCATACATCATATTAATCCATAATAGCACTATCCAAAAATCACTTCAGTCAAATTCAATTGAATAGGCATTTAGGATAAATTGATAGGTTCTCATCTCTGATAAACAAAAACGAAATACTTACAAAATCAAATCAAACCCAGTTCAGAATAACCAGAAAGGGTAAACAGGAAACACAAAAAGAATGGATCTTAAAACAATAAAAATGGTTCCAGCTGAAATAAATAAGACATCTAGAGGAAGCAGATTAATACCTGATAGATCTGAAATGGGAGATAAAGCGGTGACCTTTCAAAATTGGCAGCGGTGAACTTTCGGAAAAAGAGTCGACCCGACCCGAATTGAGGGTGGCTGATCGGTGGTGGCGCGATTGGTGGAAGAGGCGGTGGTGGCTTTGTCGAAGAATGAGAGGCGGAGATGGTTTCGCCGAAGCCTGGGCTTGGTTTGTTCGCGGCTTGGGTGATCGAGGGAGTAGGTAGAGAGGATTGAAATTTGCAATTTTAGGAGAATGCTAGGAGAATCTACAATGAAAATTTTACAGCCTGCCACATAGATTGCATATGGCCAATAAGAATGTTCATCAATTCCACATAATTGATGACATGTCATGCTCTCAAAATGGAGGAATGGTTTTTCTTTTAATATATAGATAGATTTTTTCTTAAAACTCGTGTCCGGCCCCATGGGTAATTGAATCTGGGACGAAGGGAGTATAATATAATATAATATATAAAGTTGATGAGCTAAACCCACCAGATTCATTCAAATTTCATCCGTCCTACGTGAAATTTTGATTATATGGATAAGCAGAGTCTGAATAGGGAAACATAGTAGTGTTGCTGCTAAGATCATGTAAGCAATGTTATTGCTTGGTGATAAAATTTTATGTCTTATAGTTGCTGAAAATGCGAAAGGTTTGTCAGCCAAATTAAGAACTAAATTTGTTCGAGATTTTGAGTGGCAACATGTAGTAATTGATAGGGATTTTTCTTTGGTGATTAAATTTCTTAAATCGACAAATTTTAGCTTTGCCCCTTTGTTTCACTTTTCAAAGAAATTCAGGTATTTGATGGAAAATTTTATTTCATATCTTTCACTATTAAATTTAAACCTGCCTATATACAAATGATTAATCATTTATCTCCGTCTTCATGCCCGATATTGATTATCTCTTTTTATTAATAAAGAAAAATCAGTTTTTCGTATTTTTTTATGATTTAATTTTTTATGTTTCAATTGTTGTTTCTCCAATTATGGAGGATGGTCCAAGCATAAAAGAAGTAGAAAAGTACTGAATAATATACTTATTTAAGTCATAGTTATCATGAGAATAATTAAGTTTGAGTGTACATTTTCAACAAAATTAAAATATTTCGATATAATAGATAGATGTTGATGAAGTGGATTATGTACTCTAAGGACAATACTAAGCTAATCCAAGCTTACAAGAATGGAACTTATACAACCTTAGACCATTTTCAATGGTCACAGTGATGGCCGTGAATAGTGGCATCCGTGAGCAACGACTGAAACAACGATAAAATCTAGAAAAATCATGTCCAATGGGTCGTGGCCACAACCATGAATAGTGTTTTTAATAGATTATTATTATTATTATTATTAATTAAATAAATCATTTCATTCACTTAAATAAAATATTAATCTCATATAACTTTATCTACAAAAATCCAAAAAATATTTTTAACATATATTTGAATTCGCCGTGACAAGACGAATCTATAGACACCAATCTTGAATGCTATTATTAATTAAATAAATTATTTTATTCATTAACATAAAATATAAATTTATTGAATAAGATAAAATGAAATAATGGAAATTTAAAAATTATAAACGACTTATTAAAACACATTATAAATAATTAACGTAGCATCAAGCGTTCAAAAAGATACTTATTTTAAATAGTTTAGCAGCAAACATTCTGGACAAACTAAAATATACAATTATTTTGATTATGTATGTATGTATGTATATATATATATATATATATATATATATATATATATATATATATATATATATATATATATATATATATATATATATAGACACACACACACGACCATACCATTTTGTGCACTTTCGGTTATTCTGGACACTTTCGTATATTTTTCTACTATATTCTAAAGTTGATGGTTTACTTTGAAGCACACATGATCCGCATGTGCATTCTATCTTTTCTTTACTTTCTTCATCCATAACGGGGCGGCCGCGGGGGAGGGGGGTGCCATACCATGTGAAATTATGTTCGTAGAATAATAATTTTTGTGTCTTTGGTGGGGTGACGCATACCACCGCGGGGTTGCTGGGAACCGGTGGGTTGGAAAAAACAACCGTAACATGTGAAATTACGTTTGTATAATATTTGTGTGTGTGTGTGTATAGTGGGGTGACCACATATCACCACGAGATTGTTGGGAACAGCTCTATTGATTGTGTTGTATACTTTTGTATTTTATTTTGGTTCCGTTTGAGGGATAGATTTTTTTGTAAAAAAACACGTACCTGTTACTAATTAACAAGTCAGGTACGGTAGGACCCTATTTTTACATTTTCTATAGTTAACATAAATGAACACTCAATGATATAATATTGGATGGAGAATGACTACCGACCGACACCACGACCAACATTGTCTACAAGGAATTTTGACTATCTTATTTTCTCGATTAATTTATTTAATCCTCACATTTCTATTTATTATTAAAAGTAAGCTATACTGTGGCACCGCCACGGGTTAGTACTAGTAATTAAATAAGCATACACGAATTGTTATCTGACACTTTACATAGGCAGCTAAAGAAAACTTTCAAGATTTAGGGGAGGAAGTTGTGACTTTTGATATAATATCACTCTTCCTAAACTGCAAATAAAAATTGTAATTAAAAAAATACGACGTAGAGGGGTCATAATATAGGTGGATCGTATTTTTTGTTGAGGTACAAACTATCGTATTTTAAAAATACGACTCTTACATAAGAGTCGTAAAAAATGGATCATATTTAATTCAAGTACAAATTAAGAGCCGTAGACAAAGAATTACGACTCTATATAAGAGTTGTAAATAACCCTAATTGTTTTTTTTTTTTTCTGGAGAAAACCCTACACCCAATTTAATAGCCCTGAAATATACGGTATATCCATAAATTTCAACTTTCACTTATAAAAGAAAATCCAATAGTTTCAAGTTTCGACGATTAAAAATAAATTGTACAACATGATTGTTCGAAAAGTACTACAATAAGACAGTAGTACTCATACGATCCCTGTAAATCCCAAAATTCTCATTTCTCCTCTCCAAATCCTCACCCCTTTCAACTGTAGAATTAACAATTTTTGCCAAACTCACTTCCGAAAAGCTAGTACATCCAACCACCAATTATCGAAAACCACAAAGGCAATGCAACTTTTGCATTGTACGACAACAAACAGTCCGCAAACTACAGGAGCGCTACCAGCACGTTTGCACAAAACAACAGCGGTTCAACCGGCCACCAACAGGTTTTCAATAGCTATGCTCAAGATGGTTAATGTGGCTAGCACCAACGTCTCTTCCTACTCTGCTGCTAAAAAGAAAAGCAACTTGAACTGAAAGTGGAAAATCGAGCTCCTGAGCATGCTTAAATTTGATCAAGATTTGATCCATCACTTGCTGATGTAGCCTTACCTTAAGAGACAAGAGAAAATGTATCGTCAATATAGCTACCGACCATTTTATACTTGTAGCATGTACAATCCGGTCCATACATGCAGACGTAATAGTATCTAGAGACGAAACTAATAAAAATACTACTATGGACATGACTCAGAACATGCCCAAGGAACAAAACTTACAATACTAGCAAACAATGTGAATTGGAATACATATTAGATATAAATTTGCTTACTATGAGGAGATTGTTGCACCCAAAATAACCATAAAAGAGGGAAAATAAAAGTTTACACAATTATATATTTACTTGGACTGGAGGCGCTCCCACCAAGAATCAACATATTTACATATCGGACTGGCATGCGGGCACTAGCCTCATCAGTATTTAATTTCACATATAGCAGTGGTCATACAAGTTCACTACGGTTCACGGCCACTGAAGTGAACGATGTAGTGAAACAAGCCTTCAAGAAGCGCAAAATAGCGACGCAGCAGGAGATTCAGCAACAGGTATACAAGAGAGGGTGCAGGCTGAGATGGAGACGGCCAAGGATGAGTTTCGTCAGGAGCTTCGTCAGGGCTACCGGTAATTTGTCGCTCAAATCAATCAACATGTGCAAATGAATCCACTTCCGTGTCCTCACTCAAAACAATGATTTTCGAACAATATTGTAAATCAGATGATTTAATTAGTTTCAGTTATGACACTATTTATGCTTGAACAATTTTAATTTTATTTTTTTGGTTTTGTGAGATCATTTGGATAAATTAGAAATTATATTTACTGCAATTTTATTTTGTTTGGAAAATTAGGGTATTTAAAAAAAAATTATTATTTAAAAAAAGGAAGAAAAAACGTCGCTAAGTCCATCGCTGACTCGGAGACGAATACTTTTGTATGTCCCTAATCTTAAAATAAAGATAGAAACCATCGCTAATCATTTAGCGACGGGTTTAGGGATGATGACATTTTCGTCGAATGTTCGTAATTCACGTTCCCTACGTTATTTCGTCATCGTTCAGTCGCTAAATTTAGCGACGGAATTATATCTTTCCCCGACATTTAGCGATAGGTATTATATACGTCGATTGAGCTTGGTAGCGAGGGTGTTCCATTGTTTAGCAACGAAATTGGTTGTCGCGGATTTTTGTAGTGTATCTAATCCCATTTTTTTTGTGGAGAAGGAAACCCTTATTGTTTTTTAAAAATCTCAAATTGAAAGAACATATGGAGAACTTACTCTTGGATGCAACCTTAAACATATGAACAAAATG
Organism: Plantago major; assembly: GCA_026545765.1. Lineage (NCBI taxonomy): Eukaryota > Viridiplantae > Streptophyta > Magnoliopsida > Lamiales > Plantaginaceae > Plantago > Plantago major. The sequence goes on from CM048843.1 coordinate 67,655,181, forward strand.
GTAGTCTAATATTCTTTATGAAGGCTCTTCTAATAATCAATGGATCGACACGGTGTTGAGCTGGGCATCTACTCCGGATTACATACCCAACTAACGCGAATGAAATTCTCTGTTGATAATAGTCAGTTAATTGCCTTTCATTTGAATGCGAATGTACACTCTTGTAGTTGATCCAAAATTAGCAATTTTTTTTTTTTTTTTGGTAGAAAAAATTAGCAATTTTGATATTTGAGAAATGTAGCAATTTTGATATTTGAGAAATGCATCTATATGATATACCTTTTTGAAATTATGTAGTGCAAAAGTTGCTAATGGTATCAACAATGAGGCAAGGCCAATTTTGGATGGTAATAAAAAATAAAAAATAAAAAATGACATTTTTTATAATAACAGACCAATTTTATCCCTAACTTGAATCCCCAATTTTTGTAAACATACCTTCAATTTGAATTCAACTCGATAAGAATATGTCCTCGGGTGGATTCGCCATATAGTTCTCTTTGATATACAACCTTTATATTTGAGATTGTGCTGATTCGGGTTGCACAATGGATCCGATCCGATCCATTTGTAGATATATGTGAAAACGGATGAGGCAAAACATCATTCGTTATCCGTTCTAAGTAGATTGGATCACGCATCAATCCGTACGGATCCGGATAAATCCGCAGTTATCCGTGATCCGCAAAATTTATTTAAAAAAAATAAAACTTGATGTTGTACAAAATTAATTACTCACTAAAAATACAAAACGATACCAAACATTACAGATGCGAATAACCAAATTTTCAAACTACACTTTAAATGTAAACTTTAAAAGACCATACTTCAAAATATCAAATTACTCGATAGCAACGAACATTGCCATTCATTACCGTGTTTTGATTTGATATCATTTTTGAAATGTACACATCTTATTTGGCAACTGATCATTGAAACAATACACGAGTCCAATGTGTAGTTAGCTAGTAAACCACTTAAAAACTTGTGCTGTACAGAGAATTATAGATGATTTAACGACTTAATCTTCTTCACCTGCTAATTCAAAATCAAAGACTATACATCTAAAATCTAGTAAAATCAAATTAAAATGGATACCATGGAGCGGATACGGATTTATCTGCTTCTAACGGATATGGAAAACTTGTATTCGTTATCTGATCAGTTAGCTAACGAATCTGATCGATCGGATCTGTAAAAGCAGATAAACTGATCAGTTCTACGCATACTGATCATTTGAGCAGCCCTAGTGGTGATGATGTGATTTTTTGGAATGAAGTGTTAGTTCTCGGGACCATCTCTTAAATTTATTGTCAAGTATCGATCTAAGGATCCGAGTGAGACCGAGACGATTTAGCTTTAAATTTCTTGGAAAGGAAGGAATCAAAAGGATGAAGGTATGAGATCTTATTTAAGATTGTGATGTGGATGAAAGGAAGTAACGTTTTGGTTGCGATCTAGCTTTAAATTTCTTGGAGAGTGATAGAATTTCATATCATCTAAAAGCTCGAACTTATAGATAGATGTGGAATCTAGTCATTTATATTAATGCTCCCCCGCACTCGTGGTCGGTTTCAACCTCTTTGGGGAGGCCATTCGAGTGGAAACTTAATATGGAGCGAAGATTGTTTCTGTGGAGATTCGAACCCATGTGGGAGTGCGCCAGAGGCTCTGATACCATGATAGAATTCCATGATAGAATTCCATCTCATCTAAAAGCTCGAACTTGTAGGAGGTGTGGAATCTAGTCATTTATATACAGGGGTGGCTAAGGCCATCCACGGGAAGCCCGCCCACACATGGCCCCAAATTTTATAGTAGTATTCTTATATGCTATCAGGAAATGGGCTGGTGGTATAATATTTTGATGGAAAAATCACTTTCTCAAATTCAAGTTTAGTTTGCATTACATTACTCATCGTCATGTTATTATTTAAACTATAATTATTTTTACTTTGTATTTTTTGAAATTCTTAATTTTTTTAGTAATAAGATTAGTATTGTTTTGCGGAGTCAATTATAGTATGTCGTGCCTTTTTTGTATTGTTTATTCATTTTAAATTTTTTTGGGGCCCAATCTTACAAATTTGCACAGGACCTGAAATATGTGAGATGCCTCTGTTTATATAGTACTCCAATAGAGGGGATGGATTCAATACGAAGGAGGTCTGTGTTATCTTATTTAAGATTGTAATCTGATGGAAGGAACTAACATTTTTGGTTGATGGAAAGGTTGTGAAACCAAGAGCAAAATCATTTGTATATGTATGTTGGCACGTTGGTTGTCGAGGATTGTAATATGTATTTGTTGAGAGCATTTATTATAATATATGTATGTTGATTGAGTATTAATTAATAAATGGTTTACCGTTCCAGAGAAAGGTTTTGCGATTATCCGAATGAAGTATTTTATAGCGGTCTGATTTTTTAAAAGAGTAACTATGAAAAATAGAATTTTGCGCTAATTCGTGAGCTTATAAATTCAACGAACTTGGCTTATAAAAAAATTAAAACGTTACTAAATGTCTTGCGTGTCAAAAGACTTGACATGGAATTCTTGATACTAATTCGTGAACTAGTAAAATAATGCGCGGAACTTTTAAATCATAAAAGCTTGAGTACAGAGTTTATAAATCATGAAATTAAAAATGGTAAAAACGCTTCTGGTAAAGATCACTACTCCAGCACGCTCCACTCCAATAGCTCGGCTTCATACCTAAAATTGATATTTTAGAAAGGGGAAAGCCATGACCACTGGCTGAGCAAACTCCATGCACGTGCCATGACCTAAAGTTCTATCTTCATGTCTTTTAAAATCTTTTAATCTTGATTAATACAATGCAATCTTATGACCTGACTTGACTTGACTTGAACATGTTCTTCTTTAACTTGAACTTGGACTTGAAACTTATCTTGAAGCTTTATCTTTAAATGTCTTAAAACATAACATGATCGCGAGCTCACTTGACATCGTAGGTTCCTATCCTGGCCATGGTGGCTATCTGCCGGCCTCAGGTCTCTTTTGTGGCCCTAACTGTTAATATAAATAAAATCTGACAGCCTCAGGACCTTGGTCCCTATCCGCTGAACATGAACTAATAACTACGCCATAAATACCAGGATATTTCCCTACGAGCCTTTTATTTATCTTGAAATCCTTTATTTACTTCAAACCTTTAACGTCTTGTTAAAGTAAATGTATACTTTTAAACTATAGCTCATGAATGCATGGACTAATGTGTGTGCATACTAATCAAACAATAAACTTTGAAACTTAATGAGATAACAACTAATCAGCCACAAAATAATATATATAATCGAACTCACGTATTATAACATAACAATAGTTGAACAACTTTGGCATAACAAGCTGATATGGAATTGAAATCTATAATGAAGAAGTGATCAGAATCATTAGCAAAGCATGAATTAGATGTGGAAATAAATGAACGTTAGAACTCAACTGAACAACAATTGTATGTTACACATTACTACAAGCCAAGATGGTTGACCATTACTTTACTTGCATCTTGATTCCACTGGTTGTCTAATTAATTACAACTATAGTTAATTAACAAATCAAATATTACAGAATATTACAGGACAATGATGCTAACATATCCTTCAGGTAAGACTAATCATAGACGGAACTTTAAGTAATCACATATATAGACATAGTAACAAATTAACCATCAAACAGAACATACCAAGGACGTTAAACCTAATTCAGATTAAGTGAAACCATAGAACAAATTTGCACACAATGCAAATAATAATTCAACAACAATCACATAAACGTGAATGAATCTTAGGGTAACTTGTATCAATTTCATATCATATATAGCATAGATAACAATTAATCACACAAAATTTACATCATACATATATGTGCATGCAAGTTCCAATTTGGTGACGGCTGGCTCTCGAGAGAAGTGGCAAGTTATCTAGCATTGTACTGTGTGGATGATTTGGAAAGCTCGCAGTGAATTATTTTTCAAAGGCTCAAAGCTGAGCCATTGGGAGCTGGTGCAGAAGATAAAATGTATCGTCTGGTGTTGGTAGACAGGAAAAAATGCGGTGTTGAATGGGTATTCGCTTACGGATTGGGAATTATGTCCGAAAGAGGTTATCAATATCAAGCTAGAAGTTAGGCCAACAGAGTCTGCTGCCTAGTGTTTGGTTCTGTTGTGGTATCTTCCCATCTTTTTCAGGTTAGCTCTCTTGTTCTTCTTTTCCTCGTTGATTTTTCTTTTGACGCCACTATGGTAAATCATTCCTCGTTTCTTCCTTACTTCTTCGAGGGGTATTTTAACCATTTTGGGTTTGGGTCTTCTCCGAACTCTTGGCTCGTACCTTTCGAGGTTGAGACATGCTAAACGACGGAGTTAGATAAACGTTTCGTCTGGGAATTTTCTTCGTGTGAAGAGTGGATTTTGAGAGTTATTCCTGAGTCTGGTGGTGTTTATAATATGTGCAGTCCTGTGGCATTTTTTATTGTATTGGGTTGTTAGTTGAGTGTGTTTTTCCTCTGACAGTGATTTTTTGGTTGTATTTTTTGACTGTTTTGGCAGTATGTATTGTTTGGACGGGTTGTGAATACTTCTTGTGTTCTGGTCTGATCGATAATAAATTTTAACTTCTTTAAAAAAAAAGTTCTAAGGGAACTTGCCTGGAGATAAACTATGCGAGACAAGAGTGCAATAGAACTACATCGAACATCAACACCATATGCATCAGCCTTGGCTTGAAGAAATCTGGAAAGTAGAGAAGAGAAAGCATGGGACGCCAAAGACGTGGTTTTTTGGAGCTTTTCTCCAAATTTGTAACTTAAAGGGCTAATTATTAGTTTAATGGTGACTAATGGGTTAATGAAGGGTCTTGGGCTTGGCCTATTAAAGTAATGGGCTGAGATTAGATAAACTTTGGGCTGAAAAAGAAGGGAGGCTAGCGATCCACGCGCTATGAACTACGTTCCAACGTTCGGTTTGTTCTAAAACGCCTAAAATCGAAATACAAATTTTTGGTCTGTTACATATTTAGTAATTTGATTTATCATTGCATGCAAATACGTGATGTGATATTAAATTTATTAATAAATATAAGAACACAAAGTTTTAAAATGGACATGTAATAGAGAGGGGATATGATGGATATACTTCCGTTTTTTTACAATCTTTCCATTTTGAATTTCACTGGTCAGCCATAATCAATTTTGACCACGAATTACTCTTAAAATATTATAATAATAAAATTAACAAAATTATATCATGAAAAGTTTTAACTGGTAATATTCATATTATAATTCTATTAAGTATTAAATCAATATATTTTAAGAGTAATTCATGGTTAAAATTAATTATGGTTGACTGCAGAATAGTAAAGTGAAAATCTTAAAAAACGGAGGGAGCATAAGTATAATGTTTAAAATAACATCAATAAAATGTTTTATAAATAAATATTTTACATATGTCATTTTTTATATGTATGAATAACAATAATATTTTTTTGTAAAAAACTAAAAATATTAATTGTTTGTAGCTATAAAAATAATATTAATTTGTTGGTTCCTTTTTTTTTTTAAAATATAAATATACAATCATATTACATCAAATCAACTAATATATCATCACGCAATCCATCAAATCAACTAATATATCATCACGCAATCTATCAACCATTACAAATGAATCAACTATCATCATAACTATAATACAATCCGCACTTGACGAAACTTAAACCGACACCTCAACCTAACCAATTGAACTAGGCTTCATTGGCATTTGTTGGTTCATTCCTATATAAGAATGATGGAAGGGTCCCCGTCTCCCAGATACCTACTCAACAAATACATGAAGCTAAAAAATAGAGTAAAAATAAGGTATATATGTACTCCCTCGATCCGTCTCATAACAAATGTCACGTTTTGACATTTTGCAGTTAACATTTTTCAACTTTGACTCCGATTTAATCTTAAACGGTTAATGTAAAATGTTCAATTAAATTATATAATGAAACTTTGCTTCCTAAAGTTTCATTATATGATTTAATTGAACATTTTACATTTACGGTTTAAGATTAAATCGGAGTCAAAGTTGAAAAATGTTACTGCAAAAAGTCAAAACGTGACATTTGTTCTGGGACGGAGGAAGTATGTTTTAGTAATTTTTATATGGGTGAATTTCTCCAGGCCCCCCTAATAAAGTTCGTAATAACATATTAGTCCCTCGCATTTGAACAATAATATTTTAGTCCAAAATGTATTTTTCGTGTTGACTGATTCATTAAATAATTTCCACGTGGATAATTATATTACAAATTGCACATCAAACCCTGTAAAGTCATAATTGACCCAAAACAATTTAAACTTTCATTTTCATCTTCTTCATCATCAAACCTCCATGTTTCACCATTCTTCGTCTTATTCTTCATCATCAAACTCAATTTCTTTTCAAATTTCAAGTATTTTCGTCTTCATCAACACACAATTTGCATTCAACTAACACTAAACCATAATCCCTAATTTAAAGAAAAAAATCCCACCATTAATATTGGAGCTTAAAGCTCCATTGATGGAGCTGTTCATGCTCCACTATTGGAGCTTGAACAGCTCCGTTAATGGAGCTTGGATCACCATTAATAGAGAAATTTAAAAAGAATAAATTTAGAGATTTGTGAAAAAAAAGGATTAAAAGAGACCTTATTGCAATTTGTTTTGATTTGAAATTGAATGGAATAAAATAAATATGGGTTGGTTTGAATTTATAAAAAAAATTAGGGTTATGAATTGAATGTTAAATAAGAGGGGTTAATTGTAATTTTTAAAATAAAGAAATCATTTCCGAAAAAATCCATGTCACTAATTGTCCGCCACGTAGAACAGAGCCGTTGACTTTTGGACTAAAACGTAATTGATTTATGAAACTTGTCATTTGGTGTTATTATTCAAATGCAAGTAACTTTCTTGTTAATATGGTGTTTATTGGGAGGATTTGGTGTAATTTTCCATTTTTATATATAGAGTAAAAATAAGGTATATATATCATCCTTTCTCTAGTTTTCGTGAACTGTTCCAGAGGAAAAGCTAGCCATGGGAATATCCATAAGAACCCTTTCACTTTCTTTAGCAATTGCTCTTTCAGCCACCATACTAGCCTTTTATCATGCTACCAAAGACGACACAGTTACTCAGCAGACTACTTTCATCACGTTACCGGATGGCGCCGTAGGACCAGAGAGCTTTGCGTTCGACCCGAGTGGTGGTGGGCCTTACACAGGCATATCGGATGGACGGATAATCCGATGGCTCGCAAACGAAAGCCGATGGATTGATTTTGCCGTGACGTCGTCGGAGAGGTAAGCTTAATTAATCTGTACATTAAATTGCTTATATGATCCACAAAGATTCAAAGACTCTGCATTTAGATATAGTATTAGGTTGTACTACGATATTCATTAGAGACTAGAAATGGGGTTGATGAATATTTCAGCTTCTGAAGCCAAGCTGTCAAAAAATGATCCTTTTACTAAAAATAAATCCTCGTTACGTTATGATCATGATTGGTTTCCCATTTACATCATTACATTAATAGAAAAATCTTGATATATTTGGCAAAATCTTTATTAATTTGTTGGACTCAAATCCTTACACAAAAAATGCGATGAAAATCAAACATCGCATTTTTTGTGTAAGGTGGTTGTATTTGGTATTTTCAATACGTCTTATCTAGCTAGAAAGTGCAATATAATCCAAATTAATTACACGCAATTACTAAAACATGCAGGGTTCGTGTTTCATATTATCCGTAAGCATTCTGTTTCAATTTGGTGAGTAGTTGAGTTCTATATTTACTTACACGTACGATATAACTATGAAACAATGAAGATATTTGAAGTGAAAATTTTAAAAGAATTTCGTATATATAAAAGGACTAAGAAGCATGGGCGCTATAAAATACAACTATTCTATACAAATAAATAGACACTTGTGGTGGAAATCAGTGTGTTATCCAGATAATATTTGCTAGCCAGAGTTTATAATCATGCATGTTTGCCCTGTACAAATATCCAAAATTTAATATGATATGTTTGTATTAGAAAGGGGATCCATATATAGCATATGGACAACTATCTAAGTTACAAAATGTTCCTCGAGTTGCATTTTAAATTTGTGGAAACCAACCATGGCACATATAGATTTTATATGCATGGCATCGACTTGGTTGTCTTTTCAGCTTATTTGTTTTCACTGTATTATAATTCATAAGATTCCGTCTGGTCACATCTTCTATATATAAATAATTCATGCATGACAAACACAATTATTCTTTGCATTCTTGCACTTATAAAACAAAAAATGTGCATGTGGTGGTATGGGAGTCTTAATTTGTCATTGGGCAATCATCAGGCTTTAAGTGATAAAATTAGCTGGTAATAATTTAATTGATAACTGACAAAATAGTTAACTTTTATAAGGAAATCAATATATATGATAAACTAACTGATTTATTATATATCTAGTTAGTATGTAAAAGCAAATTAATTAACTTATTCTTTAATAGGTTTCATTGACAAACTTATCATATTAGTTACCAACTAAACGTTCACGTAATAGGTTTATTTTGAAAATAAGCTTATCGAGCTGATAAGTTAGTGCTAAACCGGGTCGATATCTCGTCTCTCTTAACCTACATATCGGCACTCGGAATCTGGTATTTTACGCATTGTGGTTATTAAAATCAACTTATAAAAATATTAATATTTAAATGTGTCTAAATACTCCATCCGTCCTGCTTCGTTCGGACACTTTCTTTTCGGTGTTTTTTTTAACAAAGTCAATAGTTTATTATTTTTAGTTGGAGAAAGAAATGATAGAGAATGGAGTAAGTAAGAGAGAAAGAGAGAAATGATAAATTAAAGAATGCAGAACGTATGAGAGTTGGTGGAGTTTACTTGCTTGTATTAATTGGACGTTCATAAAAGGAATAGTCGTCGAGATTATCAGGACCGAGTAATAGTGTAAATTATACAGCATATGAGTGTGGCATACATTTGACGACATGGAAGGATCGAAAAATATTACTTCATTAATTTAACCTCACATTTCTACATTATTTATATTGTTTGTTATTTATCCAGCTTATTAATAAGATGACTGAGGGTGAACATGGTAATTTGAAATTTTTGAGTTTCACCCTTAAAACTAATATTATTACCTATGACGATTAATTAATGGTTGTTGGGAATGACAGAACAAAAATGAATGAATTGCAAAACTAACATTCTAAAAAATAATATATCCCATTCTAACATTCCACAAAAATTAATTTCTTCTATAGCCTTAATTTTGCCACATAAAAATCCATGTGGATATATTAAATACATGTAAATAACTAATTAGTTTAGTCACTAGGAACAACTGAATATATAATGTGCAAATAATCATAGATAAAAACAGTAGTTCAAAATCGGCCATAAAGGGTTGGAAATTCTACATTAATATTCATAAGAGATTCATGAGAAGCCAAAACTCATAATCAAAGTATAAATCAAATATAAAAGTACTTTTATACATATGATATATTTATCCAGAACAAGTATAAACAAACAACGACCACGGCCACTATATTAATGCTATTACCGATTGATTTATATTTTCTGCATATATTCCCTTGCGATCCGTCTCATGTTAATTGTCAACTTTTATCATTTCTGATGTCACGTTAGAATTGTCCACTTTCACCTTTTTATCATTTAAAAAAAAATTATACAATTTTATATTCAACAATACTTCTAATAAAATAAAAAAGGTAACTTAAATAATTAAACTAGGGCTCTTCTACGAGTTTTCGCCCTGTCTCACAACATGCAATGCATGATTATACACAGTCGCCATTTCGATCTATGAATATTTAAATTTAAAAAATACAAATATTAATCAAAATATCCAAATTTATCCTCTAGTCTTTTTTAAAAATATAATAATATTTTTTTAAGAATTGTCTATTTTTTATTTAATTATTTTTACATTTAATGAAATAAATGTTTTAATCACCCATGACCCGTCCAACATAGCAAAAAATCAAAACACATTTTGTTTAAATCAAAACTTTTGCATAAATTATGGAGAAGATCACATACGGTCATTCTTGGAGGAGAACTTGTTTCTGTAAATCCTATGAAACAGCAGAGGCATGCCGTTAATGTTAACCTAAACGTTGGCAAGGAATATGTGGAAAAGAATTAAAGAAAAATAAATCTATAAAATCCACATCAAATCTAACGTGGCATTGAAAAGGCTATTAGGGGAATTATATTTTACAGAAGGCTATTTTGGCATATTATTTTTTGCATGAGGCTATTTTGGCAATAAACTCAACAAAAATACGAATGACAGAGCAATTGGGAATTCGGGATGGAGCCTCAAATTTCAACACAACATATTAATTCTAAACGAAGAGATACAAAAAAAATAGTTCTAACAAGAATATATAAAACATAGTAAGAAGAAGAAAAATAACAACCAGAAGAAAAGGGGACTTCAGTAACACTTATTTTTGTTGGTGAAATCATTTTTTTCAACATCCACAACATGTTTTAAATCACAACGCTATGTAGACTCTATCACATAACCTCATGCTTGACCTCCAGCTTCCTTACCACTCGACCATCTTATCACGATGGATTAGTTAGCTATGTTTTGGATTATCACTATTGGAGTTTTGATCGATAGGTTAAGCTTTTTGTGAACACATTAAACATATCTTTTTGCTATTTTATTATTTAATTAAAAAAATATTCATAGTTTATAAATCTTCCCTACTAATAAAATTGCATCAAAATTACAATTGTTCCATAAATAAACCCAACAATGAAATTTTTTACGATAATTTCCAACGGATTTTCCGTTGGAGTTTTTAGTGGTTAAACCCAAAATTTAGTGCCAACGAAATAGTGACGGAACACTAAATTTGTTGGAAACCCAAAAACTTTATGCAACGGAGTACCAACAGAATCACAACCAAAAATTGAATTTGATGGTGGTTTGTTGGTAATTCGTCGTTAATCATGGAGTACAATTTTTTCTCAAGGAAACTTCGTTGGTAAACCGTTGTTGAATAGCTACGAACTCAATTTCTGTTGGAAATATTCGGTTACTGAATGTCCAGTTTTTTTTGTAGTGAAGTTGGACAAGTAAACCATGCCAATTGAAAGAAATTACTATGAATTCAAGCATATTAAAAAAATCCCTTGATACAAAGTTACCGTGTCAATTTTCATTTTATGAGATTAATACGTGTCCTAAAAAAGTCATATGTATCTAAATTCCAGTAAGACACGTGATATAAAAGAAGTCATAATAATTTCGATCTATTTTAGTCCATCTATAAAGACAGTACACTAGAACACTTAGTAATAAATGAAAAATTAAAGAAAAATTAGCATTAGTATTTTCACAATATGCCATAGCTACTACAACTACATACCATAACTAGTACTTACAAATTTAATAATCTCTTTTGTAAAAATAACTTTTGCAGGATCGTCTGTGAAGGAGGTGGTGAAAATAGTGAAATGGAGCACAAGTGTGGGAGACCATTGGGCCTACAATTCAACAAAAGGACCGGCAATCTTTACATTTCGGACGCATATATGGGCCTTCTTGTAGTTGGGCCAAATGGTGGATTGGCTAGCCCAGTTTCTAAAGAAGCAGATGGTGTTGCTTTTGGGCTCACAAACTCTTTGGATATCGATGAAAGTAGTGGAATCGTGTATTTTACGGATAGCAGTGCACAATATCCAAGAAGGTATGAATATTGAATTATTGATCATCCTCCAAGGCTACTCACTATGGTGACTGATTTTTGGTCGTGCCGCCGCGCGACCGCGCATCGCGACCGCCTCACCTCCACTGTGGTGGCGGTCGCGACCGCCGTCGTGGCAAATTTTTTATTTTTTTATTTTTTTTTTATAGTTATATTAATATGAATATTTAAATTTATAGAAGATTTGGAGTTGAAAATGGTGTTTTTTATTTAAACCGAACAACATAAATCACTATAAAAAAGATGAATTGTGATGTGTGAGAAAATATATCTTCAGTGATCTCTATTTGTAGATCTCGAAAAACTATGAACGTCGGTATAATTTTTATATTTTTAAAAATTCAAAATAACCAAAAAAATTGAAAATAAAATAAAAATGGGGCTGGGCCCAATGAATGTAACTCAAGAAGTCGTTGGGAGACTTCTTGAGTTGTGGGGGAGCAACCGCTCCCCCACGACCGCCCATAGTGGGGCGGTTGGCGAAGTCGCGGAGCGGTTGCTCCGCGACCTCGTCTCCACGACCGCCCATAGTGGGCGGTCTAAGAAATTTGTATATACAAGCATCATTGGCATGCGGGTTTCTGCGTGTTGTACTTCTGCATGTATAAAACTAACTATAACTACAACTAAAATCACATAAAATGAGTAAGATTAAATATATTGCTATGATATATCTCCTATATAATCATAAATATACTATCAGTATGAATTGGTAATATGTGAGAAGCACAACAAAATGGAAAAGAAATTAGTATCATTTATTCAGATTATTTCTACCTCGTGAGACCATTCTCATTTTCACCTTAATTACTTTGATTATGTTGTGGCATTGCTATTATTAGTGGGTAGTTTGTTCATGGAGGAAGAGTGTGTTAATGTTATTTTGTGATGGTAGAGGGAGGTTACAAAATATTTATGGGTGGTTTAAACATGGGGTATAAATAGCAACTCAAAATTTTGGTTTTTTTTTTTTTTTTTTTTTTTGAGAAATTAATAAGTCAATTCATTCAACCATCAAAAGTGTCACAGTACAAGAGTATCAGATTACATCACTTCTTGAAATTCAAACGGCAGAGAAGTATAACCGAAAGAATCTACAGCAAAACCATGACACAATTTATCAGCAAGCTGATTAGCTTCAGGTCGGATGTTGGAGAACTGTACATCTGCAAAAGAAGATAACAAGTGCTGGATGTCTTGGCATACATCAGCAAAATTTGATCTTGACAGGTCTTGTTTTTGTAGTCCTCTTATGACATTCGAAGAATCTCCTTCTAGAATAATTCTTGTGAAACCCATCCGTTGAGCCAAATTAACCGCACAACGAGAAGCATATGCTTCAGCACAATCTACTCCAATATTTCCTTGCAACCTTTTCCGACCCCAAGACAAAACAAGCCCCGTGTAGTCCCTTGCTACCACTCCAATTCAACCTTCATTCGATCTTGGCTCAATAGCTGCATCGAAGTTAATTTTAATCCAGCCCTCCGGTGGTGCTTGCCATGGACCAAAAGGTAAGCTATCTTGCTGCTCCCTGTTACCAACAGGTTTATATATATTCGATCTCACAAAACCAATAAACCTGTTTACAAATTGTGCAGTCTCTAAAGGAGTATAACCAGCATTTTCATGTTTTAACTTGTTACGGCTATACCAAAGGCTCCAACAGGAAACAACAAAACGTTCAAAATCCATGCTATCCAGCCGGATTCGTACTCCTTGGATCCAGGCCCAAACATCCATGGCATGAAAATATATGCTAGTAGAAGGGAGATTCGACAAAGCCCAATAAACTCGAGCAAAATGGCAATCCCGAAAAATATGTAGTAAGGATTCCGGGGTACCTTGGCAAACAGGGCAGCCTTCTTCCGGTGTTAGGTGTCGCCATTTTAACTCAGCCATAGTGGGTAAAGATTCCCGCAGCAACCTCCAAAGAAAATGTTTTATCTTTCCTGGCAGTTTCAAGTTCCATACCAGGTTCCAGTTCCGTCTCAGATTAGTAGACGAGCTACCCACTCTGTTTTCCTGTTCCGCTGCCCTTCTGTTCATAGCTAAATGATAGCCTGAACTGACTGAATATACTCCCTTCATAGAGTGATGCCAAACCAAAGAGTCGGGACTACTTCTGTCAACTATCGGAATCTTGAGGATCTCTTCAATATCATCCCGCCAAAATAAAAAAGTTAGAATAGGCACATCCCACTCATTTCGAGTGGGGTGCATCAGAAATGATACTCTCAAGGGGCCTTCATGATGTAAATCAGGCGTGTAAGGCTTAAATGATTGATTTCCCGGGATCCATTTATCAGACCAAATATCAATACAGTATCCACTATTCACTTTCCATCGCAAACCAGACTCTACAAGTGAACGGGCCGCACAAAGACTTTTCCAAGTAAGGAAGAGTGAGGTTTCGGGACAGCACTAAAAATATCCCCATCAGGATAGTACTTGGCTTTAAAAAATTTTGACACAAGAGACTCAGGTTCCGTAATAAAATGCCAAATTTGTTTTCCAAGAAGTGCTAAATTAAAAGCCTTTAGATCCCGGAAATCAAGCCCCCCATCTCTTTTACTTTTACAAAGATCTTGCCAGTTTATCCAGTGGATTTTGTCCCTTTCCCATCTCCCCACCAGTAACTAGCAATCATGGATTCCAAATAATTGAGGAAAATATCTGGTAACTTAAAACAAGACATCATATAAGTAGGAATGGAAAGGAGAACTGATTTAATAAGAATCTCTTTACCGGCCTTAGAAAGCATTTTATCGGTAAAAGAGTGGGTTTTATCCCAGAGACATCTCGGAGCCATCCAAAAACCTCTTTTTTATTAATCCCCATGGTAGTGGGTAAGCTCAGATACTTTTCGTGTTTCTCAACAAGTTGGACTCCAAGAATCCTAGTAACCTGATTTTTAGTATCATCTCCAACACTACGACTAAAAACTACATGAGACTTGTCTAAATTAACTTCCTGACCAGAGCCTTTGCTGTAAACAAGTAAAATATGCATTATGGTTCTAGCAGAGGCCTCATTATCCTGATAGAAAAACATCGTGTCATCTGCAAAAAGAAGATGAGAAACAGCAGGAGCTTTAGGACTGACTTTGATGTTGGAAATTTTGGGTGGTGATAATCCTGGAAAACTTCTATGGATCGTGTAGTCACTTTCCGAACAAGATAATTCGACCCAATTTATTTCTGGTTACGAATTCCTCAGGATATAATCCAAGGCAATCTAATTCAGGCTATATGAATTTCGATCAGAAAGTAGAGAGGATGTTAGATTTTTCGTATGTTCGTTTTTGGAGACCGAATCCTCCAATTTTTAAAGTACAAAATCGAAGCAGTCCGGCGGTTGAGGGGTTTCTAAACTTATCCAGAATTAACTGTTATCCAAAAGTCGGGCCCTTGGACCCAGCAGGGCTCCGCCTGCAACCCGTCAAGACTTTGTAGGCTCCGCCCACCGATTTATAGGGGGCGCCCTCGACCTCGTCAGATTTGCGATCGATAACTCGTTACCACAATGACCAAGACTACCCGAACTCGCTCGTTTCCTTAACGTGAGATCGCGTGACGGCCTCAAGAAATCACATTCTTCTTAAAATGAGTTGATGACACTAAAATCACCAACATTTGACACCCTTCAACAACCCCCCCCCCCCCCTCATGACCCGCAATTAAAGAGCACAGAACTTCCGTACAAAACAAGAAAAGATAAGGAGAAAGGGGGTCTCCTTGTCTTATTCCACGCTCAGGTTTGAAATCACCAAGTTGTTTACCATTGAATTTAATAGAATAGGAAACAGTAGTAACGCAGGTCATTATCAAACGTACAAAAGAATCCAGAAAACCAAGCTTTAGTAAAAGTTTTTCCAGAAAACACCATTCGACACGATCATAAGCCTTACTTAAATCAAGCTTAAGTGCTATATGACCTTCCTGACCTCTCGTTTTTCTCTTAAGGTAATGGTTAACCTCATAAGAAACCAACACATTATCCGTTATTAGTCGACCTGGAACAAAAGCAGACTGGGTCTCACTAATAAGCTGGTTCATGTAAGGTTTTAATCTGTTAGTAATCGTTTTTGAAGCTATTTTGTAAATAACATTGCTTAAACTTATCAGGCGAAACTGAGTAATTAAATCCGGTTCTTTGGATTTGGGAATTAAGACGATGTGAGTATAATTGAGTTTTTCAATAAACACACCATCATTCAGGAAATCCAAAGAACATTTAACTACACCATTACCAACAGTAGACTAATACTTTTGGAAAAACAAGACCGGAAAGCCATCAGGCCTGGGAGACTTCAGAGGGTACATTTGAAAAAGAGAGTCCTTTACCTCCTTAGCAGTGAACGGCCTTGACAGTTCCTGGTTAAGCTCCTGCGACACTTTTCGTTCCACAAATTCCAACGCCGCTGCAATATCTTCTTCAGAGGGTCTAACAGAGCTAAAAATGTACTTGTAATAATCCACAGCAATATTACTCATGCTCTGCAGGTCAGTTTGAAGCTCACCATTACCATCCCTTAAGCCCTTGATTTCATTTTTCGCTTTTCGTTGGCTAGCCTGGGCATGGAAAAAACTTGTATTTCTATCACCCTCGTTCAGCCATTGCACTTTTGCACGCTGAATTGCCACATCAAATTTTCCTTCTCCAGCTCATTTTTCAACCTGTCTTCTTCCGCCTTTGAGTCGGATGTGATTGTTCCCTCCCTCAGATCCGCCAACCTCTGTCTGAGCTGCTTCAAATTCCCATTCACGCTGCCAAATTTCGAGCGTCCCCACTTCATCAACCCGATCTTGCATCCGTCGAGTTGGGTTAGGATATCTGAATCTGGATCCCAATTTTGTTGAATGACCCTCTCGCAGTCTGAATTCTGGATCCACATCGACTCGAACTGGAAGGCTTTCCGCCGGCGCTGAGTGTGGAGGGGCGGCGATCCATGAAAACGAAGTAAAAGAGGGCTGTGGCCTGAGTAATTGCTGTGAAAGTGTGAAATAGTAGCTTGGGGGAATAAATTTGACCAAGATAAAGTCGCTACTCCTCTGTCTAATCGCAATCTAATAGTATCCGGGTATACACGCCTATTCGTCCAAGTGTAAGGAAACCCACTGAACCCCAAATCCATCAAACCATTTTTCTGTAAACAGTTCCGAAAAGCCCGCAGTCTGTAAGGACCAACCCGAAGCCCGCCCTTTTTTTCGTTATTACAAAGAATTTCATTGAAATCCCCAGTTATGAGCCATTCTCGATTCAACATTTCTCCCAAACGGTTTAAAAGATTCCAAGTAAATTTCCTCCGACTAACATTCGGCTCCCCGTAAAAACCAGTATAACGCCAAGTAACATTACTATTTGGAAGCATTACATGCGCATCAATATGATGTTTCGAATAATTCTCCAAAGTCACAATCGTATCTTTGGACCATAAAAGTACAATTCCTCCCGACCGACCATAGGAGGCGACTCCAAAACCAAACATATTAAATTTTATTTTTAACCTATCAATTCCAAAATCACCTAGACGCATTTCCATAAGAAAAACAAGTTGGGGGCGGGACTTCTTAATCAATTCTCCCAGCTCTTGAACTATTCAAAGACCCCCCAAACCTTGACAGTTCCAAACTAAACAATTCATTATTGTAGGCGGGGTTGCATAACAACCTCCGCCTCTGGTACCACGTCTTTGATGACAATCCCTTTATTCTCTACCACCTGTTCCTTCAAAGGACACTCAGTTTGAGTTTCAGCTCCTTTCTTCATTTTGGAGACCTCAATTATCTTCTTCCTTTTGTCAACAGTCCCTGGTCTTCCACGCTTCTTGGGAGTATGGTTCTGGTTGGTGTTTCTTGGTTGGTAATTAGTGGATGGGCGCAGGGACTGATTATTGGGCCTATGTATTGGGCTGGGGAAGGATGCATTAGGTTGGTTGTGGTTAAATTGGATGATCTGGTAAGGGTTTGGGTAATTTGGGCTATCAAGTAAAGTGGGAAAACTGGACCCTTCCATAGACAGATTCTGGGATGGTGCATGGATTTGGTTAGGATGGTGTATTGGGCCAGTATGGTTAAGGCGTGGATGATGGCCCCTGATATTGGTTTGGTACATTGAGTGGGGAAGTAGGCGATCTCTGCCCATCATAATGATTGATATTAGGCTTAGTAATTCTGGCAACAGAATTAATATTAGGTCTATTGGGAAGCGTTGACCTCCAGTGCCAGTTGGTCCAAAGATGGTAGGTTGGAGTGTATCATTAGTAATAGGGATTGATTTTTGAATTCCCTCCATTGAGCCACCAGAACTTTTCAAATCTGTAACTGAGGCATTAATAACCATAATCAGCGCCTTAGATTCCTCAATCCTTGCATCAACCTGTCCCTTTCCAGAAATATTTCCTTGCTCCATTGATGACCCGGTCGAGTTAACACCATTCCTCTCACGCCGGTCCACGAAGACCCGGCTAACTTTGTATCCGAGCAATATTCTACTTTCAAAATTTTGGTATCACAACCGCCACTTGTGAGACAAAAACTCATAAGTATCTTTTTAGTATAGTAATAGAAGATGCAAAAAGAAAACAAAAAAAGAAGAAGTTGTGTATAGATTATGAGAAAAGGATTAAATTGAGAAGTTAGCAATACTTGAGGGTTCTAAAAGATATTTCCAACGAAATATGGTTAAAAACTTATTTTTCTACGATTCTTATAATTTCGAAATTAGAAATTAAATAATTCAAAAGTTGAATATAGCATTTGTTGTAGGCTTGGGAGTACTGAACACCCATATAAATATTAAACCCTATAAATTAACTAGTTTATTAATTATAACTTCCTCGTCTCACGTCACTGAATAAATGACACATTTAATTTTGAGCACGAAGATTAATGTATAAACTAAAATTGGTGGCGATAAAGAACATTGGTAATTAATATGCGCCTCAGAATGAATAGGGTACAATTTACCAAAAATAAAAATGTGACAATTGTATTAGAACGTATAAATGAAATATGTGAGACGTGTTCTGGGACAGAGGTAGTTGTATCTAATTAGCTACCTCCTACATAATCGACTACCAACTTATATATAAGGTGCAATTTAATTTATCAGCAAATTTTACTAAATAAAATAATAGTATAATAGAAGTGATGTAGATCATTTCACTCTATTAATTATATTTTGTGATTGATTGGGAAGCCACTAAAATCACCAAAATCTAGGCCGTCTCTGAGACGCATGGCACCACCAATTTTTTATTTTAAGGGTCTCAATTTTAAATTTGAGACTCTCTGTATATATTCGTGTCCATGCAAGGACTAAGCATTGAAATCTCTGTCTCCAAGGTCATATATATAGCTTATGAAAGGTCTTGTGTTCAATTCATGATGGTGTAAATTTTTTATTTTATTTATTTTAAATATTTTTTCTATTATTATTATTTTTTTTAAATTATTTTCTGGTAGATTGAAATTTTTTACTTGCCTAAATGTCTAGCCTTTAAAAGCGCAGTTAAAACATCTAAAATCACATATTTTAATCTAGTTTTCTTGATTTTAATCGCTTGCCAAAAAGTCTGAATCTGGTCCACCTATAAGGCCATGCGGGCCCACATGATTTTGTGTCTAGTTTTTTTTTTTTTTTTTTTAAACGGAAAATTATATTAATAACCATCTAACGTTACACGGATAAGTAATGCTCAACGATTACATACCAGAAGGAATATGATAACGAGAACCAAATAACAAAACAACTTCCATCATCCTAATGTCTCTTCAATAATTGCACCCAATATATGTCCAGTGATTAGAGTGATCTCGCTTCAATCATACTTTCTCCTTTCTCCGCCACGTCCAAAAATTCTCATTTCTTTTTGAGTGGGAAGAATAAGATAAAATTTTAATTAAAATAATAGTGTAAGGTTGAAATTTTGTGTTAGATTTACTTTTTGCATTAGATTTTGTGAAAAGTTTAATATATAAAATATCATAGTTGGAATAAGAATTGACAAAAATTGAAATTGAAAGGTTTAATTGAGACGCCGGAAATAGTAAAATGAGAAGGTTCGGTTGAGACGGAGGAAGTACTATTTGCCCATTTTGTATATCATATAATTTGTGAAGCTCGATCCAACGACATATAGAAGTCATAGTTGCAAATTTGCATCGAGTTTTAAATTTTGAAAGCCGAATGAATTCTTAGGTTTCTCAAAGGTTTAGAAGGAGAATAGAAGAAAAGGCAAGAGATGAGATGAGACAGAATCATAAAAAGAAGCAAAGTGAGATGAGGTACTCGAGTTTAGGATAATATGGTCCCAAAAGACAACCCCCATCCTTTATCCGGCAAGAGCTTCGGTCATCAAATTCTTGTAGGAATTAGGATACTGTGTTTATCCTTTCGCCAGTAGCCGGGTACTATCCTAGAAGGGGAAGGTACCATCAATAGGCACGACTTGGGTCGGCTTGTCACGTAAATGAGTCTCTAAGATCCGAATGACTAACGTGCTCGACTTCAAACTCATTAAAAAAATATAAAATGTATTAAAACTAAATATAAAAGTTATAAATGAACTCAAACTATGGGCCTAACTAGGTAGCTCCCCTCATTATGAAATAAAACATAAACGAGTCGAGTCAAATGTAAACTCTTAAGACTCGGTTTCCCTAAGATATCATGTCACCATCTTTTATCTAAACTTATTAGCAAGATTCTTATCTAACATACAAAAAAGTACTTAATTTTCGGATGGTTGATTATATGTTCGAGTCTCAATAATCTTTTAAACCTTTGGTAAAATTATGGAATTTGGGGTGCAGATTATGTGAGTACCACTAGACGAAACCAAGGTTCCAAAAGTCAAAACTCATAAAAACAAGAAGAGTGGAGAATGTTCAGGCCATGAAGAAGTGTTTTGCTCTGACAATTGTAGCAATTTTTCCTAGTGAAATGATCGAAGTTAATTGGCATGTTTTACTCCACTCATAATTCAAATTGTGAAACTAGCCCTGCAAATTGATTTCAACAAGATTGTTAGTCAACTTTCAGAAGATTGCTTAGCTAGCATGAAGTGTTGTTCCAAGAAGAAAACTTAATTTATTGCCTTGATGAGTTTATTTGAAGTATGTGATCAACACAACATTTCCTGTCACATTGTTTACCGGTCACAATTTGGTTTTGAGGCGTGAAAGAGCGATCTCAATTCTTACTTTATTTAATAACATGTACTCCGTTAGAACTTTTGGTAACTATGTGTATTGCTCATTTGTAGGAGCTACATTTCAGTGATGATCACCGGTGACAACACTGGAAGACTCCTCAAATTCGATCCACGGACGAACAAAACAACGATTCTCCTAAACAACCTCAAGTTCCCGAACGGAGTTGTACTAAGCCAAAATGGCGACTTCTTGCTCTTAACTGAGACAACAACTTGCAAACTATACAAGTTCTGGCTCGAAACATCGAAAAGAGGGACTCTCGAGCTAATGGCCGATCTCCCTGGTTTTCCGGACAATATCAAAAGGAGCAATAAGGGTGAATTTTGGGTAGGGATCAATTCCAAGAAAGGTGTGTTTGCGAGTTGGATTTTGTCGAATCCTCGGATAGGGAGATTTTTGGTTGACTCAATTGATGTGGATTTTACGAGATTGTACATGCGCATTTCGGGTTTGATAGCGGGTGGTACGGGTATGGGGGTAAGGCTAAATGAGGAAGGGGAAGTTGTGGAAGTGTTGGATGGAAGGGGAAAAGGATGGGAGTATGTTAGTGAAGTTGAAGAAAATAATGGGAGTTTGTGGATAGGATCTGTGAGTAGGGGTTTTGTGATTAAAGAGAAAGGTTTGACGTCTTAAGTCAATAGCGGGGAATTGGATCATTAACTGATAGACAATGTCACAATGACATATACCACAAGTATATTATGAAATCAATATTGATCCATGCTTTGTGTATTTAGAAGGAAATTTCTAGTCTTGGCTTGGATTGAATTCTTCGAATCTCAAAAACGGCTACATCTTTTATTGTTCCACGGATCACATATGCAACCAACTTGTCCACTGAAACGCTAACCAAATCAGCTTTATACGTTTTATCAGGGACGGACCCAAAATTTCAACATCGAGGGACATATACGAGGTTTTTCCAAGAGTTAAAGGGCGTAATCCAAAGTTTTCGAAAAGATTACCTATAATTTTTTTTTTCTTCTAATTTTTTTTTTTTTGGGAGGGGGTTCGCCCCTGCCCCGCTTAGGTTTTTGCCCTGCGTCTTATTATGTAGAAAACTAGTTTTATGAGCAACTTACTCAAAATTTATAAATGACTCTTGATTTATTTGTATATATATTATATTCAAGTAAATCAGCTAACTTATCCGATAATTAAGTTAATATCCTCCAGAACAAATAAATAATACTTCATATTTAGTTGAAAAGGTATGGAGGTTATTTTAGGCATGAAGGAAAAAGGCGGTGGAACCTAAAGATGTTGTGACTTGTGAAATCATTATCTTTTAAGATAATATATTTTTGTCATTAAAAAAAAAAAAAAAAAAAAAAAAACCATCTAATCTGCTATCAATTCAAATTATCATCTACTAACTTTTTAATTAGTTTTGCAAAAAGAAATACTCTTCATTTAAAATGGTAATTAAAAAGCTAACATAACAGTTTGAGGTGTGAACAGTTCTCTCTTTTTTTTTTCCTTCATTATTATTATTATTATTATTATTTTTTTTTTTTTTTTTTTTTTTTTTTACATAAACGTAATTTGGGTAAGGAGTGTCAAGTGTCAAGTGTCAACATTAAGTTAAAGAGAAAAATGACATGAATGATTGCCGATGCCTGAATGTAACGGGATCTTCCATTTCAAAAGTAGCGGGGTCCCTTGAATTTAGTTCCACAAAATTCTGTATTATTGACTGACTAAAGACTTCTTCAAACACCCACCAAATTGTGGCTTAAAATCAATTACTTTCCCTTATTAGAAAGAAATGCATGTTAGTAACGTGTGGTTTATGAACAAGGATCTATGTTTTCTAAGTGAGGACCACAGTTGTACTACATACATTTACCACCACGTATTCATAACTGGACTCATCAAACTTTGAGTACTAGATAATTACTTATTCGGCATGTAACTGTTTAATTTTTATGTTATGAATTATCTTTCCGAAAAACAAAAATCAATATTAATCTAGGAACATCAACATCTGGGTGAATCATTTCCTACACGAATGCACTTGTTTTTTAAGCACACGTTACATGTAAAGTTAAGGAAAACTTTAAATAATCACTCCTTTGTAATTATTTAACCCTATACATTTGTATAATTGTGTTGGACTCAACGTTGTCGTTGAATCTCACTAATAATAATTGGAACATCCTAAATTACTTTTCATTCACATTTTCTTGTTTCGTTTCCTTTGATACCACCAAAGTTTTGCTTACGTACACAAAATACATACAATTTCTATAGTTATATATTATCGATGTGTTTTATAACTTTCATTTGATATTACGCTTAAGTTTGATGTTAAACATTTTATCAAATTCAATCCCATGGAAACCTCAAGTTTGTACTTTGTAGGGACTGATGTGCAAGGTTTCAAGAGTTTCGGGCATCAGTCTGCACTTTATTGTATAGTTTTGTTAAATATAAATTGTTTGGGGTTTAAGTCGATTATATCTCATTCATCCGATCATCGTAAGTTACGGGCCTTTTTTTTTAAAAAAAAAAAAAAATCGTACGTTACGGGGCTTGCTCTTTCGATCTATGTTCTTTGCCACAGCTATATACAAGTCTTTAGCCCGTTTTCTTCCGAAAATTTCACCTCCAATATCACTGAATTACTGAATTAAGAGAGTACTTTTGGGTTAGAAAATAGAAAAGAAATTCATATAAGCTTGATGAGATTGTAGATTTGAAATTGAAGAATTTTTTTTTTTTTTTTTTTTTTGGAACGAAGAACATGTCTTATTACTCCAAAACAATGTCAGTACATTTAAGGGCCGATAAAGCATCCAAGCCCGAAACAGAAATCGAATGAAACAATAAAAAACTAAGTAAACAAAGTAGACGAAAAGCACGCGCCTGCCTGCAGGGAGTAAGCAGCCGCTTGAAGCGTCCGCTATGTCATGTCAGCGACTGTATCACAACTTCTACCCTCCTCCTTCCATGACTTCGCAATTTCGTAATGTTGACTATCGATTGAATGGTCTCTTGCATCTCTATATTTCGATTCTGGAAGATCTTCATGTTCCTGGCTTGCCAAATATGATAGAGGGATTCTGCCATTAAGGTTTTGAACACACCTGCCCTACCTCCATGTCCTTTAGCCAAACGCCGAGCCCATGTCATAAGTTGCGGCCAATCCGTAATAGTGCACTACAAAAAATCTGGCCTGTAGCGACGGATAGATCCGCTATAAAGTTATCTATCCGCCGACTCTGGCGGCGGATCGGGCGACGGATAGAAAATCCGCCCCCTGAGCTATGGCGACGGATAACAATCCGTCGTCGATTCAATGACGGACGACGGATTGACCATTATTTTTTTATTAAAAATTGATAATGGGGCGACGGATAGATTCTATCCGTCGCCACGCATAATTTGATAGATCTATCCGTCGCCCATTTCTATTTTTTTAAAAATAAAATCCGATTAATTTTTATATTCAGATACGGATTAATTAAATATCAATTTGTATTCAGATATCTGAGATATTGATTTGTATTCAGATACGTATTAATTTGTATTCAATTTTATATTAAGTATCCAATTTGTATTAAACGGCAGTGCGGTGGTGGTGGGAGGAGAGAGGTGGTGCGGTGGTGGTGGTGGCAGTGGTGGTGGTGGCGGTGGTGGTGGGAGGAGGAAAGGTGGGAGGAGAGAGGTGGTGGTGGTGGTGGTGGAGATGGGGGTGGTGGTGGGAGGAGAGAGGTGGTGGTGGTGGTGGTGCGGTGGTGGAGATGGTGGTGGCGGTGGTGGTGGGAGGAGCGAGGTGGTGGGGTTGGTGGTGGGGCGGGGGTGGTGGGTGGTGTGTGGTGGTGGTGCGGTGGTGGAGTTGGTGGTGGTGCGGTGGTGGTGGGAGGAGAGAGGTGGTGGTGGTGCGGTGGTGGTGGTGGAGATGGTGGTGGGAGGAGAGAGGTGGTGGTGGTGGAGATGGTGGTGGAGGAGGATGGTGGTGGAGGAGGTGGTGGTGGAGGATGGTGGTGGTGGATGGTGGTGGTGGAGGAGAAAGGTGGTGGTGGGAGGAGGAGGAGAGGAGAAATGGAGGAGAAGTGGTGGAGGAAAGGAGGTGGTGGAGGAGATATATGGTTTTTTTAGTGATG
Organism: Plantago major; assembly: GCA_026545765.1. Taxonomy (NCBI): domain Eukaryota; kingdom Viridiplantae; phylum Streptophyta; class Magnoliopsida; order Lamiales; family Plantaginaceae; genus Plantago; species Plantago major. Next base: position 67,680,333 of record CM048843.1, read on the forward strand.
ACGGATAGATCTAGATCTATCCGCTAACTTTTTTTTTTTTTTTTTTCGGCTATAGCGACGGATAGATCTATCCGTCGCTAATTTTTTTTTTTTTTTTAAATCTTGGTCAACGCTCTGTAGCGACGGATAGAATCCGTCGCCCCGTTCCGTCCCGTTACAGCAGAATTCTTGTAGTGGTGGGATGCGGCAATTCAGCCCATGCCAACGCACCTTGGATAACCTAAAAAGTAGTCGGGCATTGGAACAATAGATGATCAATCGTCTCCATCCCATCACAGAATGCACATGTGCCATCTGTTTGAATGCCAAAGAATGCTAACCGATCCTTTGTCGCTAGTCGACGATGTAGTGTCAACCACATGATGAAAATAGCCTTGGGTCGGGCTTGGTTGCGGATAACCAGGTCGCACCACTCTACTTTTCGAGATCCTCGCAGGAGCTTATAGATTGCGCTAGTTGAGAAGGTTGAGGTTGCAAGGGCACCCCACCCGAGCCCCCGTAACTGTCCGCATCGAAGAATTGTCTTGATGATTGTAGAGCTACACAGAGGGGCCCTCCAATCATCCAGTGCTTGTCGTCTTATATAATAGCTGTGTATCCATCTTACCCACAACGAATCCGCCTTGGATTGGATTCTCCATAGTAGCTTAGAAATAAGAGCAAGATTCCATTCTTGTAAGCTAATGATATTCAAACCGCCACATGATTTTGGAGCACAAACTTGTTTCCATGACACTAGAGCCTTATGGTAGTTCCCATCTTTACCGTCCACATAAAACTCCTACAAATGCGCTGAAGGTGGTCCAAAATAGTTTTCGGGAAGGGAAATACCTGAAGCCAATAAGTCGTGATGGATGTTATGAAACTTTTGATGAGTTGCTCCCTACCCGCATAGGTGAGAAGTCTCGTCGTCCAATGCTTCATGCGACCAAGAATGTGATCCAGGAGGGGCTGATAGTGTAGGATTGAGAGCCGGCGATGTAAAAGGGGAACCCCCAGATACTGGACTGGGAGGCAACCCACAGTGAAACCGGATGCAGCTAATAGACGCTGCTGCATCACCCCCGTAAGACCCCCAAAGAACATCCTTGTCTTCGAGAGATTAGGTTTTAATCCGCCAGCATCAGAGAACAGTTGGAGTTGCTGTAACATTAGCTGGACCGATCTCTCATCACCCCGCATAAATAGCATTAGATCATCCGCAAAGCATAAGTTTGTGATATGCAACTTGTCACACTTCGAATGAAAATTGAAATCTGGAATGTCCCGCAACTTCTGCAGACATCGATGCAGATACTCCATAATAAGTACAAAGAGAAATGGAGACAGAGGATCACCTTGTCTCAACCCCCTTCGTGCTTTAAGCACTTGTGACGGCTCCCCATTGATTACATATCTGTAAGACACAGTTGTGACACAACTCATAATCCACTTCACAAATAGCACAGGGAAGCCTAATTCCTGCATGATTACCTCTAGAGCATCCCAATTAACCGTATCATAGGCTTTATGTAGGTCCATCTGGACCATACATCGAGGAGATATACCCTTTCTCCCATAACCCCTCACCAACTCCTGAGCTAGAAGAATATTATCCTGGATAACTTTTCCCGGCAGGAAAGCAGATTGACTATCATCGACAATTCTATTGATTACTTTCCCCAAACGATTGGTGAGAATCTTCGAAATAATCTTATAGATGGTCGTACAACATGCTATAGGCCGCATTTCCCGTACCTTGGAAGCCGTGGGTGTCTTTGGAAATAAAGTAACTAGGGTACAATTCAAGGCAAGAAAGAGAGAAGCCGTCTCAAAGAAATCTGTCACTGCCACATATATATCCCCACGGATATGGGACCAGGTACGTTTGAAAAAATATGCATTAAAACCATCAATCCCGGGGTCCTTTAGGTCACAATACCTTTTAGTGCCATATCAATCTCCTCATGTGTTACTGGTTGGATTAGGAAAATCCGGTCCTCATGCTGTAGCCTTGGACCCGACCGAATAATTCCAATATCTACACCCCTGCTTCGCGTGGCTCTGGTCCCCGCAAGTTGTGTATAAAAAGCCATGATCTCTTGCTCAATCTCCATATCTTGATATAGTATCCGCCCAGATTCTGTCTCAAGACGGTGAATGCCAATCCTACGATTTTTCTCCCTAACCTGGGCGTGGAAAAAAGCAGAGTTTCCATCACCATGTTTGATCCAATCCACTTTGAACTTTTGCCTGAGTACCTGTTCCTCAACCTCTAGCCATTTTCCAAGCTCCAAAGCAGCATCTTTAGTTTGTCGGATGAGATCAGGGCAAAAGCGATTTAGCCGAAGTTGACCTTGAAGTTGTAGTAATCGATCCCGTGATTGAACGACATGCTGATCAGATCGTCTAGCATCTGTACTAAGTCTCCTCATAATCCATTGCAGCCGCTTAAGTTTAGTCCACACTCGCTTCTGGGGTTGAGAGGGGGCAGGTCTGCTCCAAGATCCAGTTACCGCCGGGATAAAGCCCTCAAAATGGGCGGTTGCGTTTAGAAACTTGAAACTCGTCTTCCTTTTCCTGCATGGTATATAGTTCTTGAACAATAGCGGAGAATGATCAGACACACCTGGGGTAAGTACGTCTAGATCAACGTTCGGGTTGACCTGAAACCAATCAGCATTCCCAATAGCTCGGTCAATGCGAGAGTAGATGATACCATGATCATGCCTATTCGACCACGTAAAGTGATCTCCCAAAGTAGGTAGCTCAAATAGCCCCACATCATCCATCATCTCTGTTAACTCACGATATTCATATTCCGTCACAGGATTGCCACCAATGCGATCCGCCACAGTTAGGACATTGTTGAAGTCTCCTATACAAATCCATGGACCCTGAATACCATCTTCTAAATGCCGTATATCCTGCCAAAGTCGGATTCTGTCATGTAAATGGTTATGGGCATAAATAAACGTAACCAATCCTCTATCTACACCACTCGAGTCAGACCATCAAGAGTGCAAGTACTGGTCCGAGCTTCCCAAGTAAACAACCTTCACCCGGGATGGGTCCCATGCAACCCAAATACGTCCTAACCTGTGTGATGAGTAATTATCCCAGAAATTCCATCGATTTCCCATCCTTCTTCGGATTCGATCCTTTTTTTCCTCCTTCACTCTAGTTTCCAGAAAACCTGCTATGCTTACATTTAAATCTGTGAGACGGGAGCCTATCTCCTTATGTTTAGCAAGTTTATTAAGCCCCCTAACGTTCCAAACTAACATCGATCGCGGTTCTGACTCCCGCCAGAACCCAGCTCTAATGTAGCAAATCCATTCCGAGTTTCAAAGGTCTCCATGGGAGTAGATCGCTTTATCCGCTCCATGCGCCTGCAGTGATCCACGTCGACTCTGAACCAGAGACCAATCCGCATCCTTATTTCCATGAACTCCCGAATCTGCATTTGGCGTTGTGATAGCAAAGCATTGTGTCGATGTCTTTGGAGCCAAATGTTGTACATGGTCTCAAAGACGCGGCCCCGTGATCCGCACGGTGTTGGTGCAGCCTTGATCGGCACCTGTGTCTTCCCTTCCTCACGGCTTCGCCTTTCATGTTGCCGAACAGGATTTTTCCCACTAGCACACGAATGCCCCACCTTCTGACACTTCTGACAGAATAATGGCATCCATTCATACTCAACCTCCTGTTTTATAAGGTTCCCCTGAAGATCCTTAATCATTATCGTTTTGCGCAACTCCTGGGTGATGTCAACCTCGATAAGAATCCGAGCATAGGAGATCCTGAGCTTCTTAGCCGTGCATTCATCTGTGAATTTAGGTTCCCCAATCACACTGGCTATCTTCCCTAGACTCTTCGCACCCCATAGATATAGCGGAAGTCGGGGAATTTAACCCAAATCATGCAACGAAGCATATCTTCTTTAAGCTCAAAATTCCTCATCCATGGTCGTAAAATCATGGGTCTACCATATATGAAATATGGACCACCAGCATCAACTAATTTCATGTCTTCCTCCGTCAGGAATCTGATGATGAAAAATCCATCATCATTGTAGTAAAGGTCAGGGAGGGTTATATTGTTCCATACTTTCACCATCAAATTCTTCACAGCAGTCATAGAGAGGGAATTATCCGCTACATACATGATAAGCGAATTTTTCCAGAAATCCAGCTCCTCCTGTATATCCTCGTCCTCAATTTCCACGATTAGCTCTCCATCAACTACCAGCGGTGGGGAGTAAACAATATTCAATCCACGATCAGGTTAACGATTACCGCGAATAACATCAACCCACAGAATAGTTGGGGCAGTAGGGTTGGGACGAGAATCGATTGTTGCAGGCCTGATTTCAGCCCGCTCCTAGTTGGGGGAGACATCCTGCGGTAATCACCGCCAATCGGCCCCAATTCGCTCCAATATCGTTAGTAATGTGGGTCCTCCGCCACAATTTGGATCTTCATCATCAGAGGCCAAGGTTACCTTTTTCGAATCCGAATTAGGATTTGTCAGATCCGGTGAGCACACAGGCTGCGTGCGTGTCGAGTTCTCCAGATCAGCAGAGGTTTTAAGGCTATGCTGAGGCTAGCTTTACATTTCCAGGTGCTTTTTTTGACCATTGACTAATAAAAATCTCGTTATGTGAACGTGCAACTTCTTAAATCAGCTAGCTGGTTGAGAAGCTAACCAAGTTAGCTTTTCAAAAAAGAAAAACTCATTCTTATCTTTTTCTTCCACAAATGTCCCTGGCCTAAAAATAAATAAAATAGAAAAAATCAATCGTTATTATATTTGCATCTTTTTACTTCATTCGTCTCTCTTTGAAATGCACACATGTATACTATACATCCATTACCGATTTTTTTTCATATTAAGTTAGAATGCTCACGAATATTTCTTTCAACTTTTGATAATTTTTTAATGACGTTATTAAAGTGGCGGTGAAAAGTACATTGAGTATATATTTGAATACAATGTAATGTACTATTATTTAAAAAATATAGACTAATTATACGATAAGAAAGTTTAAAATAAATAAAAATAACAGTAATGTCCTTATATGTCATTTTACAAAATACCAACTAGCTTATCAGCTAATTTTCTAAACACATATATTAAAATCAGTTAGCTTATCGGCTAATTAATTAACTACCTAATCAGTTAGTTTGTAATCTACCTAATCAATTATCAGCTACTCCCTCCGTCCCGAAGAACTTCATACATTAGGGTTAGCGCGCAGTTTTATGCGAAAAGTTAAAGTAATGATAGAATATAGAAAGTGTAGGAAAAAGTGTACTTTTAGTGGTAAAATGTGTAATTTGGGTGTAAAGTTGAGATTGTTTATTATTTGTTGGGTGTGGGGTAGCTTCCTTTTTTGGTAATGTATGAAGTTCTGTGGAACGGTTAAAAATGGCAAATGTATAAAGTTCTGCGGGACGGAGGGAGTAGTTTATTAGCTATCAGCTAATTTTTCAGTTAAATTTACTAAAGAGACCATAAGATTTTTCGGAGATCCATAGAATGCTCTAGTGGACGTGGATTTGTTTATCAAATGGAACCACATATCTTTAATTATATATTTTTTTTAAATGTACAATACATCATAGTCGATGTTAAATCCTGGCTTCGTCCTTTAATTGCATACAGTCTTTGCCCCTAAGCCAGGCCAACGTGTCCGCCGAGCAGCTCTGAGTGTCATTTTCTGGTTATGGACCCGCACTTGTGTAGTTTCATCCACAAAAAAACCAAACACATCTTTGATCTTAGAAAAAAGAACCCATATTTCATTTGCCGCCTTTTATCATTTTTCTAGATGTAAAACACATTGAATGCGTTATCATAAAGGTTCACAGTCTCTGGTTATTAATGGGAATCCAAAGGGAAACACTAGCTATATTGTCCCATAAAAGCATTTTGTCATGTTACCGATGATAGTATTTCATATTTAAATGCACATTTATTTTAAAAAAATCCATTCATATAAAACTAAAATTCTAATGTTCTGGAATAACTTTATGTTTGATTTTTTTTTTGAAACGGTTAAAATATATTGATATATCATCGAAATTACATGAGCATAAGGAATGCTCGAAACAATATTTCACTTATTACATCATCATCAGTACACCCAAAAATATATTGATACAACTTTATGTTTGATGAACCACCCAAAAATATTTTAATGTACATACGAGTTAGAATTAAGTATACAAAACATACACATATTGATATGTGAAGTTAATATATCACTCAGAGTAATTCAAAAGTAAGTGTACCGATTTATATAATTAAGTATCAATTGATTAGCCCTCAGGACATTGCTAAATATTGAATTTAATTGATAATGAGGTGGATGTGTTACATTCTATATTCTATCCATAATAAAGAATGATCATGGGGAAGGCGTGTGCATTTAGTTAAGTAGTTAAATCATTCTGAGGGGGAAAAGTAGATCATTAACATTTTCCATAAACATCTTTCTTTGTCCTTGAAATACTGGAATTTAAGGAGGATAAGTGTATATCAAACTCAGTTAAACATTGTGATTAAGGTACACACTGTCTTGACAAAGCCAACTGCTACTCAAACACTCAACATGCGTGTTAAAGAGAGGAATTAGTTAGTTGGACTACTAAGGAAACCCTTTGGAATAACGTTAAGGCATGAACTACTTAACTTAGAAAATTAAGAAAAAACCCTTTGAGGGACCGAAGTACGTATTTGACCTGGATTAGTAGGGTTCAGGGTTACTTTGGAACTTAGGGTTAAAGGTATTTAGCTAAGGATATGATCTTGTAACGGAACTCATTATTCTGTCTTAGTGAATTCAAATCCTTGTAAAAGGGCGAAGTAGATTAGTTGAAGGATTACACCATTTCAGATACCACTATAAACATTTTAAACTTAAAGTTGGAGGTGGTGGTGTGGTGGTGGTGGTGGTTGGGAAGAAGGTGGAAGGACGGTAGGAATTTTAATGAGTAAAAGATTTGGAGATTTATTTATAAAAATTTAAAACTGTTGGGGCTTATTTTGCAATGAAATAAAACTAATGTAATTATGGAGTTTTTAAGGAAAGATAAAATAGGTGATAAAGTTGACTTTTGGGTTTGTATGTAATTTTCAAATTTCGTCTTTATAAAATTTGGGCTAATCTGTAATAGTCATCAATTTAGGTACCAAAGTAAAAGGGGGCAAATTTAAGGGGTTGCCTTTGTAATTTTTCCTAAAATCTTTTTGGAGCATTTGGCATCAAGTTTTCAAACACAAATTATGCTTCTTTTTTCATCCTACTATTTCTCCCTCTTTACTTTTTCAATTATATTAACAACCTTAAATCAATTATATAAGCTGACAAAAATAAAATATATCACTTCATTCTTACATACATCACTTGCTTCTTCTTTACACATCATATTTAACAATCCTATAAACATTATAAAATTGTAACTCTAAATCAAACACCATTTTCTATAACTTATCTCTAACATAGTTACTATTTATCAACTAATTTTTTTCTTTTACTCAGTTTTTTAACTCTATACTAAATCGCCATTTTTTTAAAATCTTGATTGATGACCGATATAGAAGTTAACGGTTGTTTGGTACGGAAAATTAATTTTATTGAAGTATAACTGATAAATAGTATTTAAAATTTATTTGTGTTTAATATAAAATTAAAATTTTACAGGTTGGGAGGAAGTATTGTGATTTAATTAAGTTAGATAAAATTAAAATGATTATTTTTTTATCTCAATTTAAATTGGAGGTTAAACATAGAAGTCACTCGGACTCGATTAAAGTGAAGCTTTAGTTCTGATTCTCTAAATAATCATGGTGGATTAGACCACATTTGGACGTGGAGGTACATCCAATAGATATAGGTAATAGGTTTAGTCATTTTGATTCTGGGAGGTCTCTATGAATCCCTTTCTTAGTCTCTCCAGAATTGGTTTAAATTAATCTCAGTATTCATGATGTGAGTTCTCACAAATTGTTGGTAATTTGGTATAGGGTATGTTTAGCAAAATTAATTTGGAAAGTTTAGAATTTGGTTAGTTAAAAAATTTGCTAGTTAGCTAAAAGTTAATGCTTTTAAATGTAGGTGTTTAGAAATTAAATTAAAAAATTTCAGTATTTTGTAAAATGACATAAAAGGGTATTATTCTTATTTTTCTTGTCTTTAACCTTTCTTATCGTATTATTAGTCTATATTTTTTAAATAATAATATATCATATTTTGTCCAATAATTATAATATATATTTAATGTACTTTACATCGCCACTTTAATAACATCATCAAAATTATCAGAAGTTGAAAGAAATAATCGTTGAGCATTTTAACTTAGTAATGAAAAAAATCAGTATTTGATGTGTACTACATGTATGCATTTTAAAGAGGTGCGGATACATTAATCCTTATGCTAGTTGTAAAAAAGTACACAAAATGTATTTTCTTTATTCTAATTTAGGTTAATATAGGTTAGGGATATTTTCGGAATGAAAAAGATAAAGTTCTTCTTTAAAAAAAAGCTACATCGACTAGCTTTTTTTCATCTAGCTTTCCATCTAACGGTTAAAAGAGTTCGCGTTCACGTGAACAGCTTTTATTAGTCATGGTCGAAAAAAAAAGTTTCATTTGGAAAGCTAAGCAGTAATGCAGCCATATACAATATGATATCATGTAGTGTTGTTAGATCATTCTACTCGCTACAATCCTCTTTGCAACTCTCTACTCTAAGGATTGAGATTTTAATTCAATTTATTTCTCATTCTCTTCAAATTTACTTTTCATTTCATTTTCTTTCTCATTTCATTTCAAACTTCATTCTCCAGTTCATTTTAAATATCGTTAATTAATTATAATAACATCACATTAATTTTAAAAATTACGTTACTTGAAAATAAAAATTACAATACTTGAAACTGAAAATTACAATACTTCAAAATTACAATTACATTTTTCAAGTATGTTTTACATTTTGTTAGGACTTTTACTTTTTTTTTTCAAATTTTTTTCAAGTTTGTTTTTAATTTCAAATAATGTATTTCAAATTTTACAAGTGATGTTACATATATATATATATATATATATATACATATATATATATATATATATATATATGTTTTTTTCTATTATTACATAAACTAAACAAATGAAATAAAATTTAAACAAAGGAAATAAAATAATAAACAAAAAGAAAAAAAACAAAAGAAAAGGAAACGAATCAAAGATCATAGAGAAAACAAATAAAAAAGTAAGGGAAAATTACATATATCACCCCTGCAATATAGCCTCTTTTCAATTTAGCCCATTCTATTCAAACAATTACATATCAACCCATTTTTTACACACGAAAAAAAATTTAATTACATATAGGCCAAAAAGTCAACTTTTTCACCCATTTTATCTTTTCTTTATAATTCAAAAATTAATTAATTCTCTCTTATTGCAAAATAAACCCCAAAACGTTTATAACTCTCACAAACAAACCCCAAAATTTTTATTTCTTCAAATCTAACTACCCACCATTTTCAACCTTCTTCCACTACCTCCAACCACCACCACCACCACCAATCTTTGTCAACTTCTTCTTCTTCCTCCTTCCTCCATCTTCTTCTTCCTACTAAAAAAAAGCTCCGATCGGAGCTTTGAATAGCTCCGATCGGAATCATACTTCCGATCGGAATTGCTTTCCAGGACGGATTGCTAACAAACCGATGGGAGTCAGATATTTCACACCGCCGAGTCAGATATAATAGCTCCGATCGGAGCTTTTTTGAAGAAGGAAGAAGAAATGGAGGAGGAAGAAGAAGAAATGAGTCATTGTTGTAATTTATAAAATATTAGAGTCCAATGTGTAGTAAATTGAAGATTATAAATTGCAACTAAGTCCAATTCATTTTCTTTTCCATTTATTTTATTTCTGGTCAACTCAAAAATTAGATTTTGGGTGTATCTGTAATTGTTTTAATAGAAGGGACTAAACTGTAATTGGCTCAAATTTAAAGGGTACGAAACGTAATTTCCCCAAAAAAGAAATTAAAAACAAAAACAGGGACAAAAGAAAATAAATCAAAAAACCAAAAAAAGAAAAAAGAAAAGAACAAATTGTGTTGGGAAGAGTCCCCTGTTTGGGATTACGCTATTGGATCTGATAGAGTCCCAAACGGCTGGGACGATTTCTTCAGCGGTTAGATCGGACCTCGACCGCAAGAGGGCGGGGCCTTACATTTTCATCAATCATATCCTAATGTTGTTTTTGATGTTGATGGTACTAACATTCAGAATGTCATATCTTAATATCTTGCACAAAAATTCTAAATTTACAAATACAAGAAGGGAAAATAACATTCCACCCTTTGAACTTTGAACTTTGAACATTTGTTCTAGTGCCACATAACCTTTTCATTTTTATAAATTACCCACTAAAGTTTATAATTTTGTGCAAACATTCCCTAAACTTTGAAGGGTTGCACTTTGACCCTTGAATATTCAAATATGTACGACTTGTCAATTAATCAAATTCTGAATTTCAGTATTTTTGTTAAAACGTTTGTAGCCGAGTGGCAAGCTGAGACACCCGTACCCAAGAGGTTACAGGTTCTATTCCCGAAATGGGTGATTAATCTCTCTGTATAGAGAATGATTGGTGACTAGAAATTATTTGATGATAAAATTTGTTCAATACTAAGCATTGTAATTGTAATATTATATCTAAAAAAAAAAAAAGGCTGGTACTTTTTACATGTAGAAAATTGCAAACATTTTATAATTCAGGGGTAAAATCGCAATAAAGTTTAGGGTTCAGTTCGAAACAAACATATCAAATTGTAATTCTGCAAAGCAGTTCACTAAACGTTGGAGAAAATCCAAGTGAGGGGCAAAACGGGAAATGAATATCGGAAACAACCTTCCACAACTTCGGCCATGTTTAGCAAAACTAGCTGGTAGCTGATTAACTAGTTGGTAGCTGAATAGGTAGCTGAAAAGCTAGCTGAATAGGTAGCTGATTAACTAGCTGAAAAGCTAGCTGATTTTAATGTAGGTGTTTAGCAAATTAGCTGATAAGCTAGCTGGTATTTTATAAAATGACATAAAAGGGCATTACTCTTATTTTCTTAAATAATAGTACATCACATTTTTGTCTAATTATTTTAATATATATTCAATGTACTTTTCACCGCCACTTTAATAACATCATTGAAAATTATCAGAAGTTGAAAATAAATATTCGTTGAGCATTCTAACTTAATACGGAAAAAAAATTAGTACTTATGCAAGTTGCAAACAAGTACACAAAATGTATAACAAATGTTCCAACAAATATAAAATATAAGTCGTCTATTCAGAAAAGTAACTAAACTAGATCATCACTTTCCCATATCAAGCTCCAATGTTATCAGAACCACCATTAGAACCAACAAATATAAAATATAAGTCGTCTATCGAGAATAATACTAATGATTGGTTTTACTTTATTTAATTTAGGTTAGGGATATTTTCGGAATAAAAAGATAACAAGTAGTTTTTTTTTAAAAAAAAGCTAACTTGGGTAGCTTCTTCAACCAGCTAGCTGATTTAAAAAGCTGTGCGTTCACGTAACAAACTTTTTACTAGTAAGGCTCTGTTCTTTTCAACTGAAAACTCTTTCAGTTCAGTTCAGCTCGTCTTCAGTTCAGTTCATTAAATTCATATTATTATTATTATTGTTGTTGTTGTTGTTAATAATAATAATAATAATAATAATAATATTATTATTATTATTATTATTATTATTATTAATTTATCATTTATTTACACACCAGATCTTTTGTACGAGGAAAATAAGAAAATTTATCCAATTGAGTTATTTTCAACTTTTTTTCTTTCTTTCTTTTTAATACGACTTTTAGTAGATCAATGAAATAAAGTGTATAGTTACAATTTGAACTAACAAAAAATCTACATGTTCAAAAACTCCAAAACAAGTTAAACCAAACCAAAAGTCGGACCAAACTTTATAAAAATAATATTATATATCACAAATATTGAAAAATGGCATTTATTCCTCCATATTATCTTCCTCGGACTCTATATTATCTTCCCCGGACTCTATATTATCTGGAATAGAGCGCCAAATTCTCAATGTTATCTCCTTGCGCACCCTGTTCATCGTTTCTTTCCTTGTCGGGTTCAATAAATCATTATCCACTCCACATTGGACACTGATATCATGTTGCAAAACTGGTATTTCAAGTTTACACATGCGCATAAAATTATGAAGAGTGAAGGTAGCAACAATCACGTATATTTGATATGCGTCTTCCATTTGAGGCATCGTATAAAGGACCTTCTATCTCCTTTTCAAGCCGCCGAAGGCTCTTTCAAACAGGCCCCTTCCCTTGGTCAAATTCTCCAAATAGGGTCCTTTTATTCTCTGCAAATATTCAATTAGCTAGGTCCCTGCAATTTCTGAAACTTTTCAAAGTCGATTTTTAACATCTCCAAGTCCAAGCTAAGGTTCGAAACTCATCCTAAACATCATACTCTCACCAATTAACCCAAAAACAACCACAAATAACCAAAGATTCACAAACCCAATTCGAGATTCACAATAAATTCATACTCTTTGTTTCTATTTCAATGGTTTTCTCCCAACCAATAATCACGTTCTCGTTTCTCCGTCTCAATCATCAACAGTCCATTTAATTTTGTCCGGTTTAGACAAAGTCATCAAATACGAATCCAACATCCTGTTTTCTTATTTTTAGGAACAACCATGGTAAGGAGAAACGAAGAAAAAGAAGAAGGAAGAAACATGGAGGAGAACTTACCAAGCAGAAGTTGAAAATCACAGGTTTGAAGAAGAAGCTGATTTCACGTAAAAGATGAATAAGAACGTTCTGTATAAAAGATGAAGAAGAACGTTTTGTATAAGGGTTTTAATTGGTTTTAATGAGGTTCGAGTGGCTTCAACTCGACCTTTAACAAGTCCAATTTAAAATTTTTCTCGTAAGCCTATTATAACAATACGTATAAAATCGAAAAATTTCACGGGATTTTACAATAAAACAAAGTTACGTTAATCAAATATACTTAATTTCTTTTCATGAAAGTTGAAATATGAGTATTGGGACTGAAAGTTGAAGAATCAGTTTGGAAAATGGAACAATCTTTGGAGGTTCCGGAAAAAAGAGTGTTGATGTAAAGTTGTTGACACGAGCATGTATGGTTTATGGATGTGATTTTGTAAACTTTTAATTATTTTATTTGCCGAACATTGTCCATACTCTTGTAAACGTTTTCAAGTTGTAATAAATTTCACCGATTCAAAAAAAAAAAAAAAATAGACAAAGACAGTTTATACGACGATTAAAATTCGGTTTTAATCGAGTTATCATTCTCATATTGTTTTCCACGCGGTTGGTTTTAAAGTTTGTTATACAATGATAAATAAAAATGTAAAAGAGAAAGAATGTGAGAAAGATGACAAAAATAATATATTTTTTTAATTGTGATTATATATACCATCATATAATTGTTATTATTATTACACAATAATTTCTTGATTCGATTAGTTTGATTTGATTCGATTCAGCCCATTCGATTCGATTCAAGAATTTTGATTTGAAGAAAGAGCCTCAGCTCATTCGATTCGATTCAAGATTTGATTGAAAAGAACAGAGCTCAGTTCGTTTTTCAATTGAAAACTCATTAAGTTTAGTTCGATTGCCCATTCGATTCGATCAATTTGATTCGCTCAAATTTCTTCAGTTCAGCTCTCTTAAGTTCATTAAATTCATATTATTATTATTATTATTATTATTATTATTATTATTATTATTATTATTATTATTATTATTATTATTATTATTTTATCATTTATTTACACAACCCATCTTTCAGAGGGAAAATAAGAAAATTTATCCAATTGAGATATTTTCAACCTTTTTCTTTCTTTCTTTTAACACGACTTTTAGTAGATCGATGAAATAAAAAGTATAGTTACGATTGAATTACCCTTCTTTTCACCGTAAAAGTTGAGTTAAGATAAGAAACTATGAACTCGAGAGTACCATTCAAACTGGTTCACATACTTTGTAGACGTACATCTCTAACAAAAAATCGATACGTTTTTATTGGAAGATATTAGAACAATAAGAACTCAAAACATACGTTGGGTTTTTTCAAACTTAATAAATACTCCTCTATTTCGGAGAAAGTGTTACAACTTTCCGCTTCCTAAGCTTTCACTAAAGTGTTACAATTTCCATTTATGAAACTAATTAAATAATAAAACTCCTACCTTTCACTTTTATTACAATACGCCACTCATTTAATCTCTAATAATCATGGGGCCCACTTGTACTTTCTACTTTTTCTTAAAATGGTGCAAATTAAATCAGAACACTTTCTCCTAAAATGGAGAAGTAAAAAACAAGTTATACTAAAATAAACCAAACTCTACAAATTACGCAAACTATAAAACAAAAACAAAGTTAGTGTCAAATATACTTAATTTATTTTTATAATATAATTTTATTATATTCTTTTGTAGTGTAATTTATGTAATTACTCAACGTCCGTAAAAAAGATCTCATTTAATTTATTAATGAATTAGGATGTAGTATTCATTATTATTAAAAATGAGACAAATGTAATTTCTTGATTTGTTTGATTTCATTTCATTTCGATTTGCCCATTCGATTCCAAGAATTTCAAAAAAAATTTTAATAAGAAAAAATTAATAGAAATTAAAAATTGTAGTAAATTTCGTGTGGTAAACAGGGCCTTCTTTCCCATTCCATCCTCACCACCACCAGTGCCACTTTTCTGTCAGCATAAAAAAATAAAAGGATAAAAATCCGTCGCCTATACATACACCTATACATACGTACACATCCATCCTTCACTCTCTCACACTCTATAATACACCACCAAACCAAAATGTAAATGCAGGATCAGTTGACAAAAACTAATAGTACTGAAAAATCTAACTATGTCTTCTCTAGCTAGAACGAAGCTCAACACCCTCAAATCAGCTCCATTTTTCACTCGCCTCATCGGATCGCGGCCCTTATCTAGCTCCGCCGCTGTTGCGGCTGAGGTGGAGCCACATCGTTTGCCTCAGGTGGCTGAGGTGCTGACTAATTCGAAGATAATGGTGAAGGAGTATGAGGATTACCGGAGGAATTTGTACGGAGGATTGACTCATAAGGCTTTGCTTGTTGATGCTGTTGGTACTCTTGTTGTTCCTTCTCAGCCTATGGCTCAGGTATTTTGCTTTCTACATTCGATTGATTCAACTTTCCGTTTCCAGATATATATATGTTTTCAACTTTTCATCAGTTAGTTAGTATTCATGGAATTCTATCAGTTAGGAACTGGAAGAAATGTTTCGATTGCTCAGATAGAAATGTTTCTGCTGTATTCATTGTTCAATCCGGATATGATTAGGAAATCTAGCACTGATTATTTTGTCTACGATGCTTTCTGGATGTAGATATATCGCGAGATTGGGGAAAAGTATGGTGTGGATTACTCTGAAGGTGAAATACTCAACAGATACAGACGAGCTTATGAGCAGCCATGGGGTAGATCACGTCTCAGGTAACGATACGATGAGCTATTTCGAAACTTAATTTTTCGAGTGGCTTTATGAACATCTGATCCAGTTTCACTGAACAAAATTGAATGTCTGTGTCTAGTAATATTGTCAGCATTTAGATTTGAGAAGTGAATATATTCACGGATTCCCTTTCCTTTTTCTATCAGATTTTGAGTATCCAGTGCCATAAACTGATATGAGGAAATTAGTATATACATATACTACTTGATACAGTACAAGCACAAACTGCTTAGTGGAGTAATTTGATCTATTAGCTTCAACTTGTTGTACTTCATATTAAATGATTTATAAAGCAGTATACTAATCTATAAACTGGTGTATAAGCTCATCGAGGATGCTCGTAGATCAGAACGTAAATGTAATTGATTGTATCTGCAAAGTGCAAACTGACCATTCAATTTCAACATACAATTTAGTGACTGCTCCATGAACTGCTTAGTTTGGGTAAAATATGAATTCCATTAGATCACAAGTCAGAACATATTCAATTTACAAATTTAGTTTTCCGTTCTGTTATTTCTGTGTCTACTTTTGAAGGTCATATAGCAAGTCTTTCCTATATATTCTTTATTAATCAGTTTTATCTTCTTGCAGATATGTCGAAGATGGCAGGCCATTTTGGCAGCACATAGTTAGTTCTTCAACTGGTTGCTCGGATACTCAGTACTTTGAGGAGCTATACAATTATTATACCACTGACAAGGTGAGCATCCCAACGGTCATTCTTCGCTGATTAATTGGAATTTCACCTCTTTAATCTCTGTTAGCAATTACAGTTGTTTCAATGTAATTATTTTTATTCTTGACTAAACTTAAAAAGTGAAAAATGATAGTTGCATATTGCTCGATCAGAATTTAGGAGTATTTGTGTCTTTTGTGGTTTTTAAGCCGTTCCAGTTACTGTTAGGGCTTTTAGCCTTTCATTTTGCTATTTTGATAGCATAATAAGCACAAGTCACAATAGCACCATATTACGTGCTTATATAAGCCTAATACTCCTTAGTATGCCATTTACCATCTCCATACATTAACACTTTCTATTAACTTTTTCCTCGACAGGCTTGGCACCTAATTGATCCAGATGCTGGTAAAGTATTCCAGGCTCTTCGAACAGCTGGAGTTAAAGTGGCTGTTGTGTCTAACTTTGATACTCGCTTAAGACCATTGTTGAAAGCACTGAAGTGTGACCACTGGTTTGATGCAGTAGCAGTGTCTGCTGAAGTAAGTTGAGAAGTTGCAACTTATGAGTTCTATAATTGTGATAAATATTCCCTAGATGCATAAATATAACAATGTTATTTTGAACAGGTCGAAGCAGAGAAGCCAAATCCTACTATTTTTCTGAAAGCTTGTGAATTCTTGGGAGTACAACCTGAAGATGCTGTACATGTTGGTGATGATAGGAGGAATGACGTATGGGGTGCGAGAGATGCGGGCTGTGATGCTTGGCTTTGGGGAAGTGACGTCAATTCCTTCAAAGAGGTACTTGAATTAGTGTTTTCGCAACCATGATACTTGAAAGACCTGAGATGATTTTTGCTTAAAACATAAACAGACTTGTTCTCATCCTTCAGCTCCTGTTCTTGTTAATATTACTTCTGTTTGAACATCTTTGGTTCTAATAGTGTTTAACATCACTGATCACTTCGTAAATTTGCGTGCCCTTTTTTATGATTTTTTATAATCCCTCTTTGTAACTTTCATTTCATTTGGGGCCCAGGTTGCTCAAAGAATTGGAGTTCAGGTTTGAACCAGCTAGGGTTCTGTCAGGAACTCGTATTGAAGGCTTTCCTCCCCGGGGTTCCTTTGTATATATTTCGTCGTTCTTCTTTATTTTTAGTCCTGTTTTGAGGAAGAGAAGATAACCCCTAGGGTTCTGTCAGGAACTCGTATTGAAGGCTTTCCTCCCCGGGGTTCCTTTGTATATATTTCGTCGTTCTTCTTTATTTTTAGTCCTGTTTTGAGGAAGAGAAGATAACCCCTTAGTGTCGGAATAACCAACTACCAGACCAGCCTCTTAGTCCGGCTTCTTGTGTGCTTTAAGATGGCTGCTGTAAATTTTTGCTGTAAACTTGTGTAAACTTCTGAGAACGTCCTTTACTACACCCAGTGATATGTATCAGTTGAGTTTCTTCACAATTTCGATGAATGATGCTCGGAGTTCATTGATACTATCATTTTGGTTTGCTCAAGAAAATCTATCAGGATTCTAGTGTATGTTCTGCAGAATTTATTGGGATAAGTCAGGCATGAATGTAGATAAAGTATTTCACAATAACACAATATTTATGAAATGATAGATATATCGACTCAAGATCAGTTCATCCCAAACAAAAGTATTGGCCGAGTGAGTTTTTCTCGGGTTAAATTTGCTGCCTGTGGTTGGTCTAAAATCTAAATTCCTCCAAACAACTTCCGTATAGCACATTGATATTTTTCAAAACAAAATTCCAGTAAAGTAGTATGGGAAGTGGGAACAACTTTCCAACATTATGAAATTTCTTATAGAGGATAGAGTCCCAAACAACTTTCGAAGGAGAAGTCCCAAACATTATGAAATTTCTTTTAGTGTTCATTCTCACCGTACACTTTGGTCCTTTAATTTATAAAGATTCAAATTTTGGTATTTCGACGATAATTCCAGCTAAAATAATTTAAATTAGGTCAAATTCACCCTCTATTTGTTCAATCATGCCAGTTAATGATAATTTACTGTATAATTTTAAAAATAAAATATAAAAATTAAAAATTGAACGATTGAAAACCATACATTTGGCCTAATTATATCAGGATATATGGTGTTTGACGTCCGATTATGGTTTTGGGAAGAAGAAACATTATTGATGTATAAGAAGAAACATTATTGATATATTTAATTTAATCGTTTGTTTCTCATTTTATACTTAATTGGGAGGTCAATTGTTACTAAATTGCCTTTTCGAAATAAAATTTTGGGCGAACTTATCGTAATTGAAATTTATTTAGTCGGGAATATCGCAGGGCATCAAGATTAAAATTTTTGATGACTTACAGGAACTAAATGGACAGAGTAGAAAACTTCACTGACCAAGTTGAAAACTTGAAAAATCACTAATGAGGTCTTCTTGGATGGGTAGTGTTAACTCGAGAACAAAATTTGTTATATTGAAATCGATTATATCAGGAAAGATTGACAAAACAATAAGCAATCTTTCGTAATATAATTGCTCTCCATATAACAAATGTTGCTCTCGATTTAACACCACCCTTTTTGGATACGTGTTAGTGAATATCCCCTTAAATACTAGTACTAACCCGTGGCGATGCCACGGTATAGTTGACTTTTAATAATAAATAGAAAGGGGGTGTTAAAATAAATTAATCGAAAAAATAAGGTAGTTAAATTTATGTGAATAACGTTGATCATGGAGTCGGTCGGTAGTCCTTCTTCATTCAATATTATATCATTGAGTGTTTATTTATGTTAACTATAGAAAATGTAAAAATAGGGTCCTACCGTACCCGACCTGTTAATTAGTAACAGACACATATTTTTTTTATAACTTTTACATGTTTTTTTTTAATTATCCCTCAAACGAAACCAAAATAAAATACAAAAGTATATACAATCAATAGGGTTGTTCCAAACAACCCCCGCGGTGGTATGTGCATGGTCACCCCACAACACACACAAAAAATATTATACAAACTTAATTTCACATATTGCGGTTTTTTTTTTCCAACCTACCGGTTCCCAACAATCCCGCGGTGGTATGCGTCACCCCACCAAAGACACAAAGATTATTATTCTACAAACATAATTTCACATGGTACGGTTGTTCCCCCCCCAACAAAAAAAAAGGCTCATCATGGAGATCAAGAAAGTACAGAGAAGATCGAAGACATTTTCTGCACCTAGAGAGTATAAGCTTATCCCCCCCTCCCCGGCTCGTTATGGAGATCAAGAAAGTAGAGAAAAGATCGAATTAAGTTTCCCCACCTAGAGAGCATAAGTTCCCCAAGCCCGTTATGGATCAAGAAAGTAGAGCGAAGATCGAAGAGAGTTTCCCCGCCTAGAGAGTATATGCAGACTCCCCCCCCCTTCCGGCGTCGGAGAAAAATGTACTTTTTACTAACTTAATAATAAAATGTTGCGCTCGGATCTTGTAAAAAAGGTGTGGAACGGGTTCGAGTATATTCTAGACCGGACCTAAACATCATTATTTTGCATGGGGTTGAATTCGGGTTGGATAGAACCAGTCCTTTCGGACAGAGACCGTAGAGAAGAGAACCCTTATACCTCATCCTACCGATCGAATCTTATACATAAAGAAAAGGAACCTGAAAGTCTTAACGTGTAAAATGTTGTTGATAGACATGTAAAGATTAACACACCACCAATTAGCTCATGTTTATCTCTTCTATATCCTGGAACTGAAAAAAGCATGTCTAGTAACATATATACCACTATTACAATATATGCTAAAATGATCTTGGTGTGGATAATACAAATATACCAAACCAACATCATCATAAGAACACCGACAATATATGTGCTAAAACGTTACCCTCACGTTTAACTTGGCAAAGCTTAATTCTTCATCAAATACCTGAATTTCTTTGTAAAGTGAAATAAAGGGGCAAAACTAAAATTTGTTGATTTAAGAGATCTAATCACCAAAGAACAATCCCTTTCAATTACTACATGTTGCCACTCAAAATCTTGAACAAATTTTGTTCTTAATTTGGCTGACCAACCTTCCGCATTTTCAGCAACCATAAGACATAAAAAAAAAAAATCACCAAGCAATGACATTGCCATCATGATCCCTAGCAACAACACTAATACATCCCATATTCGGACTCTACTCAACCGTATCAACATTTCACGTAGGATGGCTGAAATTTGAATGAATTTGGTGGATTTAGCCCATCAACTTTATATATGACAGTATATTCAAAGTAGTATAATAATTCAAAAGGTTGCTAAGTTTGTAATTCAATTTAAATCTCATCCGTTGATCTTACTAATTCAATTTGAATTTGGTACGTACATGTGTCATTGTTTCAGTAGAAGGTGCAGGGTTCGAATCCCATTGGCGTAAGTTTCTCCCTTTTATTTCAGTTTTGAATATTTTCTCTGTTTTTTTTTCAATCACAGATTCATTGGTTTATATAAAAACCCTTAACACACGTAGTGTGTTACGTAAATGATTAAAGTAAAATATAAATTTATTAAATAAGAAAAATGAAATAATAAAATTTTAAAAATAGAGCATTTATTAAATTAATTCATTCATACGTAGAATTTTGTGAAATTAGTTGCATTTTCAACCAGTACTTTTCAACTGGGCTATACTTATCATACATTTGAATTCGTCGTGACAAGATGGATCTTCGTAGTTAGAGCCGTAGTATATACATATATAGAGCTAGCTAGAGTGATCATTGAGCATCAAGCTAAATATCTAAAGAAACATAGATCAAAGATAGATAATGGGTGAAATTTGGGAATTTTTGAATAATAAGTTTATTCAGCTGGTTGAATTTTGCGGCAACAACTCCAACAAAGGTATGTATGTATGTATAAATATGACCGAGAATGAGCTTATTCCATCATGTGATTTGCTTGATCCAAGTAACAATTCTTTGTTTTTATTTCAGCTAATAACGAAAATGAACAAACTTCAGAAATAATGGTATGAGTATATATATATATATATATATATATATATATATATATATATATATATATATATATATATATATATATATATATATATATATATATATATATATATATATATATATATATATATAAAAGTGCAAAACTATTAGAGTTGTGCAATTGGGTACTTAAATTAAGTTAAATCGAACCGATTTGTGATACGCATGTAAATTAGAGTTTAATTACAAAAAATAATATATTTTATTTATTCTAATTCTAAGCTCTAACGCAACTCCAACAAAATCAATTCTCATTAAAAAAACTCAATTTGTCTTCTCTAATTAAATTTTAAGCCCTAAATCAGCCCCAACAGAATCAATTCATCATTAAAAAATCTTGATATGTCATCTCCAATAAATTCAAAACCCTAATCGAACTCCAACAAAATCAATTCATCATTAAAGAAAAAAAAAAAAACCAATATTTCTTCTCCATCTTCTTTAATCAAATTGGAACAGATCAATTCGCACTATCCAAAATCTTAATTCAACTAAAAAAGACAATTCGTTATCAGAAACAACGATTGCACTTTCATATACTTTTATTATTATTTGTAGTTAGATTCCATAATGACACACTCACGTTTTAGTTATATTATATAAGAACACCCAATTGATAATTTGAGCGCTAAAACATTACATTAGCCTCACGTTTAACCTGGCAAAACATCATGGACCAAAATTCTCGCCCCCCCATTCGGACTTTGCTCAACCGTATAATCAAAATTTATAATTGAAAATCTAAATATTTATTAATTTCTTGTTAAATAGATGGGTGGAGTATTAAATATTTAATAAATGCTCTATTTTTTAAATTCCATTATTTTATTTTATCTTCTATAATAAATATATATTTTATTTTAGTGAATAAAATAATGTATTTAATTAATAATAATAATCTAGATTGGTGTCTATAGATTCGTCTTGTCATGGTGAATTCAAATATATGTTCACAATATTTTTCGGAGTTTTGTAGAATAAATTTATATTAGATTTAATAAATACTATATATGCAGCCAACATACAAAAAATAAATAGTGGAAGATATACCGGTTGAAAATGCAACTAATTCCATAAAATTTCACGTAGATTGAATTTTTTTGATAAATACTCTATTTTTTAAATTTCCATTAATTCATTTTATCTTATTTAATAAATTTATATTTTATTTTAATGAATAAAATAATTTCTTAGAATAATACTATTCAAGATTGGTGTCTATGGATTCGTCATCGCATTTAATTAAAATATATGTTCAAAATATTTTTCGGATTTTTGTAGATAAAGTTATATGAGATTTAATAAAAGCTATATATAGAGTCAACATACAAAAAAATAACAATGAAATATATACTGCTAAAATACAACTAATTCTACAAAATTCCATGTAGGACTGAACGAATCTGGTACGATTTAGCCCCTTGTACTTTACATAATATGGATGGATGGATGGATGGATGTTTTGAGATACCAAATTGAAGCCCACATGTTAATGGACCTCCATGATATAAGCTGGCGTGATGAGTTGAGACCGAAATTGTGAAGCCCATATCTTAACCCAATTAGAAAGACGTTATTCAACCCTTATTCGTTTACCTTCTTCTTCTTATTCTTCATCGCCACAGTCACTCATACATACCCTTCTAAAACCCCAGTGCTTATAATTTACACGACCACCACCAGGAACCGCCACCTACTCCGCCGCCCTGAATTTCCTCCTATTTTCAGATAGAATAGAATCTGGTTTAGTTAGCTATGGCATACCATGGAGGTAACTTGAAGTCCACCTCTATCAATGGAGTCAAACTGTACACAGTTTCCGATCAAAACCGCTCTCTTGCTACCTGGCTCAATCCCAAAAAGCAAAGAGAGCTACGTAAAAATCAAGGTTACTGTCAATTCCCATTCCATTCTCTCTTTATTTATTTATTTTTTTTTTTAGCTTGATAAATGATAAATTGATTATTCCCAGCTCTAATTCCCAATAATCATCAGCTAGCTATATGGCACTAAATTCGCACTTACTTATTATTAAGTGTTTAAGTTTCACATTTGTTGCTTCTGGCTCATACTTATATGGTGTTTATGGAGCTCAATTTTATATAATTTTGGCTATATATCATCATTGCTGAGTTCAATTTGTTGCTACTTCACTTGATGGAGGCTTATTTTTGAGCTTCTGGTCGAACGCTAACGCTATCGCAGTTCACAAAGCCAGGAAACCGATCAATCCTAGCGAATATTTGTGCTAGTTGATTGGATGTTATTATTTTTTATATTAAACAAAGAGGGGAAGAGGTTTTATTAATTGGGCAGGTTTGGTGGTGTCAGTTGAGTTTTGCATATGGTTTGTTTGTGTTACTTATGGCTCATGATTATTTCGTCATTAATTTTCAGATTATTTGAAAAGGGTGGAGTTGATACAGGACTTGTGGTTTGACACTGCCACTTCTAGAATTCAGGTGACGCCTGATGGAGAATATGTTGTAGCCTCAGGTGCATTTTTCACTATCTTGTAGTATTATTGATTTTGTTTAAGGGATTGTCTTGGTGGTTTTTTGGAGGATTATTCAAATTTTCTCTTCTTTTGTCTATTTTCTAGGCATTTACCCTCCACAAATCAAAGTCTTTGAGCTTAGGGAACTCGCTCTCAAGTTCGAAAGACATTTCGTTTCAGAAATCATTAATTTTCAGGTAATGCTCCTTGTTGTTTCAAGTCACGGAAGTTTTTCAATTTTAAAATGATGCATTTGGATTTGGATGACTAGCTAGATGTGTTACCCCTTCTATGCGAAGTGGATTAAGAAAGTACTCCCTCCATCCTGGTTTTGATTGCTCATACTTTTTGTGTGGTATAATTAAGGAATGTGTATAAAGCATGAGAGGGAATTAATAAAAAAAATGATAATAGTTTGATATTTTGGGATGGGTAAATTTTGACGAGACATTTAAAAAATGAATGTGAGCATACATTAGTGGGATGGATGGAGTATGTCTTTTATGGCGCGCAATGTATTTATATGTGTTCTGTTAGGATGCATCATCAACTTCTGAAATTTCTGAAATTCACAGATATTAGACGATGACTACTCAAAGATGGCATTTCTCTGTACTGATCGTTCAATAAACCTTCATGCAAAATATGGAAGTCATTACAGTTTGAGGATTCCAAGGTCATTCTTGCTTCAGTTTTTTTATCTGTACAATGCTTTACGAAATTGCACTTGGGCTGAATCATATTATTATGATACATTCTATCATTCTCTCCCTATTATAGTCCTCCCCTCTTACTAAGTTGGTGTATAAAACATTCTATTAGCATTTGTTTGTTTCTGAAGGTAATTGATTTTGTTGGTTTTCTTGAGCATTGTTGATACTGTTAGTCTGGAAAAGGTAAAACAAGCTGAAGTTCTATGCATTTTATATGCTGATTGATTCTCATAAATATAAATAGGAAAGGTAATTCATATTCATAAGATGGAAAAGGAGAGGTGGGAGCAAGAGCGATATGATTGAAACATGATAGTCTTGGCTCTTGATATGGTAGGAGGAAACACAGATGCATAGGGTGGTGCTAATCAAATCACTTTAGGATTAATAGTTCAACATGATCTTATTGTCCGCTAGCCTGTCGTTCATTGCTTATTGTTTGTGAACACACAGCTAAACTGCCTAACAGAGCATCTCATCTTGATGTGAAAATTTAATACAATGCACACGTTCCCTTCCGAGTTATATTAATTCATTTAAGTTCCACCTAGATGTGTTCCATAAATATGTTATTCATGTCTAGAGTGTCTTTTGAATTATGCTAATGTTGCTTTTGATGATAAACTGCTAAGTTCTGCAATGAATTTCGGAGAGCACTTCCTGCTCTTACTTCTTTTTATCTATGGGTTTTAATTACAGTAAATTTTTCTTTTTAAACAGGATGGGAAGAGATCTGGTATATGACAATTGGTCTTGTGACATCATTTGTGCTGCTTCTTCGCCAGACCTTTATAGGATAAATCTTGAGCAGGTTTATATTTACTTATCCCACATCACAACTGCTTAAGAATGGTGCTAGCTGACACAACTCATGCACACACAAGCACATAGCAAATGGTCTGAGATTTCTTGGCGTATCTCGCCTATACGCACACCAGCTTTTAGAAATTCAACATTTAAGGTTATTTTGCTTTTATTGCTGTCTATATTATATTATGGTTAAAGATCCAAATTGGACTTGACAGGGCCGCTTCCTTTCCTCACTTAGTACTCAATCACCAGCTTTGAATGTCGTATCTCGAAGGTTGGTGAAGTTGTCTCTTCTAGACAAGTTTTGCAGCTATTGCCTTGTAGAATTAAGCTAGTTTCCTTGTATTTTGTTTTAAACATGATAAAGTTCATCTATACGACAGTAAAATCCATGGATTAGTTGCTGGTGGTGGTGAAGATGGAGCAGTTGAATGCTTTGATATGAGGACTAAGTCTTCAGTCGGTCGAATCAATGCCGTTGAGTCCGCTGGAGAAAATGATGAGGTAGACAGCTTATTTATTTTATGATGAATTTGATTAGATACATGCATATTTGTCTTTTTTCTTCTTCGAAGAATTTGAACCTGTCTTAGCTAATAAGTAATAACTGAAAGAAAGTACTTACATTTTCCTGAGCAAAATAAGGGAACGGCATATCCATTCTTTATGATTTGGCGAGGACGTTTTATAATGAAGGACTCAACCTGCACCTTCTTGTTTATTTTCTCTTTATTTGGAATTTCTGTATTTTTTATGTTAATACCACCCATATGTGTTTCCTACCGTGTCAAAAAAAAAAAAAAAAAAGAAAAAAAAAAGAGGGTAATAACTGTGAATCTATTCAGTGTTCTGAAGTTATATGTATATGCATATTTCATTGCGGCTTATCTTTCCGTTTTTGTAATGTATTTATGGTGTGAAACTTTAGGTTACAGCAATTGAGTTTGATAGAGATGGAGGTTATCTCATGGCTGTTGGTAGCAGTGGTGGGAAGGTATGCTTATTGTGTGACACCTATCATTATTGTTTTTCCCAAAATGTCTATCCCCTTCAGCTAGGCTGTTTGGCCTACACATTGAGATCTTCTATCTTTTGAAAGTTGTCAAACTGTCTATATTGTTCTTAGCTATTCAATATTGCAGATTCTGATTTATGATTTGCGGTCATCTAACCCTATTCACACAAAGGACCACATGTGAGTTGCTTTGCCACCTTACAACCTGTACATTAATGTGAACCAGAACTGGAGTCTTTTTCCCCTTAACCTTTTCATTTTCCTTTATTTGTTTGTCTGTTTGTTTTTCTGCACTTCTTTACCATCATCTTTACTCTTGATATTGTCATTAAATTGAATTGCAGGTATGGCAGTCCAATCATCAATATTAAGTGGCATAAAACATTAAACTCACAGCAACCAAAGATAATAAGTGCAGATGGACACATAGTTCGGATTTGGGACCCTGACACGGTAGTAATCTTATAATTTGATCAAAATCTTTGCACATGCTCTTTGATACCTGCATATAATTTTTGTAGTCTACCATATACCACTCCCATATTAATTATTTCAAGGTGCAGAAGAATAATTGTGTCTGATATTTTCAGGGAGAAGCCATGACCAGCATTGAACCAACTGGAGGAAAGATCAACGATTTGTGTATCTTTAAGGATAGTGGGTTGATATTGTTGGCTCTGGACAACAGCCAAATTCCTTCTTATTTCATCCCAGCCCTTGGTCCTGCTCCAAAGTGGTGTTCGTATCTGGAGAACTTAACTGTATTGATCGTCACACACCTCATTTGTTTGATGACTTCAACTGTCATCTGTATCAAACAAACCTTATTTCATTTCATATTAATCATTCCTCTAATGTTTGGTTATGTAGGAGGAGTTTGAGGAGGATGGGCAAACAACAACAATATATGATGATTACAAGTTTGTGACCAGGGAGGACCTAGAGAAACTGGGTCTGACTAAGCATATTGGGACCAATAAACTGCGGGCTTATATGCATGGCTTTTTTGTTGATTACCAGCTTTATAGAACGGTAAATATAAAATTAAGTTCTGGACTTGTTTGTCCTTGGATTCGGGGTTTAGATTATAATAAAAATCTGGTTTGACCATATTCTCGCGCAGGCCCGAAGTATTATGGATCCGTTCAGTTATGCAGATTATCAGGAGAAGCGAAAGCAGGAGAAAATGGTTGAGGAACGTGCGTCTAGAATTACGGTTAGTCGGTTTCTTTTTGACAGATTATGATTGTTTTTAGTTTTTCTTTCCCCATGAACTAGACAGTGCCTGTCATATATAGGGGATGATGCACTTTTTATGTTGATTTACACATTATTAGTTATGCCAGTTAATTATGATAGAAAGTTTCACTTGTTTTGTCTTCTAACAGATTAAGACAAGGCTGCCGAAAGTTAACAGAGCTCTTAGCAAACTGCTTCATGAAGAAGAGGAAGAACCAAATAACGAGAAAGATAGTGATGCTCAGAAACAAGCAGATTCCAAAAAATCTTCAAAGAAAAAGAAAGGGCTTTCTACTGATATTCTCAAAGATGACAGGTTCAACGTTATATTTAAAAACGAGGTATTTTAACGCTCTGGTTTTCTGCAGTGTTTCAAGACATTTCCTGATATGTTTGTCATCCTTTGAAACAGCATCACAGTTTTAAAACAGACCATTCTAATGAGATTGTTTTGCGTTCTTCATGTACAATAGTTGCATCTTTACAGAAAATGAATAGGAAACGTTCTCAAAATAATGAGAAAATCGGACAAGAATCTAAATTTCGTTACGCTGTCTTTTCTTCTTTCTCCGTGTGAAATTATATTTTATAGTTTTTGTAATTTATCATTCTGCTGCAGAACTTATGTTGGTTCTCTGTTACAGGACTTCGAGATTGATGAAAATTCAAAAGAGTACATTGCATTGCATCCTATGGCATCTTCCAAAAAGAAGCCATCTTTCCTTGAGGAACATTTTGAAACTATTGACGAAGATTCTGAGCTGGGTTCTAGTGGTTCCGGCATGTCTTCAGAAGAAGAGCTCGAAGGTGCTGATGGCAACTCCAAGAAAAAACGTGTTCCTAGGTAACAAATATATACACACCATTTATTTTTATCTTTGATCTGGAAACTGGAATAGAACTTGTACAAACTGGCAAATAGAGCTATTATGTTGTCGCAATTAAGCTGTTCCTATAACCTTTAGTCTTTAGTTCTAACAAATTAAACTGACCTACCTGCAGAAACTGTTTAATGTCACTCTTGGATTGGGTCCAAGAGTTGGTTTTGTCTTCTTGATCCGCAAATCTTTTATAAAGGTGGTATACATAAGAATTTCTTTAAGTTACAGTCATTAGGTGATGTCTACTCTAATATTTTGATGATTGCATTTAAGGTGTGGACGTTAGGTTTTAATGGTGTTATTCGATTTGTATATTTTACTTTCTTTTCCTGTAAACCGGGGCTGTTCTTTGTAAACTAGCCATACCTGGTTATCTTCTAACATCTGTTAGGGCCTCAACAATATTCTTCAGTCATCTTCGCTCTGGGGACTTGCATTTGTTAATGTCATAAACGTATTTTATCTGCAGATTCTATGAAGCGAAGGATAGCCGCCATGCAGAAGCATTCGTGAACAATAGATCTCTTGCAGCCGAAGAATCTCTCACTTTGGGAGAACGAGTAGCTCTGATGGAACCGCAACAAGATTCAAGACACATGATAAAGCAAGGGGTAGGTGGTTCACGTGAAATTTCTTTCAAGCCCCGAAGCTCAGCAAAGTATAGAGAAGATGATGTTGATGAGGATAGACCTGCTAAGAGAAGAGGAGTACAGTCTTTGAAGCTACCTGGGGGTCCCCAAGGCCGTGGAAGAGGCAGCTTCCGTGGTGGTCGAGGTGGCTTCCGTGGGAGGGGTAGAGGCAGAGGCAGAGGACGTCGGTAAAAAAGTATTGATGGAAAATTTTGCTGTACTATGATCTCATACACAAATTCCGAGTTATTTAGCTATAAATTGTTTGGTTTCTTTCGATAGTGTAGGGAATTTGTTTATGCAATCACATCTTTATACCAATTACCTTCATCTTTAACGGCCTATGTGTGACCGAGGCATACTGATTAATTTTAAACATAATTTGGCTGAGACGATAAAAATACTCTATATGACCCGGAAAATTCCATTTGTTAGGGTTCATAATCATACATCCTTTTTGTTAAAAAATCTAAAAAAGTAGACTGAATACTCCCTCGGATGGATGAATGATTATAAATTGAGCAAGTATTTTGAGACTCTATATAATTTATATAGAGATTGACCTATATTATCAAGAAAATAATAGATGTTAATCAAAACATCTATTTCTCAACATTGATATTTTTTCATATTTTAACAAGAATTTTTTCATTAACAACATAGACGTTTTGATTAATACCATGGATGATTTTATTGATAACATAGATCGTCTCTAGATAAATTATCTAAAGATCGTCTCTCATGAGACTTTGTGTTATAAATTTATTTATTTGGTATTGAAGTCGGAGATAAATAATAGAGTATGAGATATTGATAATAAAGGAAGAAAAATAGTGGTTAGTGGGTTTAATTTTTAGCTATTTTTTGTATGCGAACTTATTAACATGGCGTTTATAAAAATAATTAAAATGCATTTAGCATGAAAGTGGTAGTAGTAAATATAATTTGGATTTTTTACCCATAAGTCACTAATGAGCTTCTTTTTTACTTTTAGACACCAATAGATATTGGGCTTACTAATGAGTCACCTTCCTTACCCAGAAGACACCAAAAGTGACTGATTTGTAACTTAAATCGTGTGTATTCATTTTAGGTCACCCTTCTCATTAGTTTAATTAAACAATATTGCGTTGTCCTGAATTCACAATCATATTGTGATTATTTTGTATTCCTTCTTATGAGCTTTAATTAAATTTTTAGAGACCTTCATAGCAAACTTTGTCCGGGAAAAAATTATTGCATCACTTTGATCTGGCAAGCGGAGTAGTGAGATGTTTTGAATCAAAATTCTCATGTTGCTTAAGTTTTATTTCTTATTAGTTTAATTAATTTTTTTATTTTTTAATATTTATACCACTGGGAATAGTTTACCCCGGGCATGGCATGCCACGGGCAAAGTTTGCCCGGGGCAATTTTTTTTAATTAATCTTGTATATTGTGATTATTTTGTATTCTTTCTTATGAGCATTAGTTGACAAGTTTAATTCCACTACCACAATATTATGTGATATTTAATTAAATTTTTATAGACCTTCATAGCAAACTTTGTCCGGGAAAAATTGCCTCATCACTTTGATCTGGCAAGCGGACTAGTGAAATGTTTTGAACCAAAATTCTCATGTTGCTTAAGTTTTATTTCTTATTAGTTTAATTATTTTTTTTTAATTTTTTTATTTATACCTCTGGGAATAGTTTACCCCGGGCATGGCGTGCCACGGGCAAAGTTTGCCCGGGGCAAATTTTTTTAATT
Organism: Plantago major; assembly: GCA_026545765.1. NCBI lineage: Eukaryota > Viridiplantae > Streptophyta > Magnoliopsida > Lamiales > Plantaginaceae > Plantago > Plantago major. Next base: position 67,711,181 of record CM048843.1, read on the forward strand.
AATCTTGTATATTGTCATTATTTTGTATTCCTTCTTATGAGCATTAGTTGATAAGTTTAATTCCATTAATTACTGTAATATTATGTGATATTTAATTAAATTTTTATAGACCTTCATAGCAAACTTTGTCCAGGAAAAAATTGCCTCATCACTTTGATCTGGCAAGTGGAGTAGTGAGATGTTTTGAACCAAAATTCTCATGTTGCTTAAGTTTTATTTCTTATTAGTTTAATTAATTTTTTTATTTTTTTATTTATACCTTTGGGAATAGTTTAGCATGGGCATGGCGTGCCACGGGCAAAGTTTGCCCCGGGAATTTTTTTTAATTAATCTTGTATATTGTAATTATTTTGTATTCCAGGCGGTGGACTGGTGGAGGACGATAGGAAGAAGTGGTGGAGGCCATCGTCTCTGGAAAATTGGCCGGATCTGTTGGTGGTGGAGGACTCCGGCGTGATGGTGGAGGAAGAGGCGAGATATGATGAGGGCGGCGGAGCAGTGGAAGACGAGGAGCGGCGGAGTAGTGGAAGACGGACGAGTAGTGGAATACGGAGCGGAGCAGTGGAAGACAGCGGTGGAAGAAGGACGAGATCTGATGAGGGCGGCAGAAGAAGGACAAGATCTGATGAACGCGGCTGTGGAAGAAGGGAAGAAGAAAGGGGAAGAAAGTGAAAATAGGAAGAAGAAGAAAGGTGATTAAGTTGAAATTTTGACCAAGATACAAGGGTATTATAGGCAATTCATAATAAATGGTGACTTGAGTGTAAGTAACAATTGTTTTGTTGTTTTAGAGTAAAAATTTGTCTCAAAGGTGACTGATCCGTAGCTCGCCGCTTAAAAAATCAAAAATCATCAGATACACGCTTCTTCTTACTGGGTGACCAGCAAATGGCGAAATCAGGTTAAAGCCCTAAATTCATCATTTTCTTCTATTTTAGTCTCATTTTTGTATGTTTTATGTGATTATAATCTAGCGGTTAGGGTGTTTCTTGTATAAAAACGAAACAAAAGGTTCCTAAAGTGAACGGTAACATCTAAATAGGGTTGTTACGCGAGTCGAGCCTTAACGAGGGCTCGGCTCGAGCTCAGCTCGCTCGATAAGGTAAACGAGTCGAGCCTCATTTAATGCTCATTCATGTAACGAGCCGCTCGATAAAGCTCATTTAGACTAATTATTTTAATGAATTTATATTTTTTATGCTTATTTTCAATAGATAAGGCTCGATGCTCGTTATTTTTCGAGTTCGAACCGAGCTCGAGCCCATTTTTTGGCTCGGCTGAGCTCGAGCTCGAGTATCACAATACTCGGCTCGACTCGTTTAACAGCACTACATCTAAAGATGTCAAAATCGAAACTTTCACGACTTAAAGTTCAAAAATGATTTTTTCTGTGAAAATTAACGGTTCAGTTAACTTTGACCAACATAGTACAAAAATTGAACAAAAAACGAAACAAAAGGTACCCAAAAAATGAAAGCTAACAATTAAAGGTTCCAAAACTGATACTGTCACAACTTAAGGTACCAAAAGTAGATTATCCCGACAAACTTACACAAGTCATTTGCTCTTAGTTTCTGTTAGTGTTTGGGGATACTTGAGAAGGCAAGTCTGGAACTTCTATGCACAATTATGATCGCTTTCCTTTAAGCGTTATTCGCACAATTGGGTAATAACGAATCGCTTCCAGGATACAAAGAAGCCCACACAAATCTATATGTTTAACTACGTATTGTACAAACAGAATTAAACTCAAGAACTGGAATAAGCAGTAAAAGAAATGCTACAGAAACAATTACTGCAGATATTGTTTCCGTAGCATAAGGGAGAGATAGAAGGTTCTGGTGTCTTCAATCTGGAACAACCCTTTCTATTTATTGATTTCAAGAGTCATGTCTGAAGAGACACAACTCTCTAGAAATCTGGATAAGGACAGATGCAATGGATCAGGATTAAATCCTATTCATTGGATCACACCTTTTCAAACCAAGGTCATGATTAAATGACTGTTGGTTCAAATTTAAAAAAAGCTGTTGGCTTTTTCCGGGTTAAACCTGACTGCAGGATTATTCTCCAAATTAAATCCTGACCGTATAAATTTTAAACAAAATTAACGGCCGAGATCGATGAGCGATGCAAGCATGCAAAGTGCTAAGTGCGCCTAACAAAAGCGCCACATGCGCCACGCGCCTATGGTACTGGCTCGGGCTCGGTGGCGCGTGTGTGGCTCTGCCAAGTGCACTTACTTAATGATTAGTTTACACATTATTAATGCACTTCCATAAATAAACTAAACTTTCCACACTTACTTTTCTCATTTGAGTCAAAGTGCATTAGTTTATTTATTAGTCTATTTATTACTTCACACTTTTCATATGGGACAAGAAGTAATAGTTTATATTACTTCACACTTTTCAAAGCTCATCCTTCATTTCCAATGTTAGATATTGATTACCTATCTATTCCCTTATTTATTGGAAAAATACTCTATTTGGTCATGTATGTTTACTACTCTGTCCATTTGACTTTGTATGTTTTAAACTGTCACATTTGGTCCTATATATTACCAAAAATTTTAATTTTGGTACTCCGGTGACAATTCCAGCTAGGCGAACTCGAATTAGGGCCAGTTCGCCCCCAATTAAAAATAACTCATGAATTAGTATTAATTCACCTCCTAATTTGTCCCCTAATTCGTGAACTAATCTTTATTGAATATGAAATCAATTTTTTTAGCACAACATACAATTATACCAGGAACCACCCAGAGGCCATAACTAGGTTGAATAGGAAATCATTGTTCTCAGACCGTGCAACACATAAGACTTTTGTTAAATATATAGCAGTAGTTCAGTCCCCGAAAGCAAAAACCATAATCTAAATCAATTGACCTGGCTATTCAATCATAACCTCAACGCAACTAAATGGACTATTGAACAATAAACTCAAATTAAAAATGTAGCAATTTAAAAAATTGCCCAATTCAACCATCAATAATAGAAACATAATTAAAAAGGGGAAAGGGATAATACAGTTACAACAAACCACATCGAATTAATATAACCCCAATTCATTCTTCCTGACCTGACTTTTGGATTTTCATTTCTCTTTACTTAGTTCGCGGGTTAAGGGGGAAAATTAAGAGGTGAATTAGTACTAATTCATGAGTTCTTTTGAATTGGGGTGAGCTCGCCCTAATTTTAGTTCGCCTAGCCAGAGTTGTCATCGAAGTACTAAAATTAAAATCTTGAATAATTTACAGGACCAAATGTTACAGTTTAAAACATACAAGACCAAATGAGCAGAGTAGTAAACATACATGATCAAATGAAGGATTTTTCCTTATTTATTCTTGAAAATCTCCCTCACCACTCGCCCTCCCCCATCCGGCTCAACTACCTTTCAATCTATTACAATCACAAATAAAAGCACTAAAAATGTATCTTTTTGATATCATTTGCCGAGAAATGTTTGACAGTTATATAAAAATGTGTGAACAATAAATATTGGAAAATCGAAAACCTATTAACAACCGTTGATCTGGAGAAGGTTATGTATATCCATAATGGACACTTTGTCGACACATATAAGTAGTACGTGCGTAATGTAATAATGGACCATTATGCCGTAGTTTGATGAATTCATATGCTCATGTATTACCGAAGATAGACAGTGGTTGGTGTCTCTGTGAATCAATTCACCGAAAAGTCATATTGCACCATATTTGACCAAATTTGATATCTCTGATCAATTAGTGGATGTTTGGAATTAAAATGGACCGGATTTTAATTGAGTTTAATTTTAAGAGTATGTGAATGGTAACTGAATTATATTTCAGTTTTTAAAAATTGTGTTTGGAATGTAAATAAATTCATTCAAAATTCAAATTGCACCTATTAGTGAGACATGCATGATCCATGTTGGTCAAGGATATAATTAATGTCAAGAAGAATATAATGTTTTTCTAGAGTTGATCAAGAATTACTAACCAAATGTTTACTCACTTTATGTCACCCTAAATAACATACAAGATCGATTTCATGTTATGAAAACGTAGAACATACAAGATTGAACAAAATCAACTAGCTAGGCTTGTCTTCAGAAGTATATGTATAGCTAGGTTAATAATTAAGCAAGGAGGAAGCCACATTGGTAGGCTTTGCCTCTTTCTTCGACCCTTGCGTGCTACCACTAGGGTCGATTTTAAGTAGGTCGACTTTGTCCGTATATATATAGCTATAGTTTCTTATAATACTATATTTTAATTATGTTCGGAATGAAAATGTTGAGAATGACTATGTATTAATTTTGACGTTGTTCGATATGGATATGAAGTCAATGTTTTCCCCTCTCAATACGCTCCAGTTTGTACTCAACTGCAATAGCAAGAGTGGAAAATTATACTGTACTTTATGCTTTAACCTTAATTCATGAATCTGATCAGTGTTGTGTTTTTTTACCAAGTTGATCTAAACTAAGAATTGAAGGTGATAAGGCACTATATTATAGAGACGGGTGTGGAAAGTTTGGTTGAAAATTACGTTATAAGATGGGATAATTAGGTTGAGAAAGTCTTTGACAATAAAAATGATCTGACCTAGCTACTCAATTGATGATGAAGAACCCATTTAAAAGTCATTTCCACAAGACGTACTAATGACTTTTGAGTTTTTGACTCAGATAATAATAAAATGCCTGCCGGTTTATCAACAACGGTTACCAATTTGACTCTTTACGAATGTGACATTGGGGGATTACGTAATTAACTTCTTACTATTTTTTAGTTACAATATTAAAATTATAATACTTATCCTTGACAAATTTTTATTATCAATAAATCTTTAAACACCTTTTTCTTTGAGTTACAATATTACAATTACAATACTTAGCCTAAATCACCCATTTCGGGATCAAACCCGTGACCTCTTAGATACGGAGTGTCTCAGCTTGCCACTCGGCGACAAACGCTTTCACAACTTCTTACTAATTTTAGTCCCACAAAGTAAAACTTTCTACACCAATGTTGGAATCATGGGCCACAAAAACATTTGGAATTGTTGATGGATTATTGAGAGAAGGCGTGGTTTAGTGGGTGATTGAGGGCTGTAGAGAGGGAAGGGCTAGAGATAAAGTTTGGTCGTCTTGGTGGCGAGACATTGTTAAGAGTGCGAGTGGTGAGGTGTGGTTTTGGGATAAGATTCGTATGAAGGTAGGGAATGGGCTGTCCTGTAGTTTTTAGGGCAATGCGTGGGTGGCTGAAGGTTTGAGTTTGAAGGTAGTTTTCCCAAGACTCTTTAGTCTTGAAGTAGAGTCTCATTGTGTCATTGCTAATAGAGTAAAAATGGTGGATAATCTTTGTGTGTTTAATTGGAACTGGAAGCGAAAACTTCATGCTTGGGAGGAGGAATTAGTCAGTGAACTTGAGTCTTTACTAATCGGAAATATCAAGCTAACAGGTGAAGCTGATCATTGGATTTGGAGCGGTACATCAAATCAGAAATACTCATGCAAGGATGGATTCGAACAGGTGATGAAAAAAGCAAATTCAGCACCAAGGGAGAATGCGGAATGGACCAAACTGATTTGGAACAAATGGAGCCCCCCTAAAGATAAACGCTTTCATATGGAAATTGATTCAAGATAGACTTCCGACTCTAACAAATCTGCAGAAGAGGAAAATAATTCATGAAGAGGAGAAAGTGAGCTGCAAACTATGTGAAGAAGATTTTGAGGAGTCAATTACCAATCTTTTCTTCAAATGCCGATTTAGCTCACAAGTCTGGCATGGAGATCGATTGGTTCCTGGCTGGATTACGACATAAGGGGTGGGGAAAATGCTGAAGAGTATTTGCTCCTATTTTCAAAACAGGTTCCTTCTAAAGATAAAAACATTTGGTTGACGTTTTGGCACGGAACTCTTTGGTGTATATGGTTGGCTCGCAATGGGCAGTTCTTTAAAGGAGGAAAATTGTCATGCTGGGAGGTGATTGATAGGATAAAGTACATGGTTTGGTCTTGGCTGAGAGCAAAAGGAGGTATGGATCCGGGTTACTCTTTTGCAGATTGGTTGATAAGTCCGAAAGGAGTGCTGCTTCGGTGCTGATATGCTGAAATTTGCGTCTTGTTTAACTTAGCTGTCTGTTGGAGTTCTGATCTTTATATCTCTGTTTTTGGTTGGACCATTTTATTATACTGTTTTAGTAGGCATAACTTATGCCACTATTTTGGAATGAAATTTTTTAACTCTTCAAAAAAAAAAAAAAAAAAAAAATTATTGAGAGAAGGCAGAAGCATGGAAGTGTGAAGAACATGAAAGTGGTTTAGTCGACTTATGTAATTGTAGAAAATCTATGTGATTGATACCTTGTAATTCTCTATTCGAGCATCCATTATGCTTTTGTAAATGTTATGAAGTTATAATAAATTTTGCCAAAAAATAAATTGTTGGTTACATCGTACTTTTAACTAAATGTCATATTAACACGTAACGTGCACGTTCTAGTAATTAAAAAACCAACCATTCAACATTAATTAATCTCGTTCATGTAAAATCTGGTGCAAGGGCTAACATCTTCCCATCATCTCACAGTACAGGGTAAGTGATAATTGCAGCTGGAACGAAGGAGTAATACTTATCGAGATTCTTAAATTCATAATTGATTAAGACTTCAATATACTTAATGTATGCAGGGAAATATGCTCGATCTCTCTAGGAGATGATGATTCTTTGTAAGATTTCCTCTCATTACATTATTTAGAGGATAACCTATATTGTCAATAAAATAATCGATGTTATTAATTAAAACATTTATACTCTCAACATTGGTGTTCTTTAATATCACACTAAAACTTATTTCATTAACAACATAGACGTTTTAATTGATAACAAGAATGGTTTTATTGATAACATAGGCCGTCTCTAAATAAGTTTATCTAGAGACCGTCTCTCATAATGCTTTGTATTGTAATTAACCTTTGTCCATATATACACGTGGATATATATAATCCTCCAAGTATGTATGATATCAATTTATGTATAGTTTACAGATATGCATGGATAAGAGCTAGATTAATTAGCCAGCTAGCTAGCGATGGTGAAATAGTGTTAGCTTAAATATATTAATTGGGATTGTTCATGCACCCCTAAAAGTTAATTAATAGAATCAACTTAATTAATTTAATTTATTAATCATGAAGTGGGACTAACGAAGGGACCCTCTTCATATATTTCTAACTATTCAAGTCTTCCTTTTCACCTTCATTCATTCGGTTCCATGAATCCATCCCATAACTTTGCCATTCACCCTCCAATCTAATTAATTGTCTTTTTCATAAAAACAATAAGCTTTCCAATGTCGTCTAACAAACTTATAAACTCTGAATTATAAAATTTCCGCCGTATCTAACAATTTCAGTTTACACATATTGAAGTTGTAACTACCCGGCACTATGGTATCGAATAAATGGTGTACACGCATGCAATGTCTCATTGGTATAATGTCTATATTATGTCATCTTGTATGCATATCTATTACACCATATTCTTAGTAAAGTTTATAATATTTCTAACTATAACTATAATGTTTGTATGTCCCTTAGTAAAAAAATGATTTTCATGTAACTTGCTCTCTCATTTGTAAAATGTTTCCTGAGATATGGCATTGAATGTGTAAACTAGTACTTGCAATCACATCTTAAGGTGGACTTAATAATATGGAAAAACATGCTTTACATAAAAAAATAAAAATAAAAAAAAGAAATTCAGACTTTGAGTGTCGCAATTCTTCAGTTCCGATTTACACTCAATTTAGTAGGAAACCACCCGAAATGTAAATATGTAACAGGCACTCGAACTCGATGATGATGCATGCAAATACCCTATTTTATCATAGGCACTCGAACATAGTCCATTGAGATAACTCTCCGGACAGGCGCGGCTATACTCATTACTTGTTCCACATCGTGTTGATCTTATATTGTCGGCATTATACTCATCACTACATTTGTTCTTTGCTTGAGTTAGAAATTAAATGAAATTTGGTACGAAAACGAAAGTAACGGTGGTCATTACTCTGATTCTCACATAATTAATACATATAAATGCTGCCATTAATTAGCTTATCATTTTTTTGGCCACGTAGTGTAATCTCAACCAAAATTAATATCTATTTCTTTTAACGGAAAAAATTAAACTCCCCCGTCCTGAGATTTGTTTTCCAATTAATTTTGTGAAGGGGCAAAATAATGTTTGCGTTATGGATAAAAAATAATGCTTATAGATTCCTCGAATTCATTTGTAAGATTAAAGTTTGAATAAAATAATGTTGATTGGATTACGTATGAATATTTTTAATGTTAGAGTTGAAATAATAGCTAATGAAAGAGAAAATTGAATGTTTTATTTGTATCGTCGAAAAAGGACAAAATGGAAAGTTACCAACAAATGAAATATAAAATAAGTCCACAATAATGTTTAGTTACGGCCTTACGGGTACAAGGGATGATCTCTCCACCAAAACCTCAAAATACAACGTATATCATGTTAAAATTTTAGCACTAATGAGGCTAGTCCATGACTTTGTACCTCAACCAAAGAGGCCCCACACGTTTGAAATAAAGTTTCATTAAAACGTGTATAATCTACTATGGTAGTAGATGACACTTGAGAAAGAATTACTAAAATTCATTGAAAGGTGAAAGAGTTATTGAAGCTCAAAGTGTGTTGGTTGATGCATTGAATATGGAATGCCAAGAGTTGGAATGGGAGAAGTCCCACATGGCTAAAATTGAGGAAGAAGGAACTACTTATTAGTCCAAAACTTGGGTTAAGTGATTGGGCCCTTAGGGCACCCATGCTTTTGGAAGGGGGGAGGAGCTAGATGCTCCTACACATGCACCCGCCTGGCTCCACCAGGAGCCGGACGTGGGCCGTGGGATCGTGGGTTCACGGGTCGCGGTCTTAAGTTGATTATTATCTTTTTGGGCCAGAAACATATTGTGTTTGGTTAAGACCAATAAGATAATCGGTTAAGTCTGAAACCAGCCCATCGGTCGAGTCCGGTTGGTCTGAGCGAACGGTTGTGTCCGTTCGGTTTGAATTTGAGCGAACCGGTCTGACCATTCGCCAAAGGATGTAACTGGAACGAAAATTCCAATGTATGTCTCGTCAATTTTTGTTTCTGCAGGGACCTTTCTGCGAAAGGATACATCTATTCAGACTGCAACTCTTCAATATTATAAATAGCCCCCCTAGAATCGATTTCAACACAAACAATCCATTCTTCTTCCTCCTCTTAAACTACTCTCTCTAAAGCCAGAAAAACCTTTATTGTATTAGTTCGTAGAATTAAAGTTCGAGTGCTAGAACTCTGATTCACATACTGCTGTTCTATCTTGGGAGACTATTTGTCAAGTAAACCGTCAGCACTAGAGCGGGGCAAATACAGTCTTAAGGAATAAGGCCCAGCCTTTGCTCGGCAGTCTAATCCTTTCCTTACCTACTCCGTTTCTGTCCTCATACACTACCGCCACACACAACAATTAAGACTGTACTTTGCCAGTGTATCGAAGATGTCTGCCAACGGAGTTGCTGCTGACGTCCCCCGAATCAATGTTGCTCCTGCCAACCACGGGGAGAAACCAGAGAAGTTCCTGGGGACGAACTTCAAGCAGTGGAAACAAAAGATGAGGTTCTACATAACAACCATTGGGTTCGAAAGTTACCTTACTGCTGAATCTCCTGCTCCACCCACTCTGCAGGAGATTGATCAGGCCGCCATGTCTCCAGAGGAGAAGAAGGCCGCTGAAGAAGACAAGAAGCGGAAACAACTATCCTATGATGCTTGGATCCATGCAGATTTCATGTGTAAGAACTACATTCTGAACTGTCTTTCAGATGTTCTCTACACTGCTTTCAGCTCTGCCAGTACCACAAAGGAGTTGTGGGAGCAACTGGACAGGAAGTACTGTGCACAGGATGCCGGTGCGAAGAAGTTCATTGTGGGGAAATTTTTGAACTTCAGAATGAATGACTCGAAGTCTGTGATGAGTCAGGTTCTGGTGTATCAAATGATTCTCCATGATTTGGAACAGGATGGCATGAAGCCTAATGAGTCATTCCTGGTCGCTTCACTGATTGAGAAACTGCCGCCATCGTGGAACGAGTTCATGAGTTATCTCAAATTGAAGACCAAGGAAATGGGGCTTGAAGAGTTGATCATCAAGCTTCAAATTCAGGAAGACAACCGCATGGCTCTAGGCAAAGGGAAGCAGCAAGTTGAAGCAAAGGCTCACCTTGTCGATTCCAAGGGAAAGTCAAAGGGGAACTCCAGCAAGAAACGAAAGACGCGTGATGGGGACGTGAAGTCTCAAGGGAATTCCGGGAAACCAGGACCTTCCAGGAGGATCAAGGGAAATTGCTTCAATTGCGAAAAGCCAGGGCATATGAAGGCGGACTGTCACCAACTCAAGAAGGAGAAGGCCAATGTTGCAGAAACAAAAGATGACCCTATAGTGGAGGATTTGGTTAATTCCTTTGCTGCTGTGGTCTTGGAGGCAAACCTGGTTGAGAATCCGAAACAGTGGTGGATTGATACGGGTGCGACTCGGCACATTTGTTCTGACAGGGGTGCTTTCTCCACCTACTCTTTGGTGAAGGATAAGAAGCTGTTCATGGGGAACGACGCTACATCCGAGGTGAAGGGAGTTGGCAAGGTGGTTCTGAAGATGACTTCCGGGAAGGAGCTCATACTGAACGAAGTGATGCACGTTCCTGATATTCGCAAGAATTTGGTGTCTGGACCTCTGCTTGTTAGGGCAGGTTTTAAGTTGACTTTCGAGTCAAGTCAGTTTGTAATGAAGAAGAATGGTCAGTTTGTAGGAAAGGGCTACATGTGTGATAGGCTCTTCAAAATGTCTGTAATGTCTATTGTACGCTCATTTGCAAGCAATGAAAACAATGATTCTACTTACTTGATTGAGTCTTCTAATTTATGGCACCATAGATTAGGACATATAAACTACAATGCGATTCGAAAGTTAATTAAAACGAATCATTTGCCGTCTTTTGAAATCAACCCTCAAAGTAAATGCGAGGTTTGTGTGGAAGCAAAACTAACAAGGGCACCATTTCATTCAGTGAACAGAACCACGTCTCCTCTAGAATTAATTCACAGTGATTTGTGTGACTTAAAATTTGTGCAAACTAGAGGAGGGAAAAAGTACTTTGTTACTTTTATCGATGACTGCACTAGGTATTGTTATGTTTATTTGCTAAGGAGTAAGGACGAAACCTTAGAAGCATTTAAACATTACAAAACTGAAGTTGAGAATCAACTTAGTACTCGAATTAAAGTAATTCGAAGTGATAGAGGTGGAGAATGCAGGACCACTTGAAGAATATTGCTCACAGTTTGGCATTATTCATCAAACCACTGCTCCATATTCTCCTCAATCTAATGGTGTTGCTGAACGCAAAAATCGTACTCTAAAGGAGATGATGAATGCACTATTACTAGATTCTGGACTACCCCAGAATTTGTGGGGGGAGGCTATTTTCACGGCCACTACCATTCTTAACAGAATACCCCGGAAAAATAGTGATATTACTCCATATGAACTGTGGAAAGGTAACAAGCCCTCTTACAAACACTTGAAAGTGTGGGGCTGCTTGGCTAAGGTGGTAATACCCAAACCAAAGCAAGTAAAGATTGGACCAAAGACTATAGATTGCGTATTTATAGGATATGCAAACAACAGTAGCGCTTATCGCTTCCTAGTGCATAAGTCGCTGATATCGGACATCCATGAGGGCACTGTCATTGAATCAAGGAATGCAGAATTCTTTGAAGAAGTTTTTCCTAGAAAGTAAAAGAAAGAGATAGTCTCTCGTAAACGAGACTATGATACGGCAATAGGGTCAAATGCGGTGTTCCCTGTGGGGGACCCTGTGCGGGTCCCTGACCCAAGAGGCCCTAATGCAGAATTCGAAGGTGTATCTTCAGAAAATGTTGCAGAACCTATAGGATCACCTCCTCTAGAGAATGCTACAGAAACAGAAGATTTACCACCAGAGAATTCCGCAGAAGCCGAAGTCGCACATCAAGAGAACGTAGAGGTTCCTGATGTCGAACTAAGGAGGAGTAAGCGGGCTAGGACTCAGAAAGACTTTGGTCCTGAATTCCTCACATACCTTGTGGAAAATGAGCCTAGGACTATCCAAGAGGCGATGTCTACTCCTGAAGCCCCCTTTTGGAAAGAGGCCATTGAAAGTGAAATGGACTCCATCCTGCAAAATCATACTTGGGAAGTGGTTGACCTTACTCCGGGAAATAAGCCATTGGGTTGCAAGTGGATACTCAAACGCAAGTATAAAGCAGATGGAACCATTGATAAATACAAGGCTCGTCTAGTAGTCAAAGGCTATAGACAAAAGGAGGGACTTGACTACTTTGACACATACTCGCCTGTGTCTAGAATAACTTCCATTAGAGTATTCATAGCCATAGCTGCACTGCGTGGTTTTGAGATACACCAAATGGATGTTAAAACTGCTTTCCTAAATGGAGATTTGGACGAGGAAATTTATATGGAACAACCTGAAGGGTATGTGGTTCTAGGACAAGAGAAGAAGGTCTGTCGTCTTGTCAAGTCATTGTACGGACTCAAGCAAGTACCTAAACAATGGCACGAAAAGTTTGACAAAACGTTGCGATCAAAGGGATTTTCTATAAATGAGTGTGATAAGTGTATCTATGTGAAAGGGAACGCTGAATCCTTTGTCATGATATGCTTATATGTAGACGACATGCTCATTACTGGAAGTAGCCTGGATTTGATCCTGAAAACAAAGCAAATGTTGAAACAACTTTTCGATATGAAAGACTTGGGTGTAGCAGACTTAATCTTAGGGATAAAAATCTCTAAAACACCCGAGGGTTTGGTGCTTTCACAATCTCATTACATTGAAGAGATGTTAAAGAGATATGAGGTCTTTGACCGTCAATGTGCAAGGACACTAATGTACGAATCTTTGTGTTTGGACAAACACTTAGGTGATCCTGTAAACCAAACGCAATATGCTCGGATAATTGGCAGTTTGATGTACGTGATGAACTGCACTCGTCCTGATATTGCTCATGCAGTCAACAAGTTGGCTAGGTTTACGCGTAATCCGGGAAATGCTCACGGGAAAGCTCTACTTCATCTATTGGGATACTTGAAGACCACAATAGATTATGGATTACACTATGGAATATATCGGCAGTATTAGAAGGATACAGTGATGCAAACTGGATATCTGATAGTACAAACACCAAGTCCACTAGTGGTTACGTATTTACCATTGGTGGCGGTGCTGTTTCATGTAAGTCCTCTAAACAAACGTGCATCGCCCGATCCACAATGGAATCGGAATTTATAGCTTTTAAAGTCGAGAAGAAGCGTAATGGCTTCGAGAATTTTTAGAGGATATCCCTTGTTGGGATAAGCCTGTGCCTTCTGTGACAATTCACTGTGACAGTATGTCAGCATTAGGAAGGGCAGCAAACAATATGTATAATGGTAAGTCTAGACACATACGTCGAAGACATAAAACCATTAGGCAGTTGGTCTCTACGGGGGTTATCACTATTGATTACGTGAAATCAAAGGATAACATGGCGGATCCGCTAACCAAAGCGCTACCGAGGGATCAAGTACACTGCTTGTCTAGGGGAATGGGCTTAAGACCCACAAAATAAGGAAATTTACGGTGGCAACCCAATCATCTTGTTGGAGATCCCAAGAATTTGATTCAATGGGACAACTAAACCATAAAGGACCAGTAAGCGCCTCGTGAAGTTTTGTACTTCGAGGTAAGAGCACTTAGGAGTTACTAACTCCACTTGCGCCATTCCCGTGAAAGACATTTTAAGTGCTCCTGCAGACCGGGCGGAGGATGAGTCACTAAACTCTTAATGATCTCTGAAGAAGATTCTTAATCTCTTTAGCTTACGAGCAGAGCATTGGCAGGAATGCTCTTAGAACGAGATCACCTATTTGGTTGTGAAGTATGGGAGGCCGCTTTAAACGAGAACACCTATGAATCCGAGCAGTCCAAGGCCTTTAACGGGTTGAGAAAAGGAACGAGGCAATAAGGAAAATTATTGTGTTGATATCATTGTCTTGGTTTACACAAAACGCCGACTAGTTCAAGGAATCACGTCCACCGGGTGGCAAGTAAATCCGATGGTATTCTACTAGGGATGATTCAATGTCACTGACAATCGATCCCGATGCAAATGATTTTCCGCAGGAAATTCTAGGCTGGAGCACCACGTTGTGCTGTGAGCATCAATTCTCTTTCATGTGGGGATTGTTAGAATTTTAGCACTAATGAGGCTAGTCCATGACTTTGTACCTCAACCAAAGGGCCCCCACACGTTTGAAATAAAGTTTCATTAAAACGTGTATAATCTACTATGGTAGTAGATGACACTTGAGAAAGAATTACTAAAATTCATTGAAAGGTGAAAGAGTTATTGAAGCTCAAAGTGTGTTGGTTGATGCATTGAATATGGAATGCCAAGAGTTGGAATGGGAGAAGTCTCACATGGCTAAAATTGAGGAAGAAGGAACTACTTATTAGTCCAAAACTTGGGTTAAGTGATTGGGCCCTTAAGGCACCCATACTTTTGGAGGGGGGAGGAGCTAGATGCTCCTACACACGCACCCGCCTGGCTCCGCCAGGAGCCGGGCCCGGGCTCGGATCGTGGGACGTGGGCTCGTGGGTTCACGGATCGCGGTCTTGAGTTGATTATTATCTTTTTGGACCAGAAACATATTGTGTTTGGTTAAGCCTAATAAGATTATCGGTTAAGTCTGAAACCAGCCCATCGGTCGAGTCCGGTTGGTCTGAGCGAACGGTTGTGTCCGTTCGGTTTGAATTTGAGCGAACCAGTCTGACCATTCGCCAAAGGATGTAACTGAAACGAAAATTCCAAAGTGTATGCTCAATTTTTGTTTCTGCAGGGACCTTTCTGCGAAAGGATACATCTATTCAGACTGCAACTCTTCAATATTATAAATAGCCCCCCTAGAATCGATTTCAACACACAACAATCCATTCTTCTTCCTCCTCTTAAACTACTCTCTCTAAAGCTAGAAAAACCTTTATTGTATTAGTTCGTAGAATCAAAGTTCGAGTGCTAGAACTCTGATTCACATACTGCTGTTCTATCTTGGGAGACTATTTGTCAAGTAAACCGTCAGCACCAGAGCGGGAAAAATACAGTCTTAAGGAATAAGGCCCAGCCTTTGCTCAGCAGTCTAATCCTTTCCTTACCTACTCCGTTTTTGTCCTCATACACTACCGCCACACACAACATATCAAAACTACTCTCAACATGTGTAAATCTTACCAACAATCTGTTAATTCTCAACTAAAAGTTTACAGTTGGTAATACCATCACTATTTATATGGTTGGGCCGTTTACCTGAACTTATAGTAGTATTTTTTTTCTGTTTAAAATATAGTAATAATCATGTACAAGCCTTGTTCATATGCATTTTGAATGATAAAAACCAAAAAAAGTAGGTCATACATTATATGTCACTCACAATTCAAAATATACAATATATATGGTCTAATAACAAGATATAATAATCAATTCAATTTCTAATATTATTTCATTATATATATATATATATATATAATGAAATAATATTAGAAATTGAATTGATTATTATATCTTGTTATTAGACCAATTAAGTGGGAGTGCATAGTTCAAGTTGTTATAATTATTTTCAAGTATAATTGTTTCTCACTGTTCACTACTAAAAAATAATGGTTTATTCAACGCAAAAAACTGTTGATTAGAATGAATTTATGTTGGTTATATGACATAATCAATAGCATATTGTTGAATAATGCTGTTGGTATTGTGGGTGTGGCATATTGAGTATAACTAACAGGTCTGTTGGATATTTATCATAAATTAATAGCTCAGAGTTCACAACTGTCTGTTGATTATCTACACCTCACGTGCATTACTTTTTTACCAACAGAAAAGAGCTGTTGGTTATCATTTGTATACGTATTCGTACACAAGATATAACCAACAACCGATGATGTTGCTTATCCAAGGTGTACCTACGTATTTGTATTCTCAATATAACCGACATCGAGTTGTTAGTGAGTTTCTTCATACAAAATACGTAGAGTACATTACACATAACCAACATCGCCATCTGTTGGTTATCTCTATCCATACGTTAAAAATAAATAGTGTATAATATGTTTAGCTTATGAAGTTCTGTTGATTATATTGAAATTATAATTAACACACATCTGTTGCCTTTTGCATAAATCCAGAAATAAAAAAAAAGTGCATTTGCACAGAAAATTAAATGAATCATTTAATTTCTCTGCAAATGATATTTGAGATAATGATATTCTGGAAATTTGTTTTGTTGCTAAATGGTTAATTGATTATGAATTAGGAGAAGAAAATTAACAAAACTTTTGATGCCTATAATTTTGGTTTATGGAGCAAGGTTAGTGAGAGACAGAAGATCCACAAGGCAACAGAAACGAGTAGAGACGTATTGCAAACAAATGACTAATCTTTTTTGAGATAAAACTTCATATATTGGATAAATATCAAAGTCATTAATTCATTATACATCAATGAAGGAAATTGCCAAAGTTATCTGCTGCAACTGAAGCCAAAGTTGGAGAAGCATCTCCAATTTTGTGTAATTCTTGTGCAAACAAAGCATCCTGTTAGTCCTCTCCCTCCGTCATTTCCGGGCAAGTAATAGCTCTAAATTTTCGTTTTCGCCACGCCAACGCCAACGCGAATCAACCAAAGATTTTGATTAGAAAAAAGAAAAACAAGTTCACAATAGTATACTAAATAGAAAATCAACAAAGGAGTACAATAGTTCAAACCATCAAAGAGAAGATCTTGAATTCTCCCACACGCGAGACGGAGGCGGCGGACGTGGTGTGGCAAGGTTGAAGTCTTTTGCGGAGGAAACTCAACCCGAGATCTAGAAGTTGGTCAGATCGAAAGAAACCACTTTCCTTTCACAGGCGTACGTCTTCTTTTAGCATTGATCCTATCGTTTAAAGGATCCGAAAGGCATTGTGAAAGTGAGGACCTATCTATTCTTCTATTCTATAGAATGTATGGAAGGAAAATTTTGAGTAAAGAGAGACTGGTGAAGAAGTGTAGATGTATATGTGAGAACAGAGCCAAAGAGGCTGTTATAAATAATTTCAGATTACAAATAGAGGGACATTTGAAGCAATTTCAGCGAAAAATGTGCGGGAGATGAAATTCTCTTGAATCTGAAATTTTTTGTCCGTATTATCAACATAAAGTTGTTGGTTATATGTTAGAAATTAATTTAAATTAATAATCTACATTTATCTGTTGGTTATGTGGGAGAACCAAGATTTCACGTGCCGTGAAGGGTAGATGAAGAAGTGTGGGTGTGGAAGGGTAGGTAATCATAGTCCAGATTATTGTGTTGGTTATTGGTTAGAAACAAGATCTGCAATTAACGTTTGTGTCAGTGGTGATGATAAATTGATAATATATAGTAGTAGTGTAGATAATCATAAATATTGAATGATAAATTGATAATAATAGTGTAGATAATCATAAATATTGAAAATGTTATCATATAGGATCAGGACAATATCTCCACTTCAACCTATTTATACTGCTGAATTTGCACAGTATCTTTCGCATTCAAAATCTAATATTTTTCTCATTTCAAAAAAAAAAAAAAAAATCTAGCATGTTTCATAAAATTTCACTATTACAGCACTCCTGATTTTTTTAGTTATATGTTTGTTTCTGAGTTCGAGTGCAGAATTTTGGCTGAGTTCTTCTAGTATAAATAAAGATATGCTAACTATGTCAATCTAAAATAAAATTATGCAAAAAAAAAAAAAGATTAATGTTTATATTTGATTACATAGGTATGCTGTTTGTTTTTAGTAAGTATCACTGATTGTTTTTGTTATTATATAGTCATCACACTTTTTTTTTGTACGTAGCGAGCATAATTTAAAAGAGTATAATATAGTTATAAATCTACTTTGGTTATGTTAGAAGTATTCCAATTATTAATAAAGTGAATGAAAAGTTGATTATGTTAGTTATATTATAGATTAAGATCATTGGTTGCACTTATAAGTAAACTCTAGTTATCTATGATGTCAATATATAAATCAATGAAGGTTACTATTTAACATGTAGCATGGCCATCTATATAACCATAATTCTTCTCCCACTTCATAATTTTGATTTATTGATATGAATATGTGGACAATCTTGTATAGGTTATTGACATGAATAACTTTCGGGATTGGATGTACAACAAGTGGGGTACAGAAGGATTAATACATGAGCATTTCACGGGGGTGGAGTCATTTTGTGATTGGGCTTTCACTACACAAAACAAAATTCAAATCCCGTGTCCATGTAGTACATGCAAAAATGGATGGCCCTATCACGATCGAGAGACGGTAACAATGCATCTGTACCGCAACGGTTTCTTACCAGGATATCACATTTGGAACCAACATGGAGAAAGTTACGGGCACCACGGAGTTCACTATGACATAGGTGGGGTCGGGCCATCAACACCGCAATATGATACAGGAGGAGCCGGTCCATCATCAACACCTGCCGATCAATATGAGGCAGAGTTTCGATCAGACATGGATTTTATAAATGAATGGTTTCCAAATCTATATCATACTGATGACATCGGAACGCCCAATCCAGCTGCAAAAAAATTGTACGATTTGATAGCTGCTACAGACCATCCTATTTATGAGGGTCATGACAAATCATTGTTAAGTTGGGTAACTGAAGTAATGACTTACAAGACGACTCATAACGTGTCAAATGCGCTGGTCGAAGACTATATACGTGGATGCAGAAATATGGTCCTCCCAGGCATGAGGCGTTTCATACCTGACACTTATTATAAGTTAAAGAAATTGATAATGAAACTTGGGCTTTCTGTTATCAAGTACGACGTTTGTGAAGATAATTGTGTCATCTACTACAAGCAATTTGAGAACTTGAGAGCTTGTCCTGTTTGCCACAAGCCAAGGTAATTAAGCACTCCTTATTTCTATTTATTGAATACTGAATTCAATTTTGAAAGTTTACGTCCTTCGAAATCAAGGGTGTGTTATTGATTCTCGGCGAATTATGAAATTTTATCCATCTTTTTTGAAAATTAATCTTTTGTTGACGTATCGTATGTTGTACAAGGTACATGAGGCGGGAGAATGGAGATGCAAACGATGTCCCTTGTAAGAAACTTTGGTACTTTCCGATCACCCCACATCTACAGAGACTATACATGTAAAAAAAGACAGCGGAGCATATGACATGGCATACCAAATGCCAAGGAGGCCAAACAGATAGAATGGTGCATCCAGCTCAGGGAGAGGCATGGAAGAGTTTCGACCGGAATCATCCATCATTTGTTGCAGAGATGCGTAATGTTCGTATTGGTATATGCACTGATGAATTTTGTCCAAGCAACAGCAAGGGATCCACCTATTCTTGTTGGCCAGTGTTCATTACTCCATACAACTTTCCACCAGATTTGTGCATGAGACAAGAATTCATCTTCATGAGCTTGATGATATCTGGGCCGAATAGTCCAGGGAAAAAAATAGATGTGTTACTGAGGCCATTGATCAAAGAACTACGGACACTTTGGGAAGATGGTGTGGTTACCTGGGATTGCATACGCCAAGAAAACTTGATGCGAGTTGCAGTCATGTGGACAGTAAGTGATTTTCCTGCTTATGGGATGTTGTCGGGATGGAGTACACACGGCAGGTTATCATGTCCATATTGTCAGGGAGACACTGATGCATTTCGCTTAACTCATGGGAAGAAACCATGTTGGTTTGATTGTCACAGGGCGTTCCTTCCGCCGGACCATCCATGGAGATATAATTCACGAGATTTTAAAAAAGGGAAAGTAGTGCACAAGCAGATGCGAGAGCGAAAGACCACTGCAGAGAATATGAGGAAAATAGCCGAGCTCCCTGATGTTCAAACACTAGCTGGCGAAGTTTTTCCTGGATATGGGGAAGACCACAACTAGACAAAGAAATCCATAATGGCGGAGCTTCTTCCTTATTGGTCCACACTTCATGTGCCACACAACCTGGATGTCATGCACTGTGAGAAGAACTTCTTCGACAATATACTCCATGTTGTTATGGATGACTACGGGCAAACGAAGGACAACTTGGCAGCACGACTTGATCTGGAAGTTCACACTAGAAGGCGTAGTTTGTTTCTCAAAGACCAAAATTCAACAAAGAAGCCGAAGGCATCATACGCCTTGACAACTGAGCAAAGGAGAGCAATATGCGAATGGTTGAAGGGGCTACGTTTTCTGGATGGCCACGGTCGAACTTAGCAAAGAGGGTGAAGGCTACAAATCATGTAAGTGGTTTTAAAACCCATGAATGTCATGTCTTCATGCAGCGCTTATTACCGATTGCCTTAAAAAATTTCCTACCACTCCCCATATGGGAAGCACTAACTGAGGTAAGTAATGCATTTCGATCGATATGTTCAAGTGAAGTTAGTGCATCTGAAATGGAGTTGTTGGGAAAAAGTGTTGTTCAAACCATTTGTAAACTCGAAATGATTTTCCCCCCGGGTTTCTTTGACTGTATGGAACACCTACTCATTCATTTACCGTACGAGGCACAAGTTTGCGGCCCCGTCTTCTACCGTTGGATGTATCCATTTGAGAGGTAAAATACATACTATTTTGATTTCATGTTCATATACTAATAAATAACTACAAACTACTGGTTATATCCATCTTGTAATCAACAACAATTTGTTAAATATTGAACTACAAGTGTTTAAATCAACAGCCATTTGTTAAATATAGAACTACAAGTGTTTAAATCAACAGCCATTTGTTAAATATTTATGTACGGGTAAATCGCATACTAATAAATAATCTACAAACTGCTGTTAGTTATATTGCGTTAAATATGTAAGTTATATAATCAATAGATATATGTTAGTGATGATAACTATACATTTTGTAGAAAATTGGGCATGCTAAAGAGGATGGCCAGACAAAAGAATAGGCTGGAGGGATCTATGTGTGAAGCATATATGGTTACCGAAATTACGAACTTTTGTCAATTTTACTTTGGGCATGTGAGTGAAAGATTTCGCCGAAATAAGCATGCATGGGCCCCCCAATTCGAAGGACAACTTGAAATATTCATCTCGAAAGCCCGCCCAATGAAGGGAAAAAAGTAAAGAAAAAACTCTAAGCAGCACCGCATATCAACAGGCACTCCTATGCATTCTCATGAACTGTCCCGAGTGTAGAAACCTTATTGCGTAAGTGCATTAATTCCTTATGTTTTATCGGGCATGCTTTCATTTTGACACGATTGCATTCTAATAATGTATTCTCATTTTATACTATGAATCTTAGGTATTTCGAAAACAATATGTGTCATGGGTTTTCTCAGTAAGATCTTGAGTATGCCCGGATACATCATCTGGTACCATGGTTGACTGGCTTACAAAATCTAGAACAACTCGAAAGTTCGGATATAAATTTCATACTTCATGGTGGGTCAAGTACAGTGAAGGAGTACACCGGTTACTTTGTCAATGGATTCAAATTCCAAACTCAAAGTTACTGCAACGACAAGTCAGAACAAACACGTAATTGTGGTATTTGTTTGAAATCGGAGGATGACAACGGAAATGTGCAAAATTACTACGGAACGCTAACAGAGATAATTGAAATGCAATTCATACCCCTGGACGCCCGATTCAGTCTGTATATCTTTTCAATTGTGATTGGTATGATGATAGATATGTTGTTGTGGATAAATATGGTTTGATTGAACTTGACCCTGAGAAGTTATTGCATACGAAGGAGCCGTACATCTTGGCCAACATGGCAAGTCAAGTGTACTATTCTACCTACCCACGTACCAGGAAAGGTCGTTTTCGTAAAGGTAACATTTTACTTTTTATTTAACACATCTACTTTGTTGCCATATTAAATTATCTATAAATATTTTCTTATCAAACTTAATACTACCTTTTTATTGTTTCTTTTGCAGGTTGGGCTGTATGCCCAATACGAGCAAGACACATAATTGATGTGTCATCAATTGAAGTTCAAGAACAACCGCAATCTAATGATCGTGGACAAGAATACTACCAAGATGAAGCACCACCACAAAATTTCAATATATTCGAGGACTTGAATATCGAAATTCCACTTGCAGATCCAACTTGTTGGGAAATTTGTTAGGAAATTTGTTAGATATTTTGTTAGAAATATCTGTTTAGATTTTGATCAGCAACATGATGACTTATCTTAGTCTCAGAAAGGTGATTAGTACTCTTGGTTCACTTGAACATTGTAAAAGAGGAAACCCACTAAGTATGATAGTCTAGCTAATCTTGTATAGGATGTTAGGTCTCAAAATGTAATTTTTATTTTATGAAGAGAAGACCAAGAAGAAGACATCCAAGCAGAACAAGCTCAACGACATTGAAGACTTGAAGAAACTGCACAAGATTACTGAAACAGTTTTTCAGATACCTTAGCCAGATATCTTGAAGACATGAATAGTTTTAAACAAACTGTGTCACAAGAGATATCTGAGAAATAAAAGGTCTATCTGAAAACAAGGAAAGTGTCCACAGATATCTATTCTCAGATACCTT
Source organism: Plantago major (assembly GCA_026545765.1). Lineage (NCBI taxonomy): Eukaryota > Viridiplantae > Streptophyta > Magnoliopsida > Lamiales > Plantaginaceae > Plantago > Plantago major. The sequence goes on from CM048843.1 coordinate 67,733,935, forward strand.
GAGCTTTAACCACATTTAAAACGAATATATATATTGCAAACAAAGTTGTTTCAATAAAAGTGGTATCTGAAGATTGAAGATAAGGACGTGCAAAGAATCAGATAATACTAGTCTCTGATACAAAGCATAGTTCCGTTGGCACTACAGGACAAAAAGTATAGTACAATGCATTTAATGCACAGACAACGGCAGCTTCTGAAGAAGAAGACAAAACCTGCTACAGTACTATACACAGATATCAATAGTTTGAATTTGAGCCTAACGGATACTATTCAAACGGCACTCAAATTCATCTATAAATATCAACACTTAGACTGCTTGAGAAGACACACTGACGACGCTGAAACACAACATCTTACTCTCTCAAAGCAAATTTACTTATCCTCAAAGCTTTCTGTTGCGACCAAAGCTTTTGATCTTGAGTAACACTGAAGTTCTAAGTGTCCTGATTCTAAACAAGCATAGCTATATGTGAAAGAGTTGAATTGAAAGATGAAGTATCTGAGATTCATTCTCTTGAACACTTATCTAAGACTTGGGTCAGTAAAAAGAATAAGATACCATACATTGAAAAGTGTATTAAGTATACTTGATTCACAGAGCTATCTGAATAACTGAATAAGTTATTAAAGAAGCTCATCTGACAACTCAAACCGAAACCAACACCATAACTGGCGTGGAGTACAGGAAGTACTTAGTTTGGAAAATCAGGGAACAACTCCAAGGTTACCGGAGTATAGGAAGTACTTGATTTGGGAAACTAAGGAATAACTCCAAGGTTATTGAGTATAGGAAGTACTTAGCTTGGGAAGCTAGGGAATAACTCAAAAAGGTTTCTGAGTATAGGAAGTACTTGGCTGTGAAAGCCGGGGAACAACTCAGGGGGAACATTTGGTTGGGAACCATCTGTTTAAAGGAATCTTAGAATAGGATTTTTGTAAGGTGACCTCAATTATCTATTCTAGTGAATTCTAGGTCTCTGAAAGACCGAAGTGGATTAGTTGGAGGATTACGCCACCTCCAGATACCACTATACTTGCTGTGTTATTTACTTTTATGTACTTACATTTCAGCAACACACACACACAATTTAACTGTTTCTGCACTTATCTATCTTAAGTCTTCCGCGCTCTGAATCTAAGTATCAGATATCTACTCAGATATCTGAGTAATAGTTTTTATCGACAAAAGTTTTAAAAGACTATTCACCCCCCCTCTAGTCTTTTACTTTGCCGTTATCTGGACCAACAAGTGGTATCAGAGCAGGAGGTTCACAAGCCTTCTGCACTGAACCTAGATCCCCAGATAGGTGAAGGAACCTTGTCCATTTTCGAGGACTATTTAATTTGTGTGTTAAGTGTGCAGGAATGTCTCTGAGTGATGCACCCGTTCTCAAACCAGAGAACTACGAGAAATGAAAAAATAACATGATGCTCCACCTTGAAGCCATAAGTGACGAAATGATCGAAGTGATAAAGAATGGCCCAATAGTCATTCAACAACTCAAACAAGTCATGGAGGTTTCTAATGGTAGAGACAGAGATCAAAGCGAAGGATCTTCGCAAACCGATGCGTCAACAAGTGGGAGATCTACTAGTCAAGTTATTTACGAACCAAAGCCCAGAGAACTCTGGACATCGGAAGATGCCAAGAGGAATCGTCTGGATGGTCAAGCTCGTAATATCATCATCGACACTGAGCACACAAGGTAAAGCGTGGGTGCTAAAACGGCGAAAGTTGCCTGGCAACTGATTGAAAAAATCTGTGCCGGAACTGAGAAAACCAAAGAAAACAAGTTTGAAGTTCTCAAGTTGAAATTTCAAAATTTCAAACAAGGACCCACTGAAACTCTGGAAGAACTTGATTTCAGATTTACCACTCTCATGGGTGATATGGCAGCACTTGGGGAAAGCAACAGATACTCCCAGTCAGAAAAGATTAAGACTATTGTCAGAAGTCTTAACCACAACTGGGAGCATACCAAATTCTTTTATTTTAACCAAGGAATGCCAAATATCACTCCAGTGGAACTCTTCTCACATCTTGCTACGGTAGATTATGAGACAACACAAAGAGAACAAACAACTGAAAAGTTGCAGAATGTTGCTCTAGTTGCTTAAGGAACATCTGAAAAGAAGAAAAGCAAGGAAGAGACTGAGGATGCTCTTGCTGCAAAGCAAATGAGCAAATATGTTAGTTGAGAAATTGAGAGAAGAAAAGCCAAAGAGAAGCTGAAAAAGCATCTAGGCTCAAACTATCACCAGTACAAAAATATGCAAAGCTCGCTGAACAAGCCAGCTCAGAAAGCATCATGTACTGAGGAAGCAGAAATTGAAAACGATATCTGTTTCTATTGTCAGAAACCTGGCCACTTCAAGAAGGATTGTCCTGCCTTCAACAAACTAAGGACGTGTGACAAGAAAGATAGAAGAATCTTCAGAAGAAGCCAGAAAGCTTTGTTAACTGAAGAAAGAAAGAAAATCCAAATTCAACTGGATGCTCTAGACGTTGAGACAGATTCTGAAGATGACAATTCAGATGACTCAACCTTACCATCACCAGAATTATGTGGAGTTACTCATGATATAATCGACTTCGGCCTCAAGAAGAATGAAATGTGTGGAGTTGCTGAAATTGACGGTCCAGACATCTCCAACATAGAAATCTGTCTTATGGCTGATGAGGTAACACATACTTCTTGTTATACTTATGAAAGTGATGAAGAAGAAATAAAAGATCTAGAAAATCTCAGGAAAGAACTCGACATCTATGAAAAAGAATTTCTAATGATCCGAGCTAGAGCCGAAAATCTTGAAGAAGAAAAGAATTCTCTTGCAAAGGAAAATTCTCAATTAGTTAAGGTATCTGAGAAAAAGGATGCTGAAAATGCATTTCTCAAAGCTCAGATATCTGAGACTGAAAAGTCACATAAAGAAGCAATGGCTGAATTACGAAAGAAATATGAAGATCTTCTTTCTGAGAACAAGGAACTCAAGAAGAAAGAACTATCTTTTCAATCTTATGCCAAAGCTAGTGACACTCTTACTGAAGTACAATCTTACTTAAGAGATCCTTCAGAAAAGAAAGGACTTGGGCTGAATACACAGACAGATTGTTCTATCACTCTGAATAAGAGTAAGGAAAGAAGAACATTTGTAAGTACTCAGCAAGACGGTTCCCATGCAATCTATAGTATCGGTGAGAAGACGAAGATTGTTGACAAAGGAAAGGCAGTTGCGACGAAACCTTTGTGGGAAAAACAAGTCAAAAACAAAACTGTTGGGCACGTTTCTGAAAAGAAACACAACACTGAAAAGTGTAAACACCCACAGTGCTATGTCTCTCAAAAGGGTAGAATTGCAGGAGCTGGCAAATTCTCCCATGTCACTTTTTCTGGAAAGAAATTGGACCAACCAGAGACTAGCAAAGCTGCTGAGAAAAGATATCAGATAGCTTCAAGTGCTCGAAACGGTATTGGCTATAAAGGCATCGGGAAACGACTTGCTCATGAATACAAACAGGAGCAAGAACGACGGCTAAAAGCTAGAATTGCTCAAGCAATTATCAGAAGTGAAAGTTGAATCAAGCCACTGAAAATCTGAATGCCAGGGCTAGAAGAAATCTGGCAAGGAAAGCTAAGTTTGCTGAAAAGCAAACTCAGAAACCTGACAGGTATATGAAAGCACCAAATGGAGCACCTAGGAACACACCAAGGAAGAAAATAATTCTCAATAATGATAATCATTCAATTAGAATTCCTCCTTATGTTCCTATCAGACAAAAGAATGTTCCAAGAAAATTCATTCAAAAATGGATTCCTACTGGAAGATTGTTTAGTCCTGATGGTTACAATTGTAAATTGAGAACCTAATCTCCTATTTCCTGTTGTGTGCAGAATGCTTCCTGGACTAAAGCACAATGACTATTTGATAGTGGATGCGGAAAGCACATGACAGGAGACAAAGCAAATCTGGTCAATTACAAAGCTTTGCAACACAGGACCAGATATTAGATTTTCTGGAGGAGAATTAAATCCCTCTCTGGGATTTGGCAACGTCAAATTGGGAACATTAACAATCACTGACGTATTACATGTTAAGGATTTGAAATATAATCTATTTAGCATGAGCCGCTTTGCATAAAGGTTTTACTATAAAATTCAAAGCAAAATACTGCAAACTAATTGACAATGAGTCAAAGCAGACAGTCTTGGTTGCTCGGCAGAAAGGCAGTCTTTATGTTGCCGATTGGGCATCTGCCACAACTGAAGAATGTCTCATGGTGAGTCAATTTGGTCACACAGAAGGGCACTGGTTATGGCACAAAAGAATGAGTCACTTGAACTTCAAAACTCTGAACAGACTTGCCAAGAAAGAGTTAGTGGTTGGCCTTCCCAGAACATCTTTCAGAAAGGATGGTATCTGTCCTGCCTGTCAGATGGGGAAACAATCTAAGATCTTTTTTCAAATCCAAAATCAGACACTCTAGTGTTAGACCACTGCAACTATTACACATGGATCTTTTTGAATCACCTGTAACTAGTTATGCAGGAAAGAAGTATGGTCTGGTTGTTGTAGATGACTTCTCAAGATTCACTTGGGTTGTCTTTCTGAAACACAAATCTGATGCCAGGGTGGAGATACCAAACTTGCTGAAAAAGCTTGAAGTCATGAAAAATGACAAGGTATCTGCAATCAGAACAGACCATGGTACTGAGTTTATCAACCAGTACATAAAAGTGTTTTGTACCTGCAAAGGTATACAACACCAACTTTCCTCTGTAAGAACACCTCAACAAAATGGTGTTGCAGAAAGGAAAAACAGAACCCTTAAAGAAGATACAAGGACAATGCTAGCTGACACTGAAATAAGTGAAATTTATTGGGTTGAAGTCAGAAACCAACTTGCTACACTCGTAATGATGCTTGATAAACAAACACCATGACAAGACCCCTTATGAAATCTTGGTTGGTAGACCCCTTAATATCAAACATCTGAGAGTATTTGGTTGTAAATGTTTTGTTCTAAACAATGGGAAAGATTATCTGAGAACATTTCAACCAAAGGCAGATGAAGGTGTATTTCTTGGTTATTCCACGAATAGCAAAGCCTACAGAATTTACAACAAAAGAACAAAGAAAATTGAAGAATCAGTTCATGTTGTATTCTATGAAGGAAGTAAGAAAACACCTCCTAATGATGAACTCTCAGAAAGGTTCAAAGAACTATTGCTGAGGGATTCTGAAGAAGAATCCTCAGAAAGGAGAAATATCATTATGGAAAGTGAGGATGACTCTGACGTAGAAAAGCATGAAGTGCCTAGTAACAACAAGATGACACACAAACATGATGAAGAATTTCCTATGAAACTTCCAGAAATGGAAACTGAAGATGTTCATCATGAAGCTATCTCTGGAAACAATCTCTCTGAAAGACATGTTCCAGATAGCTCAAACACTGAGCAAGTGTCAGACATTAATTGCCCTTCTGAGAAGCAAAATGTCTTAGATACTGAAATAGTATCAAATCAAAATCCTAGTGATTCACATTCAAATCATTTGGATATTGATCCTACTAGCACTAAACCTATGATGAGATGGATCAAGGATCATCCTGCAAAAGATGTGATTGGGCCAATTAATCAAGGTGTTAGGACTAGGAGAGCAATAGCTGAAAATGCTAATTCTCTCTTTGGATGTTTCATCTCAAATATTGAACCTAAAAATATAGAAGAAGCATTAGGAGACCAAGACTGGATCTACGCAATGCAAGAAGAGTTGGATCAATTTGAGAGAAATAAAGTCCGAAACTAGTTCCATTTGTAGAAGGAATATCCGTGATTGGAACTAAATGGGTTTTCGAAACAAAATGAATGAATCGGTGAAATAACCGTAAACAAAGCAAGATTGGTTGCCAAGGATTTACCTGCATCAAGGCTTAGATTTTGATGAGTCATATGCACCAGCATGATTGGATGCAATAAGACTCTTTCTAGCCTTTTGACTCATAAAGATTTTAAAGTTTATCGATGGATGTCAAAAGTGCATTCTTGAGCGGTGAACTTGCGTAAGAAGTTTATGTTGAGCAACCACCGGCTTTGAAGTTTCCTCGTAAAGTAGAATGGTCTATAAACCATGTAAAGCTCAGATGGATCAAACAGCTCCAAGAGCATGGTATGACACTTTGGCCAAATACCTTCGAAAGTGGTTTCAAGAAAGGTAAAGTTGATAAAACTTTATTTACCTTAAATCATGACGGAAACTACTCTTAGTTCAAGTATATGTTGATGACATCATATTTGGATCTAAGGACAAGCAACTTTGTAATGACTTTGCAAATCTCATGAAAAGCAAGTTTGAGATGAGCATGATGGGAGAAATGAATTATTTTCTAGGATTGCAAGTCAAGCAACTCAATGATGGAATATTCATTAGTCAAACAAAATATGCAAAAGATATGCTCACAAAATTCAATCTTAAGCCTTCTGAAAAGAATGCTAAGATACCTATGAGCATTGGAACCAAAATGACCTATACTGAATCAGATAAGAGTGTGGAAGAACATAAGTATAGGAAATTGATAGGTTCACTACTTTACCTCACTGCAAGTAGACCTGATATTCAATACGCCGTTGGAGTGTGTGCTAGATTTCAGACAAATCCGATGCAAACACACTACAACGCTATATGAAAATATTAAGGTATGTAAAAGGTACAGTAGATGTAGGATTGTGGTATCCTAAAGAAAGCGGATTGAGTTTAGCTGGGTACTCAGACGCTGATTATGCTGGATCACTGCTTGATAGGAAAAGCACCTCAGGAACTTGTCAGTTTTAATGGTACTAGACTTATCTCGTGGTTTAGCAAGAAGCAAAACTCAATTGCAACTTCTACCACAGAGGCTGAATATGTTGCTGCTTGTTGTTGTGCAACACAAATTCTGTGGATACAACAACAACTTAAAGACTATGGACTCGATGAGAAGAAAACTCCCATTTTCTGTGACAACACAAGTGCTATTGCGATTACACAGAATCCTAAATTTCATGCCAGAACAAAGCAGATTGATGTTAGACATCACTTCATCAGAGACCATGTTGAAAAAGGCAATATAGAGATACTCAAGATTGGCACTGAAGACCAACTTGCAGATATCTTCACTAAGCCACTACAAGAAAGTAGATTATTAGCCTTAAGACATAGTCTTGGACTAATGGAACTACCAATGAACTGAAAGAGTTTAGGAATCTTGAACGGGCATCCAGAGAAGAGGAATCTGGAACGGGCATCCAGAGAAGAGGTATCTGGAACGGGTATCCAGAGAAGAGAAAAGAGAAATCTGGAACGGGTATCCAGAAGTCAAAAAGGCTAAAGAGCAAAAAGACAGCTTAAGATCTCTGAGACGGGAACTCAGATATCTGAATCACTCTATAAACGGGGAACACAAAAGAGAATAGTACAACTATCTGCAGTCAACTTCTCTCTTGAAATTCGCATTATTTCTATCTTGGTGAAAAACTTGGAAAAATCCTAAGTATAAGACAGATTCAGATGCAAACAGTGTTCTTGGTCATACAAAAATGTGATTCAGATAGCTATTAGCCAAAATTCATTAAATGGGCACAATTACACTTGTTGATTGTGATCATTGCTGAAGAAGCAATGGTGACCCTTGATGAAATTAAGCGATTGATCTATACGGTGGAAATTAATTCACAGTAAATAGTGGACTGTAAAAATTCTGACAAAGCCCACTTTGCATTTAATGCCGAACTAGCTTTTGCTCACGCCTGCTTGCAAATCACAGATACGTACACACAAAATCAATTTGTATGTATATGTCTGTTGAGATTCTATTGCTATATATATAGGATTTTGGCATAGGAAATCACTTTTGCCTAATCCGAAAACTCATCTTGCACAAAAATAGCAAATCCTTCTCTTGATTCTCTACAAACCTTCTACAATCTCTGCAAATCAAGATTAAGTTTTTCTGCAAAGAATTACTAAATCAAATCTCTTTCAAACACCAATTTCAAATCCCTACACTATATAAAGAGATGGCCCCTAAAAGTTCAACCACACAGAAATCTCAATCCTCCACTGCATCGAAAAGCAAGCACGAGTTGGTTATTGTGAACAACCGATTGGTAGGAGATTTTAATCTCGACCATTGGACTTCAAATCACAGTAATGATTTGGGTGGTGCCATGGTTGAGGAATACCTCACGGCAATTGAAAACCAAACCGATGAAAGTTGATTCTTGACATGCTTGAAAAGGCACAAATCAAGGTTTTCTATCCGCTTTCCTAGTGGAATTTCATCACCCGATGTGTTGGAATTCTACAACAACTCCAGGATTATTTCCTGTGTTTCTGAAGGCACTGCAATAGTGTCTGTCAAAACCTCAGTCCAAGGAAAGGAAATCCTTTTGGACTTAACAACTTTCTGTAAGTTGTTTGAGTTTCAAAATCTTGGAAAGGATTTTGAAATAAACACCAAGGACGATGATCTCCTTGAAGGTGTTAAAGAACTGTACAGTGACGTGTGTGATCTTGAAAAATCAGATACACCCACTGAGTTCAAACTTGCTGACATCCGAACCAGACATTTGATGGTTCACTGGGATGTATTGGCTTGCATTCTTCACAGATGCTTTGATGGTCTACAAGGAGGTGCTGACCAGATAAGCCAAGAACGATGGATCATGATGTTCTTGCTGAATCAACAAGACAAAAGGCTGGAAAACCCTTTTAACTGGGGAAAGTACGCCTTCATGAAGTTTGTGAAGAAAATTCAAGGCTTCGAGCCTAAGATTGCCAAAGGACTAGCTGAGCCAAAGGCCACAGTAGGCTATGGTCTGAAGATATGCTACTTGCTGGAAAAGCTTGGCATTGAGCTCAGAGAGACGGCTGAAATCGCCAACAGTAACCTACTCTACAAATATGAGTATACGAACATGATGAAAAAGGTTACTGGGTCTCAGAAAGGTTCTAAGAAGCGAAAGTCTGAAAAGGTATCTGAAGAAAAGGTTGCGACCAAGAAGCCCAGAACTTCAAGAAAGAAGTCTGCTGGCAAATCAGAAGACACACCCAAAGAGGTTGTCGATTCTCAGATATCTGCAGGCATTGCCGATGAACTGATAAAGGCAGATGAACTCATCAATGCTGCAAAAGAGTTATCAACTACTGAACAAGTAGACTCAGCAAGAGAAAGTGCGTTCAGAAATGTTGCGACTAATGCAGAATGCCTTGCTGATGATCTTGCTAATGCTGCCAAAAGTGGTGAAAAACACCAAGCCCTATCTGCAGAAACCGCAGGAGTAATGGACCAATCAGTTCCCAATGCTGATGAGAGCTCTGACGATGAAGATGATGAATTAGTCATCTCTCAAGTCCTAGAAAGAACAAAAAGGGCTAAGGTTACTGAAATAGTAACTGGTAAAAAGGTATCTGAAAAAGAACCTACACCACAGGTTGCTGAACAAGCACCTATAGCAAAGGTTGTTGGTGCAAACACATCATCAGGGAACGTTTCTTACGCACAACTTCAAGAAGCCCTGATGAGTGGTAATTTAGTGCTGGCAGATGCTGATGAAAATGCCACATCTAAAAATCTGGAAGAACATTCTACTGACCAATCCTCTGCTTCCAGACAACCACAACAACCACAAACACAACAACCACAACAGCCACAAGTGGTTGATGAAATGGTAAATGAACTCCATTTCGAATTACCAGCAATGCAGTATGCTGAAGAAAATCCTGCAAAAGAGCAGGTTCCCCAACTCAATGAGAGGGATCAAACTGAGACATCTACTCCGAATGATCAACCAGGGGAGGCAACTGAATTGCATACTCAGGAAAGGTGTGAAGTACCTGAAACTTCAAACAAAGAAGAAATACTGGAACAAGAAGACCAATGTATAGAAAGGTCACAAGTTTCAGAGACCAATCAGCCTGACACGGATCAGGTAGTTGAATGGTTTAACTCTTATCTTGTGCAAATTTTATGCTTGTACATCTTGTTATTTATCGAAATTCTTTGTTACAGGCTGAGTTAGAAACACAAGGACAAGAGGAAGCTGGAAAGCTTGCCTCAGAAACTGAGAAAGAGGTCTCATCAACCTCACCTCTTAAGAAATCTGAGCCTGTCCTACAGGTGATAAAATGTTTCTTAAGTTGTCATTTTTCAGTTATACGATAATTTACTTAACCAATTAAGTGAATGTTTCTAACAGGCTCCAACTGAGAAAGAGGAAGATAAGGCAGAAATGCCAGAAGAAAACCCAGAAACCAACAAGGTTTCTGAAGAACAGATCATTGAGCCTTCCAGTATGAAGGTATATGAAAATCAATGATAAATATTCTTCACCTTGCGTTAACTAAAATCTTCTCTAAATTATTCAATGCTTTCTACTCGGGGACAGAGTTGCGACATCCCCTGCACCTATGGAAACTGATGAGGCATCAAGGCCTTCATCACAAGAAAAGATTCCAGAGACTGCACAAGTCTCTGAGAGACAAATATCTGAGCCTCCCATGGAGGTAATTGACCTCTCAGATATCTGATTTGTCATCTAAAAGTTTTCTTGATAAAATTTCCTAAGTATTGTGATAATTTTAATTCTCAGGATCAAGAAAGAAAGGTTGATGAGGACCAGACTTCCAAGTCTCCGCCTCACAACAAGATATCTGAGACACCATTTGTCTCATTAGCACAAGTCTCTGAGCCTGAAGTACTTACTCAGGCTCAAACGAGTGCCAAGCAGGCTCCCAATGTTGAGACAAGGGACCTACTTCCCTTCTTCAAAGCTCACACCCTGCCAAAGCATATTCAATGCTTCAAGAAATGGCAAAGGTTAAGGTGCTCTGATCTCTCTGAAATATTGAGAATCACAGATCAATCAAACAGACGAGCACAAGCTCTTGACTTGGAAACATATATCCATGCAATGTTCCCTACCGAACAGTACACAGTTGCAACTTTATTGCATAAGGATTTCTCCAGAGAAGTGGTGCACAGTTTGATACAAGCCTTTGAACAGGCAGATGGTCAGACAAGATTACAAATGGCATTCAAGCCAGTTTTGCCCCAAACTCTGCAATTTATACCTTCTGAACAAGAAGACGTTAATGGGCAGAAGATCACTATTCCTGAAGTGATCAATCTTGTATCTGAAGATGATGAGGAGGAAGAGATAAACGAAAATGACTTCGATGAACCTCCCACTGACCATCACCAAAAGGATGACACAGACAAAAAGGATGATGATGATGCCCCTGCACCAGGGACCGGAGGAATTTCGCTAAGAAATAATGCCTCAGCTGCTGAAAAGCACACTGAGAAGACTTCACAGAAATCTCCGTCTCCATAAAACTGAACACAAAGATTTCTCAAGCCGGTATATAAAGATACCGATGATGCCGAAGTAAAACTTCTACTAAAATTGAAAAGTAGAATTACAAAAAGAAGTTTAATTCAATCACAAACGATTGATTAAACTTACAGAAAACTAGACCTAGAACAGATAAGAAAAACCTATTCTAGTTCAATGATACTAGAGTAATTCTCAATCTTTAGAGAACACTCACAAGTAAACACCGAGGTAAAGGTCTAGTAAAGCAAGACGCCTAAAACATATAATCTTTGTTCTTCAAAGGCAATCGGCAACTTGCAAACGCCTCCTTCTTCTTCTATATATAATTGCGGCAACTCATCACAGGAAAGAAGAAGTCGGTCAGCAGGCAGGCCCACGTCTTAACAAACTTGGATTCTATGGTAAGGAAACTTCCTTTGATGTATTAATGGTATAAGGAGTCTTCTAGATATCAATCTCTTTTAAATCTCACTTTCCTTATAGCATAAAATTCTTCCATGAATCATTATGGCAGCTTCCTTACAACAATTATGGATCCTTTAACCTTCAAGCCCATCACGCCTATTCCTCTTATTTAGCCCATGTACTATCTCTTCATCAGGCTTCTTATTTTCCTTTTTGCTACAGTGCCCGTTTTGCTACTGATTCGCCACAAGAATCGCCATAGTGACGTTTTGGTGCAAAGGATCGCCATAAGAATCAATCGTGATCCATTAAGCATGTTGAGGCCCAACTTGATATATCCTACAAAATAATCATAGAAAAACAACTACAAATGTTGAACCGGTTAATAAACGAAGAAAGGCCGAATTAACAAAACAAGTGCAATATAAATTGCACTTTCAATCTCCCCCTTAATTCTTGCCTTTCTTCACAAAAACCTGAAATGTAGTTAGTAGGAAAACACAAGGTAATATCAAGCAACTCCCCCTTGCTCCAAGAACTCTCCCTTAAGACAAAAAAACCAAGAGTACAAACATTCTCCCCCTTTTTTGTGAGGAAAGAAAGAAAACAAAGTTCTTTTACAGAAACTTCACCATCTTGGTAATCTGTTGAGGACCTGCAGACAAAGTACTAATGTTGTCGAAACGATGTTGACTAAACATTGTAGTCAACACTGGCAAAGAAAGTAGCAAAAGCAGGACTATAGGATGATCACCAAGGGCGAATCGTGAATAGAGTGGATGGTCACCGAGGGGCGATGATGTGAAGAGAGCGGATGGTCAAGTACACAGCTTACAAAATAAGTCATGATGGGTGTTGTTGGGTTTGCTTCAAGGTAGATTCCTGCAGATATATATCAAAGCAACGAAAAACTGTGCACAACTGTTAATTAAAGATTAAAGTTGCAAGTAAAACAGTTATCCGTCAAGTCAACGTAATTAGATAAACAGATAAAACCTAGGGAGGTTGACCAAAAATCTTGATTTAAAAGAAAGTGACTTGAAATGCAAGTATAGGAAAGCAGAAACCCAAAACCCGAAGAAAACACCTTAGACCTACTCCCCCTCAAACCCAAAAACACACAGAATTAGAGCATAAAAAAAATGGAGCACAACAAAAGAGCAAAAAATACTTCATGCACAGTCAATGTTGACCTGAATGTTGACTCAACATTGATGACAACATCTGAAAATCAGACCACTCTTAATGTAAGTCAGCCAGGAAACCAAGTCTCAAAATGTGCAGATTCGATTAACACCAGCGATCTTGCAGTAAAAGAAAGAGAAAGGAATACCAAAGAAACACACCCAACATTGCCTCAAAAAGTAAATTGAACAATTAGCATAAGTTTGAGTGGGGGTGACCATGAGACCGTGAACCATGTCAAATAATTGGAACACGTATGAATCCGCTCCAAAGCCGAAGCCTATGCGGAGTTAGGCAAACACACGTCTCATGGCATAAAGATCACTCATTTGACTATATTGGGTAATTTGGTACTCAGAAAGTGAACCAGCAGCATTACGAGAATCGGCACTTTTGTGCGTGTCAGTTTCCAGTACAGGCCATCAACCCTCACGACATATGACACATTGGCCACGTCGATATCTGGATAGTATTTGAAACCTGCCCAACACGATCCTCGACGGAAACACTTCGAGCCCTTTTTTAAACACAATTCATTAGATTTATTAAGCATAAAGGACAGGAGACAACATCAAGTGCGAGTCAAGGTACGAGTAAAAATAGCCAAAAAGCAGCAAAAGTGAGTTTTACATAAAGCAAACACACAGGAGACTCGATACCTTTCAACCTTGGTTTCAAACAGCCTTTCAAACCCTAAGCATCACCACTGTAAGCTACAAACCAAGAACAACCAGAGACCAGTACAGAAGCACAGGAGCACAGAAACACAAAACAGAACTAAAAAGCATAAAAGAAAACAGCATCACTGATTCTAATTTTCAATGTTGACCGTGATGTTGAGTCAACATTGGTACTCAACAATGACAATCACAGAGAGTAATGCATCGAGAGATCTTCGAAGACTGAAGAATCTCTCACTATCTAAGGGTTTGGTAAAAATATCTGCAGGTTGATTTGTTGTGTCTATGTGTTCTATGTCAATCACTTGCTTATTGACCAAGTCCCTAAGGAAATGATGCCTAATATCTATGTTCTTAGTGCGAGAGTGCTGAACAGGGTTCTTAGAGATATGTATGGCACTAAGGTTGTCACAGAACATCAAAAGGGTAGCACTTTGTAGACCATAGTCATGCAGCATATTTTTCAACCAGACTAGTTGAGACACACAACTCCCAGCTGCTACATATTCAGATTCAGCAGTTGAAAGTGACACACGCCATTGCTTGCTATACCAAGACACCAAATTTGGACCAAGATAAAAGCAACCTCCACTAGTGGATTTTCTATCATCTAGATCACCAGCCCAATCAGAATCACTAAATCCCACCAGATTAGTGTTTGTATCACATGCAAACCATAATCCAAAATTAACAGTTCCTGATATATATCCAAGGATTCTTTAACGACGCTTAAATGGGGCTTTTAGGTTGGATCGATACCGGCGCACACACACAGAGAGCATGATATCAGTCTCTTGGTAGATGATATGTAAGCTTTCAATCATTGATCTGCATAATGTCAGTCAACATCTCGCCAACATCGATTCTCACCTTCAGAGAGGTACCCATAAGTGTCTTGCATGATTTAGAGTTCTCCGGACACGAAAGAAGTCGAGTTCACCAATCATATTCATCTCAAAGGTACCTATCATAGTTTGCACAAACTGATGTACTATGGAAAGATTAGTCAAGTTAAGCAATATAATCTTCTTTGCACGATTGCAATTGTGGGGATCGACCATGCACTGCAATTGTCATTTCAAAACATTTCTCCTTGCAAGTATGTACTTTACAAGTGTGTTTGTTAAATTTGACCTTCAAATCATCATCACACACATGACACACTAATAAGGTTAGCTTAAACCTTCAACCAACAAAGACATTTTTCAAGGTTGGAAAACCATCAAGAGTTAACACCCCCTTCCCAAGTACTTTACTCTTGTATCCTCCTCCATAAGTTACCATTCCAGTCTTTTGAGAGACAAAGTTAGAAAGATAACTCAAGGTTCCTGTCATATGTCTTGAACATCTGCTATCAAAGTACCATCTACCTGCATTGTTAGGAGAGGTAGCAACAGAAAAAGCAACATTACAGACAATCTTTTCCCTAGGAGCCCAAACTCTCTTATACTTTTCTCTAGAGTTTTTCCCAGTTCCAGAGGCTTTTTCTTTCTGACTAGAGACAGCATGGTAAGCTTTAGACACAGAGTTCCTGGAACTAGACACTGTTGATGTCGATGTTGACTCAACATCGGACTCAACATTGGATTTTTCATTCTGCTTAACAGGAGCCACCAAAGGAACATATTTTGGAACAAACACTTTAGATTTCTCTGCTTTTGAAACTGACACATTCGAAGCTGACTCAACCACATGTTTTTCTATCTTCCCCTTTTTCAGATCTCTTAGATAAGTAAAGCAGTGGAGTTTTATGTGACCAGTCTTAAGGCAATATTGACACACATAAGTCATTTTGGTTCCTTCCACAACCTCACCATTTTCTTTGACAAAGACAGGAGCATCAAAAAGTTCAGAAAGAGGTTTGACTTTTTGCATAGCATCAATCCAGTAGTCATGTTTTAAAGCTTCTTTTGCATTCTTAGGTTCAGTAAGAGAGACAAAACAAGAAGAACTCACCGATTGACACATAGTAGTGTGGCTTGCCATTTCCTTGTAGTTCTTTCTGGTATTTCCCCTAAGAGTCATTCTTCCCCTTAGATCACCAATGGCTTGCGAACTTTGATCTTTGGATTGGTGGATCACGTGGATGTCGTCTGGAAATCCGAGAGAGATCGGTTTCGGTTTCTTCTCTCTTTTCTTCTTCGAGAGACTTCATTCCCACCTCTCTCCCCGCGCAATGTTGCGCGCGATGTTGACAACAACATTGTCATTCTCCATCTTCTCTCTTCTTGGGGGAAATTGGGGGTATAGGGTATAGAAGTATTTAATTAATTTTTTTTTTTTTTTTAATTTTTTTTTTTTTTTTATATATACTGTCTCAACTTTTTTTTTTTTCAAAGACCTTTGAGTCATCAAAAGTAATGTTAACAGATTCTTGAACAGTTTGTGTCCTTAGATTATACACCCTATATGCATGGCTATTAAGAGAGTAACCAACAAAAATGCCTTTATCACTTTTTGTATCAAACTTGCCTAAATGTTCTCTATCATTGAGAATAAAGTAAGCACAACCAAACACATGAAAGTACTTAAGATTAGGCTTCTTGCCATTTAGAATCTCATAGGGAGTGGTTGAAGTTCCTGGTCTAAGGTAGACTCTATTTATTATATGACAAGCAGTATTTACAGCTTCAGCCCACAATCTTTTTGAAAGGTTCATGGAACTCAACATAACCCTAGCCATTTCTTGTAAGGTCCGATTCTTTCTCTTAGCCACTCCATTTTGTTGAGGAGTTTTGGGTGCAGAAAACTCATGAAAGATTCCTTTCTTTTCGCAAAAATCAGCAAAAGTTTGATTCTCAAATTCCCTACCATGATCCGAACTAATGCGTTGGACAACAGTAGCATATTGATTACTAAACCTAGCATGCAGTTTCTTGAAGGAATCAAAAGTTTCAGATTTTTCTTTTAAAAAACTTACCCAAGTAAATTGAGAAAAATCATCAACTATGACACAGATGTACTTCTTACCACCTAGACTATCTACCTCAATTGGTCCCATTAAGTCCATATGTAAGAGTTCGAAGCAGTTGGATGTACCATTTTACGCTTCGGTTTGTAGGGATGTATGCACGCCTAGTTTGTTTACCTTTTAGGCGCCACCGCACACTTGCTTTCCTAAGCATTGCTCACTTGGCGATCCTCTAACCGCATCCAGTTTGATGAGCCTTTCAATGTTCCTATAGCTTACATGGCCAAATTTCTTGTGCCAAGTCACAGCTTCATCATCTCTTGCCTCAATTTGTTCGTCAGTGAGTTCTTCTTCAAGAGAATGATCTGCAGACAAATCAACTGAACCATGCAAACAATAGACATCAGTAGACATTGAGTTTTCAGAGTCAGAAACTTTTTCCCTGAGTATTTCTTTGCACGTCTGTGAGTCATCATAATCAAAGAAGAGGATCTGAGACGATGTTGAGTTTTCATTGTTGACTAAACATAGATTTCCAACATCATCCAGAACAGAGGACAGAGCTGCAACACGACCTTCTGAAGCATCAGATTCCTGTTCATCACTTGAAACATCACTGAGACAAGCAAACAAAGTCTTTTTCTTCTTACGAAGAGAGTTAGCACATTCATTCTGATAATGTCCCCATCCTTGACATTCAAAATATCTAACTTTGCTAAGTTGAGCAGGACTTAAACTAGGGGAATCTACAGTCATTTTAAACTTGTTTGTGCCTTTTGAATTGCTTGAAGAGCCTTTGTTAGAATTCTTTCTAAAGCTGGTTTTGTTGAACTTTCTACGCAACCTAGCAAGAGCTTTATCGAAATCTTCTTCAGTCATCTCATCAAATTCATCACTACTGCTTTCAGACTCAGAGATTTTTGATTTTGAGTGAAGAGACATACTATGGCTTTTTGTACCTTTGCGCTCATTCTGTTGGAGCTCAAAATTTTTCAAATTGTTCATCAGAGTATGAAAATCCATAGTAGCCAGGTTTTGAGTATCTTCCAAAACAGTTCGTTTTATGTCAAATTTTGAAGAAAGAGTGACTTTGAAAATCAGTTGCTTATTAGACATAGCATCACCTAGCAGTTGAATATCATTTGAAATAGTGAGCAGTTTATCAAAATAAGAATCAATGGTTTCTTCTTCTGCCATTCTCAAGTTTTCAAATTTTGACCAAAGCAGCTGAAGTTTAGTTTGCTTAATACTGTTATCACCTTTACAATGATTTTTCAACAAATCCCAAGCTTGTTTAGCAGTAGTGCAATTCTGAATGAGCTTAAACATATGTGGATCAATATGCGAAAAATAGCATTCAAAGCTTTTTCATTGTAAGAGCTAGCAAGAAAATCATCACCTGACCATTGAGCTTCTGGTTTAGGAACGACATCTCCATCAGCGTCTGGTCCTATGGTAGGCCACACATAGCCTTCAAGAACAGATTTCCATGCACGCCCTTCAATGGATTTGATATACGTTCTGATCCGTATTTTCCAGTAGTGGTAGTTCGACCCATCTAGCACAGGTGGCTTGTTGACACTTGAATTGACAACGTCCATTGTAGTAGTACCAAATCCAGACACCAATTAATTAGGTGGCTGGCTCTGATACCACTTGTTAGAACTGTAGGACCGGGATTGGTACTTCTGGACAGTTTTGAACGATGTTGACTATTGATGTTGAGTCAACACCGTTACGACAACAGTGAACAGTGTTCAACTAAACTACGACAACAGTAAACTGTAATCGACAGAACTCAATAAAGTGCAGCGGAATAAAACTGAACACAAAGATTTCTCAAGCCGGTATATAAAGATACCGACGGTGCCGAAGCAAAACTTCTACTAAAATTGAAAAGTAGAATTACAAAAAGAAGTTTAATTCAATCACAAACGATTGATTAAACTTACAGAAAACTAGACCTAGAACAGATAAGAAAAACCTATTCTAGTTCAATGATACTAGAGTAATTCTCAATCTTTAGAGAACACTCACAAGTAAACACCGAGGTAAAGGTCTAGTA
This sequence comes from Plantago major, assembly GCA_026545765.1. Taxonomy (NCBI): domain Eukaryota; kingdom Viridiplantae; phylum Streptophyta; class Magnoliopsida; order Lamiales; family Plantaginaceae; genus Plantago; species Plantago major. Next base: position 67,752,561 of record CM048843.1, read on the forward strand.
AAGCAAGACGCCTAAAACATATAATCTTTGTTCTTCAAAGGCAATCGGCAACTTGCAAATGCCTCCTTCTTCTTCTATATATAATTGCGGCAACTCATCACAGGAAAGAAGAAGTCGGTCAGCAGGCAGGCCCAAGTCTTAACAAACTTGGATTCTATGGTAAGGAAACTTCCTTTGATGTATTAATGGTATAAGGAGTCTTCTAGATATCAATCTCTTTTAAATCTCACTTTCCTTATAGCATAAAATTCTTCCATGAATCATTATGGCAGCTTCCTTACAACAATTATGGATCCTTTAACCTTCAAGACCATCACGCCTATTCCACTTATTTAGCCCATGGACTATCTCTTCATCAGGCTTCTTATTTTCCTTTTTGCTACAAAGGTTGCTTTTGCTATTAAAGGTTCGCACAAGAATCGCCAAAGGACGTTTTGCGCAAAGGATCGCCACAAGAATCAATCGTGATCCATTAAGCATGTTGAGGCACAACTTGATATATCCTACAAAATAATCATAGAAAAACAACTACAAACGTTGAACCGGTTAATAAACGAAGAAAGGCCGAATTAACAAAACAAGTGCAATATAAATTGCACTTTCACCATCTTCTAACCAACACCCAGTTACTACTGAACAAGTAGTTGAGCTTTCTGAAGAAACCAATCAGAAAATATTAAACACTCAAATCAGAACTGCTCAACTCAGACAACTGTTGGAAGAAGAACAACAGCTCCATCTTCAACTGGAAGATCAAATAGCTAGATCCAGAGACAAGCTTGATCAACTACAAGATCAATACTTACAAGAAATGATTGCTTACTCTGAGGTTAAAGAGCTACAGGATGCTGTGCATGATGTCACCAAAGAACTCGATACTGAAGAAGTATCTGAAGTCAAGCATGATGCTAAGGCTGCATCATTTTCAAAAGAAGTACCATCCTCCTCCCAGAAAGGGAAGAAACCAATCTCTGAGATGGTTGCTGGACTTGATACAATCGATGAGAATGTCCAAGAGGATGAAGATCACTGGGCTGATTACTCAGATGATGAAGAAGACAAGACTTTGGCAGAGCACCGCAATGAACATCTAGCGGTTTCTCACTTGAAAAGGAAGCTGATTGCTCCTACAATATTCAAAGAACCGCCAAATGTCCACTCCCATGAATACATGAACAGTACCAAGTAATCGCTCATCCGAAAAGGAGATGACTTCAGAACAAGGAAGTAATTGCCCGTCCCTCTCGAATGAAAAAGTTCACTGAGCTCATCACTCAGAGAACAACTAGCATAGTCATTGCTCAGAAAGATCTGGGAATGATAAGGGACGATGATGCGTCTTTAGCTGAAAAAGCTTTCTAAGAGGCAAGTTACACTGCTGGAAAAGCAGATGCCATCCTAGGCCCATCAAGAGCTCACGATAAGGACAATGGACTTATCAAACAAAATCGAGCTCAAAGCGAACTTGAAGTTGGTCAACGCTTTAACTATTTACAAGGACATTTTAACTCTCTCTCAGATTCCTTTATGAGACTGAGTCAGCCAACAATGACTAAGGGGGAAAGAGTGTACAAATCTGGACCTCAAAGTCAGGGGGAATGGGAAGAAGGAGAAGAAAACAAGAAGAAATGGAGTCAAAAGTGCTCAGAGAGGAAGAAGAAACATGAAAACTTCCTACCACCACTGTAATCAATGAACCCTCCTCAAGCCAAGATGCTTTGCAAATAGTAGCTGCTACCCAGAAACCTACTGAAGGAACTACAATGATAACAAGGGCCATGGCACAGAAACCTCCAAGGAGTACCAAGGCTCCAAGGAGAAGACAAGTTGAAGGGATTGATGAATCTTCTGAAGAAGAAGAAGGCTAAATCAAGTCCCTGGGCAATGAAGAAGGTCAGAAACTCTCACAAGATTTAATCTTGATGATGATGAGGAAGCGATGAAGATGAAGCTCCTCTTCACAAGAAAAGGAAAATTGAAAGCCTAATCGAGCCCATAGTGCAAAGCCCCTAGCGCCTAAAACACCTCTGAAAATACCAAGTCTATCCGTGGTGGTTCTTCAAGAAACAACCCCAAAGAGAATTCAAGACAGAAGGAACATCGAGAGTGAGCAAAGACAAAGTCAACTTCCACTCGTGCCGAAGAAGCCAAAATAGAGTATGTGAAGTATGACAATGATTCCTCATCTCTGTGCATCAATCGAAAAAATGGCTATTGGATTCGAACTTAAGCATCTACCGGTAAATTCAAGATTTTAACCAATCCATAAACAACTTATGGCATGGAGAAAAGACAAGCCAACCTTGATCAACACCAATCACATTAAAGCCTGGTTGGATTTTGAAGTTGTCAAGAGAACTGAAGCCATGAGAAAGGACCTCTCTGATGAATGTCCATATGGGAAGCCAGATGATGTGCACAGAATTCTGAATATCATAGGAACAGGTACAAGAGCAAGACTCGCTGTGGAACCCTATGAGTCGTTCTATCTAACTGAAGATCAATACAAGGGTGACATCAGATATCTGAGGATTATCTACGAATACTTCAAGCTTTCAGATATCAGAATAGAGCATGCCTGGAAGTGGGAAAAGTATCTGTGGGTCAAACATTTTGTCAAGAAAAATCCTACCAAAACCTACAAAGAGGTCTGTGGATTTGCCAGAGACACTGAGATGCTCGTCAGAACACTTCTCTATGATTATTCTGATGACATCAAAAGGTTTGGAGACAGGAAATTTGCAGACTGATCCATAGAACTACTGTTGAAGACTTGAAGAGTTGAAGACTAGTCTATTAGGATGTTTACTTGGAGCTTGGTTACTCCTGTTGTCCTATTTTACTATGTAATTTTTGTATTTTTGCTGACTGAGCTAAACTTGTTCTATGTATTGAAGTTATATGTAATCTCTCTTTGTAACTTATCTGAAGAACTTACTCTCAGATAGTATTCTATAAAAGATAACTTTTCAGCAAAGATCACACCTTGTGATTTGGTTGATGTTTACTTTCTGCATTTAATTGAATGAATTGAAAATCTTAAGAAAAGATTAAGTGTTGAATTGTTCACTCATCCAGATTTGTAATAGGTCAGATAGTCATCGTTGACTGATCAAAAAGGGGGAAATTTGTTGGGAAATTTGTTAGGAAATTTGTTAGATATTTTGTTAGAAATATCTGTTTAGATTTTGATCAGCAACATGATGACTTATCTTAGTCTCAGAAAGGTGATTAGTACTCTTGGTTCACTTGAACATTGTAAAAGAGGAAACCCACTAAGTATGATAGTCTAGCTAATCTTGTATAGGATGTTAGGTCTCAAAATGTAATTTTTATTTTATGAAGAGAAGACCAAGAAGAAGACATCCAAGGTAACAAGCTCAACGACATTGAAGACTTGAAGAAGCGCACAAGATTATCGAAGCAGTTTTCAGATACCTTAGCGGATATCTTGAAGACACGAATAGTTTTAAACAAACGTGTCACAAGAGATATCCGAGAAATAAAAGGTCTATCGAAAACAAGGAAAGTGTCCATGATATCTATTCTCGAGATACCTTGAGCTTTAACCACATTTCAAAGCGAATATATATATTGCAAACAAAGTTGTTTCAATAAAAGTGGTATCTGAAGATTGAAGATAAGGACGTGCAAAGAATCAGATAATACTAGTCTCTGATACAAAGCATAGTTCCGTTGGCACTCTGAGGACAAAAGTATAGTACAATGCATTTAATGCAGTACAACGGCGACTTCAAGAAGAAGACAAAACTCATCAAGATTATACACAGATATCAATAGTTTGAATTTGAGCCTAACGGATACTATTCAAACGGCACTCAAATTCATCTATAAATATCAACACTTAGACTGCTTGAGAAGACACACTGACGACGCTGAAACACAACATCTTACTCTCTCAAAGCAAATTTACTTATCCTCAAAGCTTTCTGTTGCGACCAAAGCTTTTGATCTTGAGTAACACTGAAGTTCTAAGTGTCCTGATCCTAAACAAGCATAGCTATATATGAAAGAGTTAAATTGAAAGATCAAGTATCTGAGATTCATTCTCTTGAACACTTATCTAAGACTTGGGTCAGTAAAAAGAACAAGATACCATACATTGAAAAGTGTATTAAGTATACTTGATTCACAGAGCTATCTGAATAACTGAATAAGTTATTAAAGAAGCTCATCGACAACTCAAACGAAACCAACACCATAATCAAGCGTGGAGATGTGAAGTACTTAGTTTGGAAAATCAGGGAACAACTCCAAGGTTACCGGAGTATAGAAAGTACTTGATTTGGGAAACTAAGGAATAACTCCAAGGTTATTGAGTATAGGAAGTACTTAGCTTGGGAAGCTAGGGAATAACTCAAAAAGGTTTCTGAGTATAGGAAGTACTTGGCTGTGAAAGCCGAGGAACAACTCAGGGGGAACATTTGGTTGGGAACCATCTGTTTAAAGGAATCTTAGAATAGGATTTTTGTAAGGTGACCTCAATTATCTATTCTAGTGAATTCTAGGTCTCTGAAAGACCGAAGTGGATTAGTTGGAGGATTACGCCACCTCCAGATACCACTATACTTGCTGTGTTATTTACTTTTCTGTACTTACATTTCAGCAACACATACACACATTTTAACTGTTTCTGCACTTATCTATCTTAAGTCTTCCGCGCTCTGAATCTAAGTATCAGATATCTACTCAGATATCTGACAAATAGTTTTTATCGACAAAAGTTTTAAAAGACTATTCACCCCCCCCCTCTAGTCTTTTACTTTGCCGTTATCTGGACCAACACAATTGCTGCAGAAGTTGATTCAAGTTAAATGTGTGTATGTATCGGCAAACCTTTGGTATGCCAATTTTTATTGTTGTATTCAAGATAAACGTGTGCATGTATTTGATGTAGTCCATGGGGACTATTTATGTGTGAGTGAAATCAGATTTCACGTTCAAGTTGAGTCAGACTCGTGTGTTTTGATAGATTTGCACAGTTTTAGTAAACCTAACATAGATCCTTCTACAGTCATGCAAATTAGAAAATTTAAAATTTTTAGTAACCTAGACTCGTATATCTTCAAAACGGTATAGACCATTGATTCAGATTTGTACCAATAAATAAATTTCATGCATTTAACATTATCAAACTTAAATTTGGAACACATGGAATTTATCTCATATTTTCCTATCCTAGTAATACATTTTGTGACCATCCGTCTCATCATCACCAACATTACCAGACACAAAACTAAGATTCTAGAATACTTCAATTTGCACCAACTCCAGAGTTCTGACCATCCGTCTCATCATCACCAACATTACCTTCGTCCTCAATATCATCGACACTAACATGATAATCATTGGTTTCATCCTCATCATCACTGTCGACATCAACATCACCTTCTTCAGCATCACTATCTCCCTCAACATTGACATTAAAAAGTCCATCAGCTTCTTTAACGACTTCTTCTGTGGCATTTCCTGATTTCTCCAACACATTCATCATAAACGATTTCATCACCATCAATTGCTTTCTTACAAATTTGCCCATTTTTTTCTCCACCTTCTTCTCAACTTTTTTCTCAATCTTTTTCTCCATTTGTTTCTTGAACACCATATCTTTATCAAATAATGGATTCAACTTTGAATATGGCGCTGGTACGTGTCCTCGCTTAGATGTAAAACCAGCATCACAAAGAACAACCCCACGCGACACACCTCTCATCCTACCATGTGTAACTTTCCCAGCATGCTCAGCCCACAATGATGGGTTGAACGACGAAACCTCAGGACTACTACTACTCTCTGGTGCACTGTCTCGAAATGCACCCTTGTAACCATACTGCAAGTACATCATAAATAAGCCCAGACTCAATCACAAATAGTTCAAGATTAACAAAAAAATTAAACGTATATATATTGAACTTACATAAAGATTGTGTGATGGTTCGTCTATCCAAATCTCCTGAACATCGGGGATTACAACAAGGGAACCATCTTCTCCCACCTTTTGCCCACCACTAGCCTCCACCTCAGCCCGAATTTCTTCCATCTTCTCAATATCCTTTATATTTGTCAGGTGAGTGGCTCGGAACACCTCAGGGAGAAGGCTACTAGCAGTAGAGGACATGTGCACAGGTTTTTCCTTAAGCTTCTTCTTACCCTTCAAGCTCAAACTATTGCTACTATCAGACTCCTGTATTTTTTTTTTAATACAATCACACTAGTTATTCACATTATTTAATGTTAAAATAAGCTATATATAGTACAGAAGAAAAATACTCATCTAAATTACATACCTTCTGCATAGCAATCTCATCCATGCTAATAGGGCCACCATAGTACCTCGGGGGTGCTTTCGTTGGTTCACCACTCTCACTGATCACCACTCCTCTGTTTCGTCGCTTTTGCTGAGCCGCTTGAACATTGGCTTCATCTTTCCACCGCTTCACACATATAAGCCACTGAGGGGTCTCCATCCAAGAGAATCTACAGAGTTTCCCTTTTTCAAGTCCACGTTCGTAAGCTTTCTTTGCCATGTTCATCATGTACCTAAACTTATCTTGGCACAAATGGTTCCAAATTAACACAATTCGAGGCTCGTCTTCCGGATGCCACCGGTACTGCATCTACAATGAAAACATGACAAAGTAAAATTTGGTCATCTTATTCTTGTCCCGTAAACTGTATTTGTTGAGATTATTTAATGGATTTTGTATCTGCTTCAGATTTATATACATCATATTAACAATCTAGGAAAAAAAATACAAGTAATTAAAATAATATAACCATACCCTGAATTCCAACCATAACTCGTTTCTTGTTTGCACGCACACGTCACTCCAAATGGCATCTCCCTTGTAATTCATACGGAGCGCTGTTGCGATGTCCGACTCTGCAATGGTATGGGTGAAACCCAAAGCAGGATAACGCGGAGCAATAAGTGTTCTCGCCGCCATAACTGGGACAATAGGGGACAACTTCGTCATTGTACGCCCCTCCTTTACAACTGGCTCGAGTGCTGGATGGGTGGGGTCAGTGAATGGTTCATAAATCAACTGAACCGGATGTGTCTTATTATGGTGGACTAACTCACCCCCTGATGGAGGATCGAAACCAGTTGATGCCAAGGAATGATGAGAACCCTGCACACTACCACCCTCAAAATGAGAAGCCCCAGAATATCGTCGATTTTGCCCTTCACCATCCTGCTCGTTCGCGTTGCCAAAGCCCCCGGTGCCTCCACCTAATATATTCTCACTATCCCTCCCCCTCCCACTCCCCTCACCACAAGAAAATACATTACGACCAAATTTAGATACTCGATCACCCCGCTCCCCTTGGTCAGTGTCAAACCCATGCCCACCACCATCACCCGCAACTCCACGACCAAACTCAGATCCACCATTCCCTCCGCCCCCCCGACTAGTACCAGACTCATGTCCACCTTGATCACAATCCCCTGCTCCATAGGAAAACAAGCCCCGACCGCCTCCATTTACCGTCCTAGTCATCACTGTATAAGGCACTGAAGGACCTGAGGGGCGCCCAAATTGATAATTCGGCATATTGAACGAATATGTTGAATTAGGAATAACTCCCTGTCGACTATCATTTTCCATTAAATTCATCAAGAAAGTATTTGATGCATTCATATCATTCAACAAGTGAGTATTCGGTGCATTCATATCATAGATTGGCATCGATCTTCTATCACTACTACCACCTCGCGAACCACTACCACCACCTTGGGAACCACTTCCACCACCTCGCGGCCCACTACCACCACCTCGCGAACTACCATTTTATCTAGACATCTGCAAGTAGAAGTTGATGTGAGAAAACCATGCTAATGTGATGTCAGAAAACAAAACAAGCATCCACCCTAAAAGCCAAACACAACAAGCACAAGACATAAAAAACCAGGGCCACCATTCTTCACAGTAAAAAAATGCAGCATACACCACACATCAGTTCACTAAACCCAACCTCGATCCGATCAATACAATAACGCATACACCAGACATAGATGATCCATCCATAATCCCAAAGTAAAGACGCAAATAAATCATAGGATAATGAAGCAAATAAATCATATTGGCAGGGTCTTTTGAATATTAACAAAGTAAGAAGCAAATAAATCATAAGGTAATACCATAAGATTATAGTCAATAACCAGCTCATCGGTTATCCAATCACATACATATATGGCTAGTAGCCACGACTAGCTAGCTTATAGTTATCAATTATCATCACCTATCTAGCTATCCAACCAGTTACCAAGTAGATTATGCTAAACGTAGCCGAAGTTCATTTCCTTTTTTCCCAAAAAAAAAAAAGCTATTTAACAATTTTAAGTACTCCATTTCCAATCTAATAATGAACTTATCAATTTGACAATTTAGGTTAGCTAGCTAATTCTGTGATTTCGTTACTTTAACTAGTTCTAGTTGACTGGTGACGATAATTAAGCTCAATTAACTACTACAAGGAATAATGTATAATCTTGTAAAAGGAAAGAAACAACAAAGATCGATCCATTAGAAAAGAGAAGAATTGACACCTGAATATACCAGCAAGATATATGCACCATCATGAAATTCAAGAAATAGCAAGTACTGACTTTAAAAGCTCATACAGAACAGAACTGAATAATAAGGAAGCAAATTAAATAGCATCAGCAAAGAGGTCATAAACAAGAAGGCTAACTCAAAAGTTTGACCCTTTCTATTAGAACATAGACATTACCTTTAGTTTAGGAGATGACGACCGGTGAAGCTCCAAGGAACGAACAACAGAGAGAGAGAGAGAGAGAGAGAGGAGCGACCGAAAATCATAGAGAAAAGAAAGGAAGGGACTAACGGCAGATTTAGCGATTAGGTTGTGGTGGGGTTTTAGTTTATAGAATAATTTACACATCGCTGTTAGTTATATTTATATTTTAATCAATAGCTATCTGTTAAATTCTATAATAACAAGTATTTATACGGTATAAGTTGGAAGTTAATACACTAACAAATAATTCACAAACTGCTGTTAGTTATTTTACCATTTAATCAACAGTCATTTGTTAAACGAGTATTTATACGGCGGCCATAATGTATTTTCATATAATCAATAGACATCTGTTAGTGATGGGAATAGACCCCACTACAATTTCCGATTATTTTTATGCGAGATATATAACCAACAGCCTATCGTAGTATATTATTACATCGATATATTATCTTATTGCATGTGGGGTCTTAGTTTAAAATAACTAACAGAACCTTTAATGCTGTTGGTGATAACAAACTTTAGTTAACATGAATTTTTATTGTTGGTTATTATTTGTTGATTTTTTTGAAGTTTTCTAGTAGTGGTTACCTTCTACATACAGTCCAACCGATCGAGAAAAAACTAAAATTTACATCTTATTTGGGATCAGCGTATAATTAAGTTTCTTGTCAAATCAGTTTACACTAATAATCTATGAAACTTATTTTGTTAGAGTTTAATTGACACAGCCGGTTGTTTATATGATCGGGAGAATGCATAAGGTGGGTGATAATATATTGAAAGTAAAAATAAGGTAGGTGACTAGGTGTTAGCAATTTTTTTTATAAAAGAATTTTGTTATTTAGTAAGATTTTTCATGATTTAAAAATTTATCTATAATTTTTCATGAAAATTTTCGTATTGTATCAAATTTTGATCCCGCTCAATTTTACTCTTGGATTGCCACTGATGGGTGGGCGTCTCCCTGTGAGATTTTTGGATTTGTGCAGTGCATGAAGTACATGTGTTAGAGATTGTCAGATTAAAATATCACTAAAACAAATCCCCACTCCCCCACACCCTAATTTTACCAAAAATGTTTCCCAAAACATGTAATGTGCCCATGCATACTAGACCACGGTCGACGGGTGACAATTTTGCTTTCCATCTATTTCTAATGTGAAGCTTGTTTAAGATCAATGTGGATGCATGGTTGAGGAATGTGCCCTACTCCCTCCGTCCTCCAGCAGAACTTTATACATTTGTCATTTTTAGCCCTCCCACATAACTTCATACATTATCAAAAAAGAAATCTACCCCACATCCAACAAATAATAATTAAACAATCTAAACTTTACATTCAAATTACACCTTTTACCACTAAAACTGCATTTTTTTCTATATTTTCTATATTATATCATTACTTTAACTTTTCACATAAAACTGCACGCTAATCATAATGTATGAGGTTCTCCGGGACGGAGGGAGTATTCTTCTTTGGTCTCACGTTCAATTCTCCAATGAGTCCTTATTTCAATACTTATAATCTCGAACTCAAGCTCTCAGTAATAATAGTGTTTCACACGACGACCAACAACATTTTGAAAGCTAAAGTTCAACAAAATGTTACTTACTGTCTGCCTGAATAAAGCATCCAAATTCATGCACTAGAAAATGCAACACAAGTTGTAAAAATTCAATCCGGCTTTCTCACACAAGGAAATTTTCCACGTGTTAATTAAAATGACAACATTGCCCTCCTTCATCAATCCATCAATTAAAGCTTCATTAACATCACCATTATATATACATACTTACAACAATTTCTCAACCCTCCTCATATATTGTCACACGTAAAAATGAGAACATATATATTATATAAATAATAATATTTTATGAAGTCTCTTCTCTTTTTGGAAGAAAAGAATAAGCCGAACAGGAAGAAGATGATATACATGATTGGAGAAAATCTGTTGAGCAGCCATTGTTACTACTACAAATTAATAAAGTGCGTATACTTAATGGTGAAATACATCACTCCAACCGGAATCCTATTGATGGTTTTCTTGACGATTTCTCTCTTGTTTCTACCGCCGGTTTTGCCGCCACTTCCGCCTCCACCATCTGAGCTACTCCTTGTGCCGGTCGCCATCATGGCCGTCTTGGTTTTCTTGGCCTTCTCGAGGCCGCCACAGCCTCATTTTACTACTCTTGGTCATGTCTGATGATTCAACAATACGGTAATTGTAGTAGTATTAGTGCTATGTGATGATGAGTTTTAACCTTGATCAATTTATTTCATTTATGTGGATATATAATGAAATTCTTATACTCTTTTTTTCCTGAGCTCTAACTCTAGATCAATCAAATTACGAATTCGCTTGCTTGATTCAGTTACATATGTATTTTTATTTCTTTTGAATTCTAGTATCTTTTTGTAACATCTGTAATCAAGAGTCGATGAGATTTAACATATAGTTATTGCAATATATGGCGATTCATAAAAAGAATTTTGTTTCCAACTTTTCAAATACTAGTATCAAAGATTATATGAAAGTGTTTGGACAGTTTGGTTTACCACTAAAACTAGTACAAAACACAACTAAATGAAACAACTAGGTGTGTTTGGTATAGAATTAAAAACTAAATGAAAACAACTAACTTTTTAACTCTATACTAAACAGTTACTAATATACTCCAGCATTTTCCTTTAGCTATACATATATGTAACTTGTTCATTCTTTTTGCTGATTTTTTCCTTTCTATTTGGTGTAATTCTTGCAATAGTATTGCTGAGGTCCCATTTCTTCTATCCCACCAAAATTACTTTAACCATCATTTAAGTTGGCATAGTAAAACTTTTTGTTTCGTATTTTATGTCCATCTCTTAAATTACTTGCCACTTGTTTTCTTGAGATAATAGGGTGTAGGGATGTGTCTAGCCGGTGATGGTCTTGTGTTTTTTACCACGTTTTAAACCATTTGCATAAGTGCATAGGGTGTAGGAACATGGCAAGGTTAGACGGTTTTACCAAGGAATTGACGGTTTTGGAGGATGTGGTGCACACTCTTTTGAGGAACAAGTGTAGTTTTTTTTTTTTTTTTTTTTTTTTTTTTTTAATGAATTGAGCTTTGTATTAAGAGAAAAAATGAAAAGAAAGTACAACAAGAAAAGCAAAGAAGACTCTCAAGCTGATCCCACAGGCGGGTAGTCAAGAGTGAAAACAAAAGCAAAAGCGAAAGCGAACAAAGCAGGCCCCCACCTACCCCTGAGCGAAATGCCCAAGGTTGCAACCGCATGCCTCGTTAAAACCCTACCATAGAAAAACCCAATGGGAAAAATCCATGTCATGGAAAGAGTACCCATGCGTTAATGTTGCGTAAACCTGTAAAAAGGCTGATAAGACATATCTTTACCAATATGGGGAAGAATGAAGTCTGGTGCTGATGACCAGAAACCGTCACTATCATGATTAGAAAGCGCATCTGCAACAGCACTCCCCTCACGAAAAATATGCGAGACCCAAAAATCCATGTCCTCCATAAGAGAGAGAACCATCAACCAACGATTCCTGTATCTCCAAGGGACTGTTCGCGCTCTAGAATGAAGAAGTTCTGCCACGTAAGTCAAATCCGTTTCTAGCCAAAGCATCCTCCATCCTCTAGCATGTGCGATTTCAATACTAGTCATAGCCGCAATCAACTCCGCTTCAAAGGCATACAAGCAACCTAGCTTTGTGACAAAAGATGCCTGAATGAACCCTCTTCAATTCCGAAAAACACCTGCTGCTGTTGAGTCGCTTGGTTCTCCTCTAGAGCTACCATCCGTGTTGCACTTCGTCCAACCAGGTAGGGGAGGTTGCCAATGAACCTCAGTAATCTGCGGGGCATTCCGAGGACAACCACGGACCCTAAAAGAGTGTAGAATATGTAGATCCATTTGAGAATTAAACATAGTGCCCAAAGGAAGTGAATTGGCTTCCCCAACAAGACACCAAATCGCAGTCAATATCGAGCGGTGAGAGAAATCAACTCCATCAAAAATCCACGTGTTCCGGGTGGTCCATAACACCCAGACACCAGTAATAATAGAAAGCCGCCAAAGAGAGAGAATCTGAGGACTAAAGTGTCGATCCATTGCAAACAAAATAAGCTCCCCTATACCCGTAAAATCCCGATACGGAACCTGAAAGAGACAAAAAAAACGAGCCCAAATAGTCTGTACAAAGGTGCAAGCTACAAAAATGTGATCAATGGATTCCTCAGTAGCCCGACAGAAGTGACAAAATGAGGGGCCCACAAATCCAATAAGACGAAGACGATCTATGGTTGGGAGTCTACCATGTATAGCCTTCCAAGTTGTAATGGAACGACGTGGTGGAATAAATCGTGCCCATATCCAATCACCCCATTTCACCTTTATAAAAGAGGGTCGAACCTTATGGTACATCTGTTTGGAAGAAATTGAACCGTCAAGGGAGTTCGTCCAAATCATGACATCTGAATTAGCTGGTGCCAAGTGATAAGAGATGATGTCCCTAGCAACCTCCGGATGAGCAATGCAGAATTCTTCAAGAAGCACCCAATTGCCATGAATCAAATAATCTGAAATCGGATGCTCAAAATGATGCCGAAAATGCAACGGAATCTGAACCCTATCAGCAATACAATAGCCAAGCCAATTATCCAACCAAAAGCGAATACTTGATCCCTGACTTACCAACCAACGAGAGCTCAAGTGCAGAGATGGGTGGTAGAACTTAAACCCAAACCAGACCGAAGAGTCGACATGCGAACGCAGATTCTGATGACGAAAAAACCGACGATGGAAGATCTCCAAATAAGGCTTCTTCACAGTCCAAATGTCCCAACTTAACCGAGAAAGATATGCCTCATTGGATGCTACAAGGGACCGAATGCCGAGACCACCCTCAGATTTCGGAACACAACACCTACTCCAAGAAACTGGAGTAGCCCCTTTCTTGTGTATATCACCAGTCCAAATGAAATTTCGGATATGAGCATCCAAACGCTTAAGAAGAGTAACTGGCCATCTATAAACCATCATCGAATAAACAAAGGACCCCCGAATGACCGACTGGACTAAACAAATACGCCTAGCCATTGATAAAATGTGCCATTCCACTTTGTAAACTTTTCTAAAATGGAATCAGCAATGGCATGCAAATGAACAGTACGCGGTGCTCCATGAAACAACGGTACTCCAAGATAAGTAAATGGAATAGTACCTTCAGTGATACCCAATATCCGCCGCATCCTATATTTCCTAGCATTGGTTATTGAGGAACCAAAATAGACCCGCGACTTCTGTGGATTAAAATATTGCCCAGACCAAGTGGCATAGTGCTCTAGAATCCTGAGTATCGCTCTGCAATTAGCATTAGAGGCCTTGCAAAAAATGATAACGTCATCCGCATAAAGAAGATGTGAAGGAAAATCAATATCACGACCAATAAACAAAGGAGAGATCTCCCCTGTTGCTGCTGCCCGAGATAAACTCCTGCTAAGAACCTCTTCCGCCACATAAAAGAGTAGAGGGGAAAGTGGATCCCTTGTCGGACACCTTGTGAGCAACCAAAATAACCTTCGGGAGAACCATTAACCAAAATAGAAAGCTTGGCAGAATGCAGGATATGACTAATCCAACCCACAAACGTATCTGAGAAAGCCCAACGCGAGAGTACAACAAGCAAGAAATTCCAATTTAGTGTATCAAAGGCTTTTCAAATATCCACCTTAAGCACCAGGTTTCCTTCCTGAAAACGGTTCCCTAAGCTGTTAACACCTTCTGAGGCTAAAGCAATGCAGTCATGTATTCGACGACCCGGAATGAAACCAAACTGATGAAAGGAAATCAATCCGGAAAGAATATGCCCTAATCGATCGGCCAGAATTTTAGCAACAATCTTAGACAAGAAGTTGCCCAAAACAATGGGGCGAAAATCCTCAATACGCAAAGCTTGCCTAATCTTCGGAATTAGTGTGACAAAACTGGCATTCATACCTAAAGGAAAATGTCCATGAACAAAGAAGGTACGTACTGCACTTATCACATCAACCCCAATAATATGCCACATAGATTGATAAAAACGACCTCCAAACCCATCCGGACCTGGAGCACTGTCTGGGCACATCCCGAAGACCGCATGATGGACCTCGTCACCTGTAGGAACACGAAGAAGATCTGCATTCTGCTCAGCGGTGACTTCACAAGGAATAAGATCAGCGAGCCCATCAAAGATAGAGGTGGCCGATTGCGATTGCGAGAAAAGGCGTTCATAATAAGCAACCATATGATCACGTATTTCCTGTCTATCTTGAGAAACACTGCCATCAATTAGAAGGGAAGAAACACCAAAATGACCTTTATTGACCTTCAAACTACGATGGAAGAAAGCAGAATTCCTATCACCATCCCGCAACCAATGTTCCCGACTTTTCTGTTTCAAAAATGTCGCCTGTTGAGCCAAAATACTGTTATAGTCGGAAAGAGCTGTCAATTCCTCCCGAGGAATATCATTCGCAGGTCCCAATATACTGAGGCGATCCTCGACCTCTTGAAGATGATTTTGGGCTTCTTGAAGACGAATCTGAATATTCCCAAAAACAGTGAGATTCCACTGTTTAAGGACCCCCTTAAGACGTTTCAACTTCCCGATCACCACGGAGAATGCGCTTGTAGCTAAAATAGACACGTTCCACGAGGATCGAACTACTTCAGAAAAAGAATCATGACTCAACCACATGCTCTGGAACCGAAAAGGTCGAGGCTTACCAACCTCCTGCTTCCCGCACACAATGAACAAAAAGAGGGTTGTGATCCGAACAGTTTCGAATCCCGACATGGTACCTAACTGTGTCCCAAAGATCCAAGAAAGATTCAGTCGACAGAACCCTATCAATTCTAGTCTCCGAATAACCACTGGTGAATCTCCTATTTGACCAAGTAAACTGACACCCTGTACTAGGAGACTCAATGACGTTACCATCATTAATAAATGATTGAAAATCAAGAACCTCATGCCTTGTTGGGGGCCTACCATCCGATCTCTCATGAGCCCCCAAAACAGAATTAAAATCACCAACAAGAATCAGCGGACCGACATGGAGGCTTAGAATATCATGCTAAAGCTCACGTCGTCGCAAGTAATCAACATGTGCATGAATAAATCCCACATAAAAATTTTGCTGGAATAAAGAGACATGAAGTATAATAACCTGATCTGAAGTGAAAACGATAGAGGTACCTGTCAAAGATGAGTCCTCTAGAACCCACATATTGGGTAGACTTCCTCCACGCGAATTTTCTCCCACAAAACGTAGACCCAAAGAATTCCAGTACGGAGTATCATGAAAGTCATTGTGTTGAGGGAATAATTGGCGATGTGTTTGGAATTTGGATTTGATCTTGGTGGAGGGAAGCTACTGTTTTGGTAAAGTAAGTAATGGTAGTGAATTCTTTTGATTGGTAGTCATGGGTACCTTTGTAAAGCTATAAACTTTATGTAATTATTAGTACCTCGCATCTCTTATGTTAATGTAAACGTTTGTTATTCATAGTTATAATATTTTTTCCATTTAAAAAAAAAAAAAGTATGCATAGTTCACACCCTACAATGGTTGTACGCATAGTGCACCATTAAATTGGTACAAATTTTCCATCCACCTCTCAATATTCAAATGAGATTATAAATTACAATCATCAGAAATAGAACTGATCAGTCAAATCATGATTTGTAAATTTTAGAGTACACTACAAGGAGTTATCTTTTTCTTATTTTTTTATATTTTAAAAGAGGTAATTAAGTGATTACATACATCGTGTTTTACATTCAACTTCAAACTCAACTTGAAGTTGATGAAAGTAACTAAACGACTTAAGTTTGTAAGTTTTATTTTTTATATTAAATTGAGCTATTGATAAGGTATATTTGAGTTTCAAAATTTTAAATTTTGTAGTTGATAAACAATAACTCAGTTCGAATAGTATAATGTAGAGTGTATAAATAAACATAAAAATTGACAAAACTCAACTCGAGTCTAGAAAACAAAATTCCGTTTGAGAGCCAAAGAAGCGGAGGGGAAAATCCGATAAAGGTACCCTAAGTTCTGCCATTTCCGGTTTTGGTACCTTTGTTTGTGACCGTCTGATTTTGGTACCTTTGAATGCATTATTGTCCAATTTAGATACCATATAACACGTGACAGCTTAATTAAGTGACACGTGTCACTTTGCAAAATAGAGAAATACGTTGGACTAAAATGTAAATACGGTAGACTTTTGTTAATTTCAAAAAGACCCAATTTCATAAAAAATATCAAAATTACCTATGATAATATGGAATACTATCCTATTGTAAGGTGAAGGCCCAAATGATAAATGCGCATTTCCGGAGTGCTGCCACAACTAATTGCTTGCCTCAAGTATCTTCGTTTTGGCTTGTAAATGGATAATCTTCATTTCATTTCTTTTCTCTGCCACTACTAATTGCTTGCTTAAGGTAAATGAAAGTTCCAAATCTGATAATCGGTTCTTGTTTGTCTTTCACCCCAGTGCCGCTTGCCAAATAAAAAAGATAAAAAGTAAAAACAAGTATCACCATGGAAGAAGCTTCTTCCATGGTGGAGCTTCCATGGCGGAGGAATTTCCGACTGGAAGCTCCACCATGGGAGTTCCATTGGGATTTGGAAGATCCACTGGTGGAGCTTCCATGGACTGAACCGCCATAAGCTCCACCAAGGAGCTTCCAGGCGGCAATGGCAGAGATGCCTAATTTTTCTTTTTTTTATATAACTTTTTTCTGATTTTTCTTTATTATTTTTGCCTTTTTCATTTTAGTAATTTGGTGGTTTTTGAAATTATTTTGATAAAATGGGTGTCAAATCATAATTAATGAAAATAATACGGTTCAATTGATATTGATGGAAGTTATTTTATTTACAATTTAACCCTTTAAAAATGTAAAATTGTAAAGTGATACGTGTCGCTTAATTAATGTCTTATAACTTATGGTACCTTTTTCGGATTTTTTCCTAATATCATTTGTTTGCACAACAATTGTAATGTACAATATCGAGGGAAAGCGGGAATTAAAAAATTAATCACTGGAAGTGTTATGTGTGTAAACCCTATTGTGTTAGGGGATATGTTATGTGAAAGACGGCCTGTGTGCCACCACGGTTTGTGTGACAATAACGTATATTTGATTCGAGCTAAATGTGAATTGTGATTATTGTGACATGTGTTCCATGCAAATAATTTTCGACTATGTTTGGTATAAAATGGAGTGTGTGTGTGTGTGTGTATATATATATAAACTTTTTATATGTACTTCATCCGGGTAAAAGTGTCAGGAGCTCACCCTTACACCCTTTCAGATATTTAGTAAGTGACTGTGACGAAGGTACTTCAGAGTTGTGGCAGTTTGACTGGTGCCGTATTTAAGTGAAGACTTGGATTAATTGTTGCATACTCTGAGATTTGTAATTATAAGATGATTTGTACTACTGGTATTGTTGTTATGTATATAGGACTTGTAATTATTGTTGTATAAGGGATTTTAGACGCTCTGTTGTACCACTCTGAGATAACTGATGTATTTTGAGGATTTAAGTTAGGCTTCGTCTTGGCGTGAGCCATTTCACGATAGCGGTCGGTCGCGCTAAAGTATTTTGGTTTTGGAGCGTGAAATTTCAAATTTGTGCAACTACAGGCAAAAACTCATCCATGCCGGTCACACAATTATAGAACTTAACCTGAGAATTTCTCCGAAGAGCTGGGCTAACCAATTCTATTTTAAGCAAGGCAAGATTAGATACACCAGGATCCATCACATGTAATACAACATCCATGTAGCATTGAAACCATTCCAGATTTCCAAGTACCCTATCAATCCGGGAGTATATAGCACCAGTTCCTTGCTTGTTAGACCAAGTGAAATTGTCACCCATACTATGTATCCATCTTAAACAAACCAACATCCTCCATCATTTCAATCAAATCAGTGAACTCAGACTCCTGTACATGATTCCCTCCCATTCAATCCTGAGCCCTTAACACATTGCTGAAGTCGCCCATAAGACACCAAGCTCCTTGAGACTGCGTATGCAAAGCGGAAATGTCACTCCATAAGAACCTTCTCTGATCCAAATGGTTCAATGCATAAATTGCAGTAAACCAAAACATCAACGGTCTATTTAAAGAATAGACACCGTAATGCACATGTTGAGCAGAGCTAATCACAACTCTAACATCCAGTCTTCTTGAATCCCATAATACCCACATTCTTCCATTCTCATGATGCTGATAATTGTCTAACCAAGACCAATAAGAACCCAAATACTTCCGAATCTTACTAGCTTTCTCTTTTTGACTCGTGTTTCTATTAGTACATCAATAGCAGGATTAAGTCCATGGAGACGGGAGAGCCAATCTCCGTAATTTATGCTGACTAAGCCCCCTGACATTCCATGATACTATCATGGGATTTTGTCGTAACTCACTACATGATCAGTCACAATCCTAAGTGCTTCAAATCCATTAAAACATTCAATACCAATAGGAGATAAGCCCTTGAAATTCCTGTCAATCATAATCTCTTTTCCTTTCCCCTTCTATTGCTAGGTACAGTCTGCCGATTATGCTCCATATGAGCAGCCGGTATAGTATCGGAGAACATATGGAATAGAGAAGTCACATATTTCAAATAAATAGGAAGAAAATCTAGAAACTGATCATCCTGTACCTAACGTTATCATGCGACTAATAATCTAACCAACCAAAAATTTATTCCATCAGCCCCAAATGATACATTTGGTTAGACACGGTCGCACGGAGATGAAAATATAAAGTAAAATAATGAAGATTAAGTAGATTGGTTGTATGTTATTCAAAATGAATGGTATACAATTTACCAAAAACGAAAATATAACATTTTTATTGAAATATAAATAAATGAATATGTGCTAATTGGTTTAGGATGGAGGGAGTATACAATATATTATGTTCCAAAGTCTTCTACAATCTGTCTAATGTTAAGATTAACTCCTGATAAGCATTTTGCAGATTTGTGATGTTTTGTAAGTTTGAACATTATTATACCTTTATGTTTAATTTAGAGATAATTATCATAAGAATAGACTTGTACACCTGGCTAGGTACCATGTCACTTGTGTATACTATGCGTGTAAAACCAGATGATACCAAAGATTGCCAATATAGTATGTTTTTTCTTGAATGATTCACAAATTTGTCCTCACCCAATTGGGTTGAATCATGACTGTAAAACTGGTGAGAATCATGACTGTAACAAGGCCACCAACTTGATTACTAACATTTTTGTTCAGATACATTGCATGTAGTAATTAATGTTAAACTTTTGTCTGAAACCAACTGCATTATTTTATTATTATGCTGATGGCATTTTCATGATGTAGAGGGCTGATTTGTCTGTAGGAGTTTGTGCTTATGAAGATTACACCTGGTAATCAGACAAACTTAATACCGGAATTACTTAATGAACTTTTGACCTAAGTTCCCAGTTTTTTTGTCTAACTTTAGTAAAGACGATTTGCTCTCTAACAAAAACTATGAAATTAACTTGCTTCTAACAAAAATGACTATAACTCAGGTAAAACATCGAACATTTTCTTTTAGAAAGTTGAACATGTTCCATTAAACATCAACAACTCATTTTCTTTACTTTTTTTTCTTTCTTCCGAAAAGATGCGTGTTGTAAATTTATAGAAAGTCTCATAAAAGTCCTACTAATTGGTAAGAGTCCAAAAAGTCCTGATATTAAATATAAAATTGTCTATATTTATTGTCCGTGTCAATTTCGTGGATCCTAGTTCCACGGGCTGGGTTTTTTAAAATGGATCTGGGTCGCATTGTTTTGACCCGGTTTCAGTCCGTATATATAGTAATATTTCAGTTTCTTTTTCCTTTCTATTTCATTCATCGTCTTTCTTCGTTCTCTCTAGCGGTTTTCATCTATTTGGCGATTCAACCTAGGTTTCAGAAATCCTGATTGTTCAACTCGCGATTCTTCAGGGATTATTGTTTTTCCATGTTCGATCTTAGTTTTTGAAGTATTTGATTGTTTTATACTTTTTTGAGTTTTGATTCTTTGTTGTGCTCTGTTAGGGTTTTCCAATGGTTGGATCGATCTTGAATGAGACTGTTGCTGGAGATCGGAGATCAAAGGGAGGAGTTGAGATCGAGATCGAACGGACGAGTTGAGATCGGAGATCGATCCGAGGAGTTGAGATCGAGATCGATCGGAGTGAATTACCACCATATTCCTCCCTATTTGCTTGATCCAGATTAATTTCAAGTATGATTTCTGCCTTCTATTTTGCCTGAATTCTTAATTGCCTATCATTTTGTATTAGCAATCTGCCAAATTGACTGTTCTGATTGCTTCACGTGCTTAAATTTGATGAAAAATGTGTTGGTTAGATCAAGCGTGGTGATAGTGATTTATGGACAGTAGAGGCAATATCACGAGTTTGGTGCTTTAGTTGGGTACTTGTGTATGAGTAATGTTGAGTGGATCCAGAATTCTTTTCTTCGTTGGATGGAGAAAGTCTTTCATAAATACTTGCATAAATTGTCTAGTTTCTTGCATATATTGTCTAGTTTTTCATGGTATAGCTTTTTTGTTGTGTAGTTGTGTAAAATACTTCATGCTTTTGATATGTGGTTACTAGGTGTTACTTAAAATACTTTATGCTTTGATATGCTTTGATATCTAGTTTTTTTTGTTGTGCAGTTGTCTAGGTTTTAGTATATATTGTCTAGTTTTTAACATGTATCATCTACTTTTTATGATTTTTAGATTTGCTTTGTGGTTGTGTACACTGTATATGTTTTTTGTGGGGATTTGTTGTTTGTTTGAATTTTCTGAATGTTTTATGTGAAATTGTCTAGTTTTTAACATATATTGTCTACTTTTTAATGTTTTACAGCTTTTTGTGTGAAATTGTCTAGTTTTTAACATATATTGCTAGTTTTTATGTAAACACCTTATGTTTCAGCTTTTAACACATATGGTCTAGTTTTTAACAATATTTGTCTAGTTTTTTCATGTTATATCTTTCCGTTGTGCAGTTGTGTTGAACTGTCTAGTTTTTAGTATGTATTGTCTAGTTTTTATGTAAGTTGAAAAAGTTAAAAGTAAAGAAAGCTGCTGATGAAAACGCTTCTCAAGGATCTAAGAGACCTGCTGCTGATGATGATTTTGAAGAGGGTGGATTGGATGATTTGAAGAAGAATGATCTGAAGAAACTACAGCAATCGAAGAAAAATTAGTGTCTAGTTTTTACAACATATTATCTAGTTTTGTAACTGAATTTTCTAGTTTTGTAAATGAATTGTCTAGTTTTATTACTTGTCCAGAAATTTACTTACTCAGTGTAACATCATTGTCTATATTGTCTAGTTTTTACATTATATTGTCTAGTTTATGAAAGGAATTCTCTAGTTTTTACATGATATTAAATTTACATTATATTGTGTAGTTTTTACAATATATTGTCTAGTTTCTACTTGACCCGTTTTTAATGAATCCGGGTCAAAAGATCCGCAAAAAATCATCAGAAGCCAAGTTGAGAAAAAAGGTATAATTGTCTAGTTTTAACGTTTGAAGGGGACTTTCGAGACTCTCTTATATAGGGTCTCTCGCAAAACGGACTCTTAAATTTATGTGTAATTGGAAATATACCTCGGAAATGTTGGTGTACATTTCACAAATATTTATGCAGCGTTATCAATGTTATAAATATCAGAAAGAGATAGTAATGCTCAGGAAAAGTGTTGTTGTATTTCTGATGAACAAAACGAATTAATTACAGAGAGGATTACTTATACAAAAATGAGAACGTTTATTCTTGCTAAACAAGTTGAAATTCTAACTAAAATACAAAGTAATTGTACTCGATTATTTAATTTCCAGCTATAATCTTTGGTGAACAAGCTCAAGTTTTCAGCCGTTGATTGAAGATTTCACGGCCTTGATCGAATAGTACCAAATGTATACTGTCTCAAAACTCTCTGATTATTTTGTCTTCTTTCTTTGGGAGAAAGGCGAACTATTTATCTTAGGAAGAAGCGTAAAATCAATGCAGCGACTTTAGCTTTACTTTGATCTCATTTCTTTTCCGCTTTTCAAAGTGATCCTTCTCCGTTTCTTGTTTATTCAATTCAGTCATAATTTCCTTCGCGCCTTGCAGTCTGGACTTTCAAATTCTTTGCAATTAACTCTTGTTAAATTGCATTTCATTTTACTTTTATCTTTAAATCTCCAATATTCCCCCCTCAAGAGGAACATATAGATTTCTTATGTTCATCTTGTGAAGAGCTTTGATCAAGTTTGTTCAGCAAACTGCCTTTGTGAAAATATCCGCTAGTTGGTTTTGAAAATTGATGAAATCAATTTCTATCTTCTTCTCTATTATCTTTTCTCTGATGAATCCACTTCTATATGTTTGGTCCTTTCATGGAATACATGATTCTTTGTTAAGTGTATGGAGGATTGATTATCACATAACAACTTCACTGGTTTTAGCATTGTTATCTCAAAATCTTTAAGCAAAGTTGTTAACCACATGATCTCACAACAAGTGTAAGCTATTGCCCTATACTCAACTTCTGCTGATGATCTGCTCACAATGATTTGTTTCTTGGATTTCCAGCTCACTAATGAGCTTCCAATAATAATACAATAGCCTGAAGTTGATCTACTTAATTAAAATGGGACAACCTGCATAGTCTGAATCACTGTAAGCTGTAATCTGTGAATTTTCTTCTTTAGGGAAAAAGATTTCAAGTCCAAGCCTTATGTTTATCTATTTGTCCTTCCGAATTTAGTTTTGTTTTAAAAACAAATCTACAGCCTATAGGCTTTATATTTGGAGGTCTTTTCACTATACTCCATGTTTTGTTATCCATAAGGGCTTTTAATTCATCTGAAATTGCATCTCTCCAATGTTTCTCAGTTATGGCTTCTTCATACGATTCTGGTTCATGTGTCAAAGCAAGATTTATTGAATATGATTTGTATTCATATGATAATTTTTCATATCCAAGAAACTCTGAAATTGGATATTTTGTATTTAATTTATCTAGCTGAATGGTATAGGATTTTGCTTGATGATGATATATGTCAAGCTTAGATGGCAGTTTTCTTGATCTGGTAGTTCTTCTCACTTGTTCTTCTGTGTCATCTGGTTGATCTTCTTCCATCTCATCTTCTTCTGAACTCTCCTCATAATTTAATTTTTTTGTAGGAGTTTGTTGTTCAGGTAACATATCATATACTATTTGATCCTCATTTTCTACTGGTGTATTGACATTCGTTCTCTTGTCAATCCAGTCATATTCACCTGTATCAGGTGCTCTCAATCTTATTTCATCATCAGTGATTTTCTCTCCTTTATAGGAAAAGATTGTTTCTATAAACACTACATTTCTTGAAATGAATACAATTCTTTTATTTAGATCAAATAGTTTATATCCTTTCACATTAGTAGCATAACCAATACAGATGCATTTATGTGATCTAGAATCCAATTTTGATCTTCCTACCTTCTCAGTACGTGAGAAACACATGCATCCAAAAGTTTTAATGATTGAATAATCATGTTTCTTATTGTGAAAGAGTTCAAAAGGTGCTTTGTTTGATAACACTTGACTTGGTGTTTTATTTATTAAATAAGCAGCTGTTAATACTGCATCTCCCCAAAAATGTTTAGGTAGTTTTGACTGAAAGAGCAATGCTCTTGTTACATTGAGCAAATGCTGGTGTTTTATCTCTACTACACCATTTTGCTGTGGTGTATAAGCACATGTCTTTTGATGGATTATTCCATTTTTATTAATGATTTTTGACATGTGAAATTTCATGCCATTATCGGTCCTTATTATCTTTACCTTTTTTTGAGATTGATTTTGTATTAGCTCTATGAAATTTTTAAGAGTCTCTTTAGTCTCAGACTTGAGTTTTAGTAGAAAGATCCATGTCATTCTACTATAATCATCCACAATAGTCAAGAAATAACTATGATGGTTCAGAGTAGGCACAGGGTAGGGTCCCCATAGATCACAATGCAACAATTGAAGAACATAACTAGTGCTTTTATTACTGATAGAAAAAGGGAGTTTCTTCTGTTTAGCTTGCATACAAACTTTACAGTAAGTAAACTCTTTACATGAAACATTAGGATTGGAAGCTCTAATAGCTATTAGTTTACTTGGACCGAGATGACCTAATCTAAAATGCCAAATGTGATCTTTAACTGCAGCTGATCCAACTTGGTCATTAAGATTGGTGATGGCTAGTGCCTTAGGTAAAGCAAGTAATCTTCAACTATATAGAGTCCTTTTTGAGCTTCAATCTGCTCAATCTTTGTCATTGATTCTTTCAATGAAGAGCTTGTCTGCAGTATTTGACAAAAGTTATTAGAGAACATGAATGCTACTGCATTATCTTTGCACACTTTATTGATGGACATCAGGTTTAACTCAAATGCAGGTACACATAGTACTCTCTTTAAAACACATTTGTGATTTAGCTGAATATCTCCAACATGAGTAATGGGTATTCTAGTAAAATTAGGCAATTGCACAAAATCATTTATTGTTCTAACATTATTAGTGTATAAATTTTTATCATAAATGATATGATATGATGCACCTGAATCTAAGATCCAGCTATGTAAAGATCCTTCAGACACAATATTAGCAGTAAGTTTCATACCTGCATAGTTTAACTCAGGTGTTCCCTCTCTGATGATTGGACCAGGTGGAGTGCTTGTGCTAGCAGGGAGCTGACCAGAGTTAGCAGCAATAGCACCTTGATTTTGCCGTGCAAAATTCATCAGTTGATGCATTTGATCATTAATGAGATTCACAGAGTTTCCCTGGACAACATTTCCAGCAAATGATTGATTAGATCTTCCACCATAATTGTATCTTCCACGTCTTCCTCTGTAGTTTCCTCTACCAGCACTCTCATAAGATTTCTTGGAGTTGTTTAATGGAAAACCATGAACCTTGAAACAGTTTTCAACAGTGTGATTACTGAGATTGGGACAATTTGGACATGAAAGTCCTTTCTTTATATCTTTTCTCTTATAGCCAATGTTCATAGCAGATGGCTCATATGGTATGCTAGCATTTTCTCTTGATAATTTCTGAGATTCTTCCTGCAAAACCATTGCATATGCTTTATCTAGTGGAGGTTTAGGATCTATGAGCAGGATTTGTCCTCTCACAATACCATATGAATCATTCAGACTCATCAAGAATTTGAAAATTGGTACATGGTAAATTCTTCTAACTTTGTTCACTACAAAAAAATAGCTTTTTAGCGCTAAAAAGCTGCCGATCCGTCGCTAAATCCGTAGCGACGGATAAATGACCCGTCTCTATTTTGGGTGTCTCTAGCCATTTAGCGACGGATAAACTATCCGTCGCTATTTAGCGACCGATTAGCGACGGATTTAGAAAATCGCTCAATCCGTTGCTAATCAATGCCGATTCGTCGCTATTTAGCGACAGATATTATCCGTCGCTATTTGGGAGTTTTCTTATAGTGGTTGTTGAACTGCTTCCTATCTCTCCACAGTCCACACTATCCCTCTAGGACGCCACATGTAATATCTAGAGAAATCAACTTATAGATACTTAGGTCCCTGGGGGATGGTTTTTTGTTGAATTCCATCAACTTTAGGACCTTTGTCTGAGAAATGGAATGTTTCTCCAATAAGCATGTAATCAAATTCCCATCCTTAAATTAATGTGACTGACTTTTCACCCTCCATATGAAAATGATAAACGCTCAACATCACTTCACTCTTACACACCCTATATAACAACCTTATAAAACCTATAAAATTTTAATTATATCCCAAACACAAATTTTCATTAATCAATTAAAGTTGAGTTACTATTCACCTGTTAAAGTCGTATGCCACACAACCTATTAGTATTCAATTCTTAAACTTGTTTACCCTTGGAATTGTTTTCTTTCCTAATGTTACCAAGTTCTAATTATCTCGTTCTTAAGTTGGGTTCCCCTAGAGTTTCCTGTTGGGAATTATCTCATTTTTATAGAGTTGAGTTTATCTTTCAAATTGAGTTTTCAAGTGAAATTATAACATTTTTTAAGTTGTCTTACTATTAGAATTGAGTCCTAAAGTTGAAAATTATTCTATCTTCAGAATTGGTTACCCTTCGAATTGAATTTACAAATTGAAAAGAAGTATATTCTTTATATTAGTTTACCCTTCAAATTTAGTTTATAATTGAGCTGATACGCTTTTTTTTTTTTTTTTTGTTAAGTTATTGGTTGTTATTATTATTTTCCATCAAGTTCACTTACTCCATGTGTCCCACAAAACTTTATATATTTGTCGTTTTAGCTGTCCCATAGAACTTATACATTACTAAACTACCTCACACCAATAAATAATGTACAATCTAATTTTACACACAAATTACACATTTTCCCACTAAAAAAATACGTTCCCCCATCTTTTATCTTTATCATTACTTTAATTTTTCACCTAAAACCACGTGCTAACGCAAATGTATGAAATTGTTCGGGGCGGAGGTAGTAAAGTTTAACAATTTTTGCTATTTTGGACTCATTTTTTAAGCTTAACATTTCCTTAATGGAAATCCACTATTCACAATTATTAATTTTTTAATCATTATTTTTCATACTTTATTTATTATTTCTATCTCTTTTTACGGTCAATTTACTACTTTATCAATACAAATAAAATTTTACGCAACCATCTATATTTGTGTATATTTTAATTGTAAAACAATAAATGAATTGGAGGGTGTATTATCGTTTATGTTTATTTTACACACTGATTAACAGTACTCCCACCGTCCCGAATAAATTCATACATTAGGGTTGACGCGTAGTTTTAGGTGAAAAGTTAAAACAAATAATAAAATATAAAAAGGTGGGGCAAAGTGTACTTTTTGTGGGGAAAAGTGTACTTTTGTATGAAGGTAGAATTGTTTATTATTTGTTGAGTGTGTGGTAATTTAATTTCTTAGTAATCTATGAAGTTCTATGATACGATTAAAAATAACTAATATATAGTACTCCCTCCGCCCATGGAGAACTTCATATATTAGGGTTGACGCGCAGTTTTATGCGAAAAGTTAAAGTATGAAAAAAGTGGATAAAGTTGTATTTTAAGTGGCAAAAGGTGTAATTTGTGTGTAAAGTTGAAATTGTTTATTATTTGTTGGGTGTGTAGCTTCCTTTTTTAGTAATGTATGAAGTTTTGTAAGACAACTAAAAATGGCAAATGTATGAAGTTCTGCGGGACGGAGAGAGTATGAAGTTATGCGGGGTGGATGGAGTACTATTTAATTTGTATATGAAAAACGACAATATTTTTCCTATGAACATTTTTATTAATAAAGTCGATGATTTTATAATACTATAGGTTGGTATCTAGACACCATTTCACTCGAGATTTAAAATGATAAAAATTGTGTGATTATTTAAATACCATATTTACGGATACTATATGTAGGCGGAGGTCTTCTCCATTTCATATTTGGCTGCAGATTAATTTCTGTTAGGATTCAATTTGAATTGCAGGTCATCTCCCATTTGTTTAATTGAGAATAAAATTTCTCCGGCCGTCCTTTGAAGATGGAGGAGTTTCTGGACTTCCATAAGGTCCAGATAGTCGCAGTGAAGAGTGCCGGCCAGCTTGCATCCGACTTCAGCTTTGAGACAACAAAATTACCTTGAA
Organism: Plantago major; assembly: GCA_026545765.1. Taxonomy (NCBI): domain Eukaryota; kingdom Viridiplantae; phylum Streptophyta; class Magnoliopsida; order Lamiales; family Plantaginaceae; genus Plantago; species Plantago major. The sequence goes on from CM048843.1 coordinate 67,781,136, forward strand.
GGTTATGCTTAAACCATACTGCATCTGTTACGCTATTAAATTTCCGTCAACTCTCTCATAGAAGTATTGAGCAACAAATTTGTATAGTGGCGGAAATTTGTATAATTCTATCTGGCTCTGCCTTTAGCTCTAATCCTGAATTTGTGAGTTCCTGGAGAAGAGTCTGCGGTATTACTGTATGCATTCCTGTAAAGTTCCAGGCATTATTCGTATCAAGGACTTGGGATAAAGTTACTTCATAATCCCTTCCCTCCTATCTACAAAATCCACTGTAGTATATAATTAACCTTTGTCCAGCAATCCAACCAAAATTTCATTGTTTTGCCATCTCCAACATGCCACCTAAAGCTAGAATTAAGTTTCTGTGCGCACTTTACAATGCCTTTCCACATTGGACTATCACCCGGTTTAGCACGATAATGGAGCACACTCTGATCTTTGAGCATGGACCAGAAGGGAGTATATTTTATATTGACAACAAACAATGTAAATTGTTGATTGAATTTTGTCACAATTTTGGAGAGATCATCGTTGATTGAGAAAGTAAAGGCTGTGAGATAGTTAATGGGAACAAAATGATCAATTTTATTTTATATATCCAAGTTTAGAATAAGTATATGTTGTAGTTTGCCGCAATATGATATTCAAGGGCTGGATTATATTATATTATATACACCAGAGAGTCTAATAACCATACGGTAAGATCGAAAGGTCTCTTCAAAAAAAGATGAGAGAGGCTCGGCGAGAGAGGGACGTGAGGAATCCAACTTTTCGATTTGTGCAATCGGATCGACTTCAACAGGGTTACCCAAGGCGTGTTGCAGACAACGATGGATGGCAGACTGTCATGAATCGAAAGAGGAAGGATAGGATTTGTGACGAAGAAATCTTTTTGAATCGAATTAACGAGAAATTCATGAATATCTATGTTGCGAATTTCCCTGACTCTTGGAAGGAATCGGATTTAGAGGACAAATTCAAGATGGTGGGAGTGATTCGTGGCATTGTGATCCCGAAGAAGAAGAACAAACTAGGGCAAAACTTTGCGTTTGTTAGATTTGCCGACTTCTGGTGATACGGTTTGACTACGGAGGGGCGAATTAGGAGAATTCGGAGAAATCATCGTCTATGGGCTAATATCTCGTTTTGATCGGAAGCCTTTTGGTCTCTATGGGTACAGCTCGTGTGATATCTCCGGTGGGGACGAACCATGTGTGGGTGCCAAAGGTAATTCAGACTGCTAAGGCGCCAGCGGTGGTGGCTGGAAAACAGAACACCGATGAGGGGACTATCGTGGAGGGCAGGTCTCCTGTGGTGGTGGTTGGAAAACAGAACAACAGTGAGGGGACTATCGTGGAGGACAGGTCCATTCCGGTGGATGGAGATTGGACTGCGAGATGTTTGATCGGACGAGCAAAGAGGAGTTTTGATGCTAAAACAATGGAGAAGGTGTTAGACGTGAATGGACATAGAGGCTTTCGATTAGGTCGATTATCGGAGGACGACTGGTTACTTGAGGCGCAAGATGAATCTTCAAAGAAGAACCTGTTGGAGGAAGAACCTGCTTGGATTGAGCAGTGGTTCACGAAGTTGCAGCCTTGGAGGACTTCGACGAGTAAGGCCAACCGGGTGGTTTGGGTCAGCATTTATGGTGTGTCTTTGAAGATGTGGAATAAGGAAACTTTTCGCAGATTAGGTACAACGGTGGGTAAATGTTTATTGATTCACAAGGATACGGTGGAGCGGCATGACTTGAGACGGGGGAGGGTACAAATTGAAACGCCGTTCTTTGGTCTGGTTAGGAAATTTTCTTCTATTATAATGAATGGGGTGAGGATTTGGGCACACATTGTGGAGGATTGTTGTTGTGACATGTTGCAACATGAGTGTTCGCAGTTGCGCAGAGGTCGAGTTGGTGGTGTTAGAGGGAGGGAGGAGACATCGGACTCAGGTAAATCGGATTTCTTTTCTGGAAAATCTTCGGTGGACTGCGTCGAAAGTGATGGGGAGAGTAGCTTATGGGAGGATGAAGAGAGGCACGGTGAGGGTGATCAGGCACAACGTGATAGCCTCATTCGGGAGGAGGGAGAGGTTGGGTTGAAGGAGGTAGTCGATTTTCGAGTAGGGGAATTTGGGCCAGTGCAGTCGGCTATTGAGGTGGTGGAGATGAGCGTGTTTGTGGAGGCGGATGAATGTGGAAGCTCTGAGCTTTGGACAGGCTGTGATGAAGGAGGGTGCGGGTAACCCGGGTAGGGGTGAAGATGTAGCCAGCGATGGAGGAGATGCGGTTGAGGAGGCTGCGGTTGTTAGAGTCGCTGAGGAGTTGGATTTGCACTTGCAAGGGGCTGCAGGGGTGTGTGTTGGGGAGGTAGTTGGAGATAGTGTAAGAGAGCAGGTCGGGTTGACGGAGGTGTCTGATGGGGATTCAGATCCTTTTGATTTGGCGAAGCTATTAGAGGAACAACCGACAAAAACAATGCGTGCCCGCTCGGGTAGAAAGGAGAAGAATAAAGGAAATGCAAGTTCGCAAAAGAAGAGACGAGAAGTTTGGAGTGATTTTATAGTGGATATTGGCAGCGACAAAAAGAAAAAGAATGGGGTAGTAAGACGTAAACCACGGAAGGTGAGGGAGATTCCACGAGAGGTGGTGAGTACGCAAATTGATGGTGGAGCGTGGGTTTCAGATATAGAGATTAGAGCGTGTAATTTGCAGCTTCAGTGGAAATCCCGGGATGAGGAAGCTAGAGCGACGATTGAAGTGGGTATGGATCTGGGCCTAATCAGAGAGGAGGATAAGGGGAAGGCGATGGAGGTCTTTCAACAATGGGAGCAACGGGATCAACCGGATACAATGGGGCTTGAGGAGAACCACGATGAGGATATGTTTAGTGGTGGATTATGAAGATCTTATGTTATAATATAAGGGAGTTGGGAGGGAGTCTTAAGAAGAAGGAGATACGGGAGTTGGTGGTGAAGGAGAGGGTGGATTTTGCTTGTATCCAGGAGACGAAGTAATTGGCTTTTTCAAAGAGTGAGGTGGAATAACTTTGGGGTGGAAGTAATGTCGATTGGATCTTTAGTGGTGCGCTTGGGGCATCGGGGGGCCTCTTGAGTATGTGGAATACGGACATTTTTGAGAAGGAGGAGTTTTGGGGTGAGGAGGGAGCTTTGGGAGTGAGGGGTAAATGGCGAGGCGAGAAGGTAGTAATAGTTAATGTTTATGCTTCGTGTGTAGACATTAAGAAGGAGGATTGTGGAATTTATTGAGTGCGCGAATCACTTCGGAGCCTAGTTGGAGTTGGTGTGTGTGTGGTGATTTTAATGCGGTTCGGAGGAAGGAGGAGCGTAAGGGTAGAACTAACTCGAGTGGGGCGAGGAGTATTCGAGCTTTTAACACCTTCATTGCGAATTCGGAGTTGGTAGATTTACCTCTAACTAGGCGGAAATTTACTTGGTTCAGTAGTAATGCGTATAGTAGGCTTGACCGTTTCTTACTTTCGGATTCTTGGTTGAGTAAATGGCCTGATCTTGTACAAGTAGGTTTGAATAGACGCTTATCGGATCATGCGGCTATCATTCTTCGTCAAGAGGGACGTGATTGGGGTCCGAAACCTTTTCGTTTTCTGAATGAATGGGTTAAGGACAAGAATTTTATGCAAATAGTGGAGGACTCTTGGAAGAGGGAGGGTATTGAAGGTTGGGGGAACTATGTTTTTAAGGAGAAGCTAAAAAGATTGAAAGAGGACTTGCGAAGTTGGCATAAGAGAGAATTTGGGGTGCTTGATAAGCGAATTGATGCGCTTGTGGATGAGTTGGCAAAGCAAGACTTTGAGCTCGAAGAAAGGGGTGATGGGGAGGATGTGTCATCCGTGTCTGGGGCTGATTCTAATGCGGTAGAGGAGATAGTGGTGCAGCAGGTGCAGGGGGTGCACGGAACGGGGCGAAGGAGTGAGCTTGTAGGAGTTTTTCACGAAGACAGAGGTGGTGCAGGTGTTGTAGCAGCTGGGAAGTGGGCGGGCAGCACCTGCGATTCTTGGGCAGTGTCTGGTCAGTCACAGACTGCGGAGGCTGCAGAGTGGTGGACAACGTCTGTAGAATTTGGGGATCGGGCGTGGGATGCTAGGACAGAGCCGGTACAGCAAGGAAATGGGCGGATTTCGCAGCATGAATCAGTGGGGGAAGGGAGGGAAGTGAGTTTTAGTAAGGCAGCTGAATTGGAGAGGTTGTTGTCCATCAAAGAAGGTGTTCGTTTGCAAATGGCGAAGAAACGATGGGTTAGAGAGGGGGATGCTAACTCTAAGTTTTTCCATGGAACTTTGGAGAGTAGAAGAAGGAGGAATGGTGTTCACGGAATGAGAATAGATGGGATTTGGGTGGAAGAGGTGCAAGCGGTGAAGAGTGGGGTAAGGGAGTTTTTTCGGCATCATTTTGAACAAAGTATTGAAGGGGTTTTTAATTCCGTGGGGTTGGAGGGGAAGTGCTTGGATGAGGCTTTACGCAGCGATTTGGAAAAACCTTTGGATGAAGAGGAGGTGCGTTGTGCGGTTTGGAACTGTGGGATTGATAAGAGCCCAGGTCCGGACGGTTTCAATGGGTTATTCTATCGGACTTGTTGGGCAGTTGTTAAGGAGGACCTTATGAGGGTGTTTGATGAGTTCCATCGGTTTGGTAAACTGTGCAAGGGTACTAATAGTACTTTCATAACACTCATACCGAAAGTGACCAATCCGGTGAATTTAGGTGACTATCGCCCGATCGCTTTGGTGGGAAGCTTATACCGGATTATCTCTAAGGTGCTTGCGAATAGACTTGGAGGGGTGTTGGAAAATGTCATTTCTGAAAATCAATCGGCTTTCATAGGAAATAGAAATATTCTTGACGGTGTGCTTATAGCTAATGAGGTGATTGATGAGGCTAAGAAGCGGAAGAAGAAGATGTTCCTGTTTAAAATTGATTTTGCAAAGGCCTATGATTCGGTGAGCTGGAGATTTCTATTTGATATGCTTAAGACGTTGGGGTTTGGGGAAGTGTGGATTAGGTGGATTGCCGAGTGTGTGTCTACAGTGTCTTCCTCGGTTTTGCTAAATGGAAGCCCAACCGAAGAATTTGGAGTCCAGCGAGGCTTGCGTCAAGGGGATCCGTTATCCCCGTTCTTGTATTTGGTGGTGGCGGAAGGCTTGAGTAGGATGTTTAAGAAAGCAAGTGATCTGGGCCGTTTTAACTCGGTTCTTGTTGGGTCTAAATCGGTGCCTATTTCAATTCTTCAATTTGCGGATGATTCTCTGATCCTTGGGGAGTTTTCGGAGCATAACTTTGGTGTCGTGAAGGCGATTCTAAGGTGCTTTGAACTTGTTTCGGGTTTGAAAATTAATTTCCAGAAGAGTAGTCTAATGTGTGTGGGTTTGACGGAAGAACTTACGATTGGGGCGACTTTGCTTAACTGTACCGTGGGTTCTTTCCCCTTTACGTACTTAGGTTTGCCGGTTGGAGGTAAAATGCATGATAAGACGATGTGGAAGGAGGTGATTAGAAAGTTCGAGAAGCGTCTAGGTGCATGGGAGAATAGATTTTTGTCGTTGGGCGGACGTATTGTACTAATAAAATCGGTACTTAATGCTTTGCCTCTCTATTTTTTATCTTTCTTCAAGGCACCAGAATCGATTCTCCTTTGTTTGAAAAGCATGCAAAGAAATTTCTTATGGGGAGGAAAGCCTCATGACGATCGTCGGAAGATCTCTTGGGTGAAATGGGACATTGTTTGCAAGGAAAAGGAGGAAGGGGGTCTTGGCATTAAAAATTTAAAGTCCTTTAATCTTGCTCTCCTTGGTAGATGGGTGTGGAGAATCTTACAAGGTGGGGAGGTCCTTTGGTGGAAAGTGCTAGACTCTAAATATGGATCCTTTTTACATAATGTGGAGCATTTTTTGAGTAATAATTCCGGTAGAAGTTCGTGGTCGGTATGGTGGAAAGACATTATTAAGTGGGTAGGTGCCAAGGATTGGTTCGTGTCAAATGTTTGCAAGAGAATTGGCAATGGTAATGATACTCTTTTTTGGGAGGAGAAGTGGGGTAATTTACCGGAGAGCTTGAAAGTTTTATACCCGAGGTTGTATGCCTTGGAGATGAATAAGCGTTGTTTGTTCTCGCAAAGGGTAGTAGGTGTGGGGTCCAACTTGGTTTATGCATGGGAGTGGAGGCGTAACTTATTTAGTTGGGAAGAAAGTGAGGTTTTAGCTATTGAAGCAATTGTAAATGCCTTAGCCCGAAATGCAAATGTGAATGATATGTGGTTGTGGAAGGAGGGGATCGATGTGATTTACACCACCAAGGCCGGTTATCGAGTTTTGGAGACTTGTGTGGAGGAGGAGTCTTGCAAACTTTGGTTTAAAGTGTTTTGGAATAAATGGGTTCCGTCGAAGGTGAATGCTTTTGTTTGGAAGGTGTTACAAGATCGCATTCCGTCGAAGGAAAATTTGAAGAACCGAGGGTTGTTTATAAATGATAGTGATCTTGCTTGTAAACATTGTGAAGAGTTTGTTGATAGCACGGGGCATATTTTTAGAGAATGCGTAGTTGCTAAATGCGTGTGGGATTTGTTGTATAGGTGGCTCAAAAAGGAGGTGGTGAGTGCCTCGAGTGTTGAAAATTCTTTGGAACTTCATATGGGGCTAACAAGAGGCCGGAACACGGAGGTGTGGAATGTGTTTTGGCATGCAACAATTTGGAATATTTGGTTGGCTCGTAATAGTTTTGTCTACAAAAATGAGGTTAGATCACCGGATGTTATAGTGGAGCGAGTAAAGTTGAATACTTGGGCTTGGTTTAAGGGGAAGGGTCAGCTGAAATCTTATAACCAAGTAAAGTCGTGGCTCTTGGAACCGGTGTTGTGTCTCAATTTATAGGAAGTTTTGGAACTGTTTTGGGTGGTCCGGTTTTTTTTTTTTTTTTTTTTTTTTTTTTTTGTCTTTTTGTGCAGGTTTGAGCTGAGGGACAGAGTGATTAATTGATGCAGACAGATCTTGGGCGTTGGATATGTTGACAGAGAAAGAATTAGAGGCCACATGCATTTTAATGAGGTACAAGTAATGATGAGGTGCAAGTCTTGATGATGTTGGTTTTTGTTACTGCCATGATGTTGTCATCGCATGATGAGCTGATAATGAAGATGTTTTTGAGATCCAAGGCATGTGGGTGGACATGGTGTGGTCCCGATTTTATCTTCTTGTGGCCAAGCACATTTATTGCCTTTCACTTCCATGTGCAGATTTCTATGGGGTAAGTATACTTGGTTTTGAGAGGTTTTTTACTTCAATGATTTTCCAAGTTTCTCAACTCAAGTAATTAAGCCATGGTGACTTAGTTTTAAATAGCTTGAGGAGCTCAAGGGATTAGACCATTGTTGATTTAATCTTAAATATCTTGGGCGTGCTTTTTGTGTGTTTTGGAGTTTTTGGCGTTAGTGTTGGTGTTTCATCCGGTTTTGAGAAGGGGTGGCGTGTGCTTTCTATGATCACTGGGTTTCTAACTCAAGTAACTAGACCATTGTGATTTAGTTTTAAATATCTTGAGGGGCTCAAGGGATTGAACCATTGTGATTCAATATTGAATATCTTGAGGTTGTTTTGTTCTTGGTTACTTTCCTAGCCTTTGATCACATATTAAATTACTCGCCACTTGTCTTGAAAGATAGCAAAGGGTGGAGGAATGTGGTTAAGAAGAGGCCCGGAGTGGTTCTGTGGTGTTTACATCACCGTTGTCGTATTGGGCGTGTTTAAATACTATCCAATATCGGCCTGGGGCCGTGAGGGTTGATGAATGCGTATCCCAAACCAATACGTACAAAAGTACGGACTTCGGTAAAACAGACACTACCGGTTGGTTTTTATATGATTTGACGGGATCTCCTTCAAATTTGCTGAGGCTGGTTTCTGAGATGTTGCAACATATTAGGGGCTTCGAATTCCGTGGACTTTTCTCTGGGCGCACTTTTGTTTTTGGAACTTTGGAGAGTGGCTTTCTTTTTTAGTGTGGTTCCTGGAGCTTCATTTGCAATTGTAATCTTGGTGGTGTAGTGGGGATAGTGCATTTTTGGCTTTCTGTTAGTTGCGGTGCTTTGTTCTTTTTGGGTGGAACTGTTTTGATTGAAGTGGTGTTGAACTCTGTATTTTGTCATTTGGAGAGCATTTCTTATGCTCTGTTGTTTATGAATAAAATTTTTAGCCGTTTAAAAAAAAAAAAAAAAAAGGGCTGGATTATATTACCCAGCTTGTGTCGGGTCACATGAATTTCATCTTGCTAACTCTGAATAAAGCAAAGTCATCGTAACAAAGATTAGGAAAGATTCCATTTGCAAATCTTAATTTATTTGCCGTATTAATCTCTACAAAGAAGTGATCCCGCCTATATGATTCCCAAACAACATCACCAACTTATAACAATTGAAATTATAAAAAAAAAAAAACATAAAACACTTGGATGGCAAAGATAAAGGATGAAAACGTAACAAAATTATCATCGCTAACACACATAAACCACTAACATTAAATAAAATCTATCATTAAAAAATGAAGATAACTTGCAAACAATCTCTTCTTCCAATAACTTTTCTTCTTCTTAATATTCTTTCTCTTCTCCACTCCAGCAACATATCCCTTGTCACATTTCCTAGCTTATAGTCTCTATGAAGGGCTTGCTATAAGGTCATGAAACTGAACTAAGTAATTCAAGGCTTCAGCGGTCCATTATATGTAAATAGAGATGGTAACAGAAGAGTCATTCTCATCGCTTGAACGGGACATGAGTTTTGCTACTCGAGAGAGTGAAATAGGCTTTGTGGAGACTAATTCTCCTGATATTTTCCTAGGATAGGGTGGTGAAGTAGATGAGTTTCTAATTGGACGCTTCATAATTTTCATTGTTCTTTTTTTCTTTTTTGTAACCAACTTTATTGAGGGTGAATTTATAATATGATGGCTGTTGAATAATGGTGAGGAATTCATGGAGTCGATCTTTTAATCAGGAATTGATGGAGAAGTTACCATATTTGAAAATAATTTACTATAGATAGACTAAAATAGCATGAATATAGGAAATTTGTTAATATCTTATTTCCCTCTTATTACTAAGGCTCTATTCTCTTAAATGCACTTTGGCGAAATTTGAATTATAGTATAAAATATAACTAAGGCTCTGTTCTCTTCTTTGAAAACTCATTGATTCGATTACCTTGGTTACACTACAAAAAAAATCGGTTTTGCGACGGACTTATCCGTCGCTAAAACAATGCCGATCCGTCGCTAAATCCATAGCGACGGATAATCCCCCATCCCCAAACAACACGTCACTATTTTTTTTGGCGACGGATAAGTATTCCGTCGCCAAATAACGACGAACTGGCGACGGATTAATCCGTTGACCAGTCCGTCCGAATTGACGACGGATTACTTATCCGTAAGCTAATTATGACGAATTTAGCGCGGATTAAAATCGTCGCTAAATCCCACCACTAATCCGCCTTAATTAAGCGATATTAAACTCAATGGGCTAATTCGCCCTTAGTTCGTGAATTTAGCGACGGATTTGTTTCCGTCGCTAAATTCACTTTTTAAATTTTTTTTTTTTTTTGTTTTTAAAATTTCTGTTTCACATTTCACCTGTTTTTCCACATAATATAATCATAGATAATATACCCGAAACAATTAAATTGCATTAATATACCCGAAACAATATAAATTATCCATAACAAAGTCTAAAGTATGCAAGCACAAGTAGCTAGAAGGTGAAATAGTGTCAAAGTATATATGTAGCATAAACAATATAAGTCTGATGTAACTAAGAATCGGGAGGAGGCAGTGGGTGGTACTGGGAAGAAGTGCTGAACATCTGGGTCAAAGCGTCCATCCGCTAAGCCATATGAGCCTGTTCCTCAAGCACTTGCTGGTAAGCTGCCTTGATCGCAGCTATTTCCTCGTGGAGAGGAGTCATCATCTCTTGAACCTGGTCCTGTGTGAAGAGATTAGATCGCGATCCTGATCCCTGGGACACTAAGAAGCAACTAGAACTGCCCAAACTTCCCAATCCATATGTTCGACCCTTGCTGTCCATTGGGTTGACCTCAAAGAAGATCTGGTCTTGCTCTTCAATTGACAGCTCATGACCGTCGATCATCCTCTCATCCTTCCTCCTCTCCACCTCACTCTGCAATTGTAAATTGCATACGAAATGAGATGCAATTTTAGGAATCACTTTGAAATACACAAATACAAATGTTAACCTTAAGAAAGAAACGTACCACAATACGCTCGGCCCTCACGTCAGTCCAAATGCCATTCTTCAGCTTAGCCTTCTTGAAGTGGTATAGAGCACTATTCGGCTGTCCTCTATTGGCCTAAAAAAATATATGTGCAAACAAGTAGTTAGTTGATTGAAATGAAAGAAAAAAACTGTTATGTATCATTTTCGAAGTCATAAACAACATATTTACTAACCTCCATCACGTGATCTGTAACAACAGCTCGCGACCCATAGTGATGTCTGGCAGTGCCCGTACCATCTCGCATGACTCGAATGACAGTTTTATACATTCTTGTAAGCCGATCACAGACAAAGGGATCCTTCCAGTACTCCTCCCAAAGTGCCCACTCGTCATCCCCCACCCAAGTTGGTTGTCTGCGTGTCTCCTTCATTTTGTAAACCATTTTCCTATTGATGTCTGACCCTAAAGTTTCGAAAACAGAGTACAACTGGGACACCAGGGCATTGGGAATGTAGTAGTCCTTCTACAACAATTCCATTCAAAGTAAAAATTACACAATTTTAAAGAAAGATAACAATTTAAATATAACACCAAGTTTAGTGGCTAACATACCACTCAAATTGTGTGCAACAAGTTCATGAATAAATACCAACATATCACCCAAGTTTAGTGGCTAACATACCACTCAAATGACACAACAAGTTCATGAATGGTGACTAACACATCAAACCCAGCTTAGTGGTAACATACCACTCAAATTGTCCTAAAATTGACTAACACAACGGTGACTAACATATCACCCAAGTTCAGTGGCTAACATACCACTCACAGATATAGTGGCTGACATACCACACACATTAACACAACGATTAAAAGAACAAATAAAGCATTCATTGTAACATTTAAGCTTACCCGCAACTCGTCGAAGTAAAAGTGCTTCATCCGGTCCGAGATGTTTGTCCACTTCTCGCCTCCCTGTCCCGGCATGTCCCTCCTCCCCCTAAAGATTTTGCCTAGTTTATCCGAAGCATCCGGTGGCCAAAACCTGTTGTTGGTCCAGATAACGGCAAAGTAAAAGACTAGGGGGGGGGGAGGGTGAATAGTCTTTTAAAATTTTTGTCGATAAACACAGTTTCTCAGATATCTGTGAAGATATCTGATACTTAATTTCAGAGAGCGGAAGACTTTTCTATGATAAGTGCACGTGCTCAGCAAGATAGGTGTAAATACTTTGCAAGGTAAATAAAGCAAGTAATAAAATGCAGAAAGTAAATAACACAAGTCTTTTTTATAGTGGTATCTTAAGGTGGCGTAATCCTTCAACTAATCCACTTCGGCCTTTCTTAGACCTAGAATCCACTAAGACAGATAATTGATGTAACCTTACAAATATCTTCTCTCGGTTCCTAATTACACTGGGTTCCCAACCAAGTGTCCCCCCTGAGTTATTCCCCGACTTTCACAGCCAAGTACTTCCTGTACTCAAAAACCTCTTTCCTGGAGTTGTTCCTTAGTTTCCCAAACTAAGTACTTCCTGTACTCCACGCCATTTAATGGTGTTGGTTAAGGTAGTTTGTCAGGTGAGTTTCTTTAATAACTTGTTCAGTTATGCAGATAGCTCTGAGAATCAAGTATACTTAATACACTTTGCAATGTATGGTATCTTGTTCTTTACTGACCCAAGTCTCTGATAAATGTTCAAGAGAATGAATCTTAGATATCAAATCTTAATTCAAATCTTTCACAAATAGTAATGCTTGTTAAGGATCAGGACACTTAGAACATTTGTGCTACTTAGAATCAAGAGCTTTGGTCGCAACAGAAAGCTTGAAGGTAAGTAGTGTGCTTGAGAGAGCTTGTGTGAGAGTATTCAATGCAAGTTCAAGGTGTGTTCAGTGTTCTAAGGTGTGTTCTCAAGCAGTCTAAGTGTTGATATTTATAGATGAATTTGAGTGCCGTTTGAATAGTATCCGTTAGGCTTAAATCAAATTCAAACTATTGATATTTGAGTATAGTACTGTAGTACGTTTGTCTTCTTCTTCAGAAACTACCGTTTTTGTTCAGACATTTCTGTCCGCGCATTCAATGCATTGTATTATACTTTGTCCTGTAGTGCCAACAGAAACTATGCATTGTATCAGAGATCTTATACTATCAGAGTTCTCTGAAGCTTTGCACATCCTTTTCTAGAGATTATTACAACTCCAGATACCACTTGTTGAAACAACTTGTTATAATATATTTCTTTTCAGAAACATAGTTTATGTCCAAGGTATCTGAGTGTAGATATCTGTGGGCACTTTCCTTGTTACAGAAACATTTTATTTCTTAGATATCTTTTGCAACACTGTTTATTTAAAAACGCCTGTGTCTTCAAGATATCTGGTCATAGGTATCTGAAAACCCTTGTCTTCAGCAATCTTGTGCAGTCTTCAAATCTTCAAATCCGTTGAACTTTTCCTGCTGGATGCCTTCTTCTTGGTCTTCTTTAGAGGAATAAAAATTACATTCAGAGACCTAACATCCTATACAAGATTTGCTACACTAACATACTTAGTGAGTTTCCTCTTTTACAGTGTTCAAGTGAACCAAGAGTACTAACCACCTTTCTGAGCTAAGATAAGTCATTAGGTTGCTGATCAAATTCTAAACAGATATTCCTAACAAATTTCCCCCATTTTGATCAGTCAACGATGACTATCTGACCTATTACAAATCTGGATGAGGAAACAATCCACCACTTAATCATTTCTTATGATCTTTCAATTCATATGATTAAGTGTAGAAAGTAAACATCAACCAAATCACAAGGTGTGATCTTTATTGACAAGTTATCTTTTATAGATTGATATCTGAGAGTAGGTTCATCATATATATTACAATGAAAGTTCAGATAACTTTTACAAGATAAAACAACAATAAGGTATAGTCAGCAAGATACAAAAATAAAAAATAAAAAATTACATAGTAAATTAGGACAACATGAGTAACCAAGCTCCAAGAGAACATCCTAACAAACTAGTCTTCAAGTCTTCAAAATCTTCAAGTCTTCCAAACAGTTCCATTGATCAATCTGCAAATTTCCTATCACCAAACCTTCTTATATCATTAGAGTAGTCATAGAGAAGAGTTCTGACAATTATTTCTGTGTCTCTGGCAAATCCACAGACTTCTTTGTAGGTTTTGGTAGGATTTTTCTTGACAAAATGCTTGACCCACAGATACTTTCCCCATATCCAGGCATGCACAATCTTGATATCTGATAGCTTGAAATAATCATATATGATCTTCAGATATTTGATGTCACCCTTGTATTGTTCTTCATCCATGTAGAAGGACTCATAGGGTTCCACAAAGAGTCTTGGCCTTGTGCCTGTTCCAATCAGATTAGGAATTTTGTGCACATCATCTGGCTTTCCATAAGGACATTCATCAGAGAGGTCCTTCTTCATGGCTTTTATCCTGTTGATAACTTCAAAATCCAACTAGTTTTTGATGTGGCTGGTGTTAATCAAGAATGGTTTGTCTTTTCTCCATGCCATGAGTTGTTTATGGATTTATTCTGGAAACCTTGAATTTAGCAGTAAATGCTTGAGTTCCAGAATCCAGTAGCCATTTTTCTGATTTATGCACCTGTAGACAGAGGAGTTGTTGTCAGTCTTCACATACTCAATTTTGGCTTCTTCTGGCCTGAGTGGAAGTTGACTTTTTTCTCTTTTCAGCTCTTATCCTGTTCCTCCTTTGTCTAGAATTTTCCTTTGGGGGATTGCTTGAAGAACCACCCTGGATAGACTTGGTATTTTCACAGGGTGTTTTAGCTGCTAAAGGCTTTGCAGTTATGGGCTCAGTTAGGCTATCATCCCTTTTTCTTTTTCTGTGAAGAGGAGCTTCATCTTCATCAGTCTCTTCATCATCATCAAGATCAATTCTTGTGAGAATTTTGCAGCCTTCTTCTTTGCCCTGGGATTTGATTTGGCCTTCTTCTTCTTCTTCAGAAGACTCATCAATCCCTCTTACTTGTCTTCTCCTTGGAGCCTTGGTACTCCTTGGAGGTTTCTGTGCTCTGGCCCTTGTTGTCATTCCCTTGTCAGGAAGTTGCTGAGTGGTGGCCACTATCTGTAGAGCAGTCTGACTGGAGGAGGGCTCATTTATTTTGAGAGGTGGTTGTTCAGATTTTCTTTTGTTTCCTCTTCCTCTACCTTTCTGAGCATCTTGAAATCCTTCCCCCTTAGTCATTGTTGACTGACTAAGAATCACAAAGGATTCTGAAAGGGAGTCAAAGTTGCCCTGCAAATAGTTATGGCAACTTGACTTTTCCATATTAGCTGAGCTCTGATTTTGTTTGATAAGACCTGTTTCCTTATCAGTGAGCTCTGCTAGTGGTCCTTGAATAGCTTCTGCTTTTCCAGCAGCATAGCTAGCCTCTTCAAAGTCTTTTGCAGCCAAGTTTTGGTCATCATACCTAACCATGCCTAGATCTTTTTGAGCAACGACCAGACTGGTTGTTCTCTGAGTGATGAGCTCAGTGAATGTCTTCATTTCTGCAGGGACTGATGCAATGGCGGCTTTATCTTGAGAAGACAACTCCTTTTTCAATTTAGCCAATACTTGATATCTGTTCAAGTATTCATTGGAGTTGACATTTGGCAGCTTGCTGAATATTTCAGGAGCAATCAGCTTCCTTTTCAAATGAGAAACCGCTAAATGTTCATTGCGGTGTTCTGCCAATGTCTTATCTTCTTCATCATCTGAGTCATCAGCCCAGTGATCTTCATCCTCTTGCACTTCTTCAAGATTTTCTAGTCCAGCAACCATCTCAGAGATGGGCTTCTTGCCTTTCAGAGAGGAGGATGGTATATCTTTTGATGGTGATGCAGCCTTAGCATCATGCTTTTCTTCAGATACTTCTTCAGTATCTAGCTCCTTAGAAATGTCATTTACAGCATCCTGGAGCTCTTTGACCTCAGAGTAAGCTACCATTTCGTTCAAGTATTAATCTTGAAGTTTGTCTAGCTTGACTCTGGATTCAACTATCTTTTCTTCCAGTTGAAGATGTAACTGTTGTTCTTCCTCCAACAGTTGTTTGAGTTGAGCAACTCTGGCTTGTGCATCCAATATTTTATGAGTGTTGTTCTCAGAGTGCTCAACTACTTGTTCAGTAGTGTCCTTTTGTTGGGGAGATAGATGGGTAGATTTTTGAGGAGATGGAGGAGGGAATTGTTGTGATGTCCTCTCAGTGTGCTTTTCAGCAGCTGAGGCATTGTTTCCTTGTGGAATCCCTCCTGTCCCTGGTGCAGGGGCATCATCATCATCATTCTTATCATCCTCATCCTTGTGATGGTCAGAAGGAGAATCTTCATAGTCATTCTCATCAGTCTCCTTCCCTTCTTCATCTTCAGAGACCAGATTGATCACTTCTGGAATAGTGATCATTTGCCCATTTACCTCCTCTTGTTCAGAGGGTATGCATTGTAAGGTCTGGGGAAAAGTAGGCTTGAATGCCATCTGCATTACAGTGCGACCATCTGCCTTCTCAAAAGCTTACGTGAGCTTGTGTGACTTCTTTGATAAAGTTCTTATGCATCGAGTAGCAAAGAGTCTTTCTGTTGGAAACATAGCATGGACATAATTCTCCAAGTCAAAAGCTCTGACTCTTCTCAATTGGTGATCAGTCACCTTTGTTAATTCAGTCAGATCTGAGCTTCTGAGCTTTTGCCACTTTCTGAAACACTTGAGATGTTTCTTGAGTGTGTGGTTCTTGAAGAATGTAAGCAGGTCTTCTGTTGACAATGTAGAAACCTTTGGCACACTTGTTTGAGCCTAAAAGAAAGAGTTTTGAGTTAGATTCAAAACTTGTGTAGATATCTGAGTATTTGTGTAGTTAGGTTTCTGAGTTACCTGAATGAATGCATCAGGCTCAGAGACTTGTACTACTGAGGTAGAGGGTTCCTCAGATATCTTGTTGTGAGGTGGGGACTTGGAAGTCTGGTCCTCATCAACCTTTCTTTCTGCTTGATCCTGAAATTAGAAACATAACACTTAGGAAATTTTGTCAAGAAAATTTTTATTGACAAATCAGATATCTGAGACGTCAATTACCTCCGTTGGAGGCTCAGATACTTGTCTCTCAGAGACTTGTGCAGTCTCTGGAATCTTTTCTTGTGATGAAGGCATTGATGCCTCATCAATTTCCATATGTTGTGAGGATTGAGTGAGCAACTCCTCAACAACTTTTACTTCTTTTTGAACCTGTTAAATAGAATGTGTTAGTTTGAGAAAAATTGATCAGAGATTTGTTCTTTGAAGAATATAGATATCTGAATGAAATACATTCTCTACAGAAGGTTCAGATACTCGTTCTTCAGAGACCTTGGAAGTCTCTGGATTCCTCTCTGAAGAGATAGACTTTTCAGTCTCTTCATTTTTCTTCTCAGTTGGAGCCTATTAGAAATAAGCACTTATTAGCCAAGTGTATAAAGCACATATCTGAGTTATATCTTAAGGAACTATTTTCTACCTGTGAGACAGGCTCCTGTTCCTTAAGTGGTGAGGCTATGGAAGCCTCCTTCTTAGATTCTAAGGTAAGCTTTGCAGCTTCCTCTTGTTGTTGTGTTTCTAAATCAGCCTGTAACAAAGAAATTTCATTAAATAACAAGATTTATCAGACACAAAAATATCACAAGTAAAGAGTTAAACCATTCAGTTACCTGAGTAATGTCAGGCTGATTGGTCTCTAGAACTTGTGACCCTTCCATGCATTGGTCTTGTTGTTCCATTTCAGCTTCTTTGTTTGAAGTTTGGGCACTTGGACCTTTCACAGTATGCAACTCAGTTGCCTTTCCTGGTTGATCATTCTGAGTAGATGTCTCAGCTTGATCCCTCTCATTAAGTTGGGGAACCTGCTCTTTTGCAGGATTTTCTTCAGCAAGGAAAGATGTTGGTATCTGTAACTCAAGTACCATTTGTTGATATCCACATCATTTGTTGTGGTTGTTGTAGTGGTTCAGATCTGGACGAAGAAGGTGATGCTATTTGGGGCCTATCCAGATCTGCTTGAGACAGACTTTTAAGTGTTGAGGCAATGTCAGTATCCTCTAACACTAAGCTATCACTCATCAGAGCATCTTCAATATGCTTCAATCTTTCCTTCTCTGATGGAGTAATTTGTCCAGTGACCTTGGACAAAGTTGCTTCTTCAGCAACCTTAGAAACATGTGCTTGTTTAGCAACCTGTGGTGTAGGTTCTTGTTCAGATACCTTTACACCCTTGGAACTTGTTGCTTTTTCAGCAACCTTACCCCTTTTGGATTTTCCTAGGACTTGAGAGATAACTAAATCATCATCTTCATCGTCAGAGCTCTCATCGACATTAGGGCCGATTGGTCCATAATCCCTGCGGTTTCTGCAGATAGGGCTTGGTACCTACCACTACTTTCTTTAGCAGCATTGATAAGTTCATCAGCAAGGCTTTCAGCAGTAGTCTTGACGTTTCTGAAAGCACTTTCTCTTGCTGAGTCTACTTGTTCAGTAGTCGATACCTCTTTTGTAGCATTGATGAGTTCATCAGCAGTGGCGACATGTATATGGGAATCGACAATCTCAATGGGTGTGCCTTCTGATTTGCCAGCAGACTTCTTTCGTGAAGTTCTGGGCTTCTTGGTCGCAACTTTTCCCTCAGATACCTCTTCAGTCTTTCGCTTCTTGGAACCTTTCTGAGATCCAGTAACCTTTTTCAGCAAGTTCGTATACTCATATTTGTAGAGTAGGTTACTGTTGGCTATGTCAGCATTCTCTCCAAGCTCAATGCCGAGCTTCTCCAGCAAGTAGCATATCTTTAGTCCATAGAATCTGTGAAGAATGCATGCCAACACATCGGTGAACTAACGGATATGCGGTTACGATGTCAGCAAGCTTGAAATCAGTGGGTGTATCTTGTTTATCAGTGTCACAAACATCACTGTACAGCTGTTTTACACCTTCAAGGAGATCTTCATCCTTGGTGTCTATTTCAAAATCCTTTCCAAGATTTTGAAGATCAAACAACTTACAGAAAGTTGTTAAGTCCAAAAGGATTTCCTTTCCTTGGAGCTTAGTTTTTATGGACACTATTGCAGTGCCTTCAGAAACACAGGATATAATCCTTGAGTTATTGTAGAATTCTAACACATCCAATGAAGAAACTCCGCTGGGAAGAGCAGATAGAAAACCCTTAATTTGTGCCTTTTCAAGCATGTCAAGAATCAGTTTCCTATCGGGTTGATTTTCAACGGGTAGTGACATGGAACCACCCAAATCATCATGTGATTTGAAGTCAAATGATCGGGATTAAAGTCTCCTACCAATCGATTGTTCACTATAAAAAACTCTGGTGCTTGCTTTTCAACAGTACCAGTGGTAAAAGATTGGGATTTCTGGGTAGACTAACGTTTAGGAGCCATCTCTTTATATAGTGCGAGTGTTTGAAAGTATGAAAGAGATTTGGGTGAGAGATTAGTGATTCTTTGCAGCAAAACTAACAGAGATTTGCAGAGGTTGAAGAATGGTTTTTGCTATTCTTGTGCAAGGCAAAATGTTGGATTAGGCGAAAGTGATTTCTTTTGCCAAAATCCTATATATATAGCAACGTAATTCTAACAATCATATACATACAAATTGGTTTTGTATGTACGTATCTGTGAATTGCAGTAAGGCGTGGGTAAAAGTTTGTTCGGCATTAAATGCATAGTGGGCCACGTCTAAATTTCTCTGATCCACTATTCTGAGAATTAATCTCATAGTTAAGATCAATTGCCCATTTCATCAAGGGTCACCATTGCTTCTTCAACAATGATCACAATCAACAATTGTAATTGTGCCCATTTAATGAATTTTGGCTATTAGCTATCTGAATCACATTTCTGTGTGAATGAGAACACTGTTTGTATCTGAGTCTATCTTATACTTGTTGTAAAGATAGAAATAATACAAATTTCAAGATAGTAGTTATTTGTGAGCGTTGTACTATTCTCTTTTGTGTTCCCCCTCACTGAGTGATCTAGATATCTGAGTACCCGTCTCAGAAATCTTCAAATAGCCATTTTACCCTTTAGCCATTGGTTTCTGGATACCCGTTCCATATTCCTCCTCTAGATACCCGTTCCAGATTCCTCCTCTGGATACCCGTTCCAGATTCCTCTTTTCTCTCCTTTGATATCTTCTTCAGATATCTGAACTTTTTCAGTTCTTTGGTAGCTCCATTAGTCCAAGACTATGTCTTAAGGCTAAGAATCTACTTTCTTGTAGTGGCTTAGTGAAGATATCTGCAAATTGGTCTTCAATGCCAATCTTAAGTATCTCTATATTGCCTTTTTCAACATGGTCTCTGATGAAGTGGTGTCTAACATCAATGTGCTTTGTTCTTGCATGAAACTTAAGATTCTGAGTTATGGCAATAGCACTTGTGTTGTCACATAAAATGGGAGTTTTCTCTTCATTGAGTCCATAGTCTCTGAGTTGTTGTTGTATCCACAATATCTGTGAAGCACAACACCCAGCAGCAATATATTTGTTGATCCAGATAACGGCAAGGTAAAAAGGCGGGGGGGAAGAGTCTTTTAAAACTTTTGTCGATAAACACAGTTTCTCAGAAACCTAGGGGTTTCTGATACTTAAATTCAGACCGCGGAAGACTTTAAGATAGGTAAGTGCAGAAACAATAAGTAAGTGTGTGTGTGCTTTGCTGAAATGTAAATACAGAAAGGTAAATAACACAGCAAGTATTGTGGTATATGGAGGTGGCGTAATCCTCCAACTAATCCACCGGTCTTTACGAGACCTAGAATTCACTAGAAACAGATAATTGAGTTCACCTTACAATAATCCTATTCTAAGATTCCTAAACAAATGGTTCCCAACCAAATGTTCCCCTGAGTTATTCTGACTCCTAGAGCTAAGTACTTCCTCTACTCGAGATAACCTTGGAGTTATTCCTGATTTTCCAAATCAAGTACTTCCTCTACTCACGCCTTGATGGTGTTGGTTATAAGGTTTGTCGAGAGGCTTCTCGTATAACTTTTGTTATGTTTTGAGAGAGCCTAATAGAACAAGACTACTTATCTGATTGTTCGATGGATGACGATGCGCTCTTTCTTGACCCAAGTAATTGGTGTCCGTTACGGAGAATGAGCTTGAAAGGGTATCGATAGTTCAACTCTTTCACGAATAACAATCTCTTGTTAAGGTTGAGACAACTTAGAACTACTAGTGATTCTTCAAACACGGAAAGCTTTGAGAAAGGGTAGTAGAGTGCTTGAGAGAATACTTTGCTTGATGGTAAGTTTGCAAGATAGGCGTTCTAAGGTGTGTTCTTCAAGCATCTAAGTGTGTGATATATATAGATAAATTTGAGGCGTTAGAATTGTATCCGTTGTGCTCTCTATCAAATTATATCCGTTTATATCTTGAACTATGTACTCGAAGTCACTATCTCTTGTTTTAGAGAGGACTTGCTTTTACTGACATTTACGCGATGCATTTAATGCATAGTCTTGTTCATTGTCCTTTAGTCTCAGCGGATACATGAGCCTTTCGATGGCTTGCATGCTCCATACTCATGATGTCATATGTCGAATCATATTTCCAAAGTAAGTTAATGTACTTAAGAAAGGATTAAGGACATAGTCTTTCGAGTTAGACTAAACCTTTGTGTCTTCATAAACCTTGTGCAATCTTGGTCTTCTAATCTTGAGGAAAAGCTCCATTGCTAGGATTGATCTTCATGGTCTTCTTGAAATACAAAATTACACTCAGAGACCTATAATCCTAATACAAGATTTACTAGACTAATCATACTCAGTGATTTCCTCTTTTACAATGTTCAAGTGAACCAAGAGCACTTAATCACCTTTCTGGCTAAGATAAGAACATGTGATGAGTGATCAAAATACTATGAGATATTCTAACAAATTTCCCCTTTTGATGGGTCATCCATGACTATCTTTCAAGTCCTATTACAAAGTTGTGATCCTGGAAGAGAAAACAATCCACCACTTAATCATTTCAAATGATATTCAATTTTAGTTGAATTAAGTGTAGAAAGTAAACATCAACCAAATCACAAGAAGTGATCTTTGCTGATAAGTTGTCATCTATTAAAATGTATACGAGTATGATCTTGATAGATGCAGTTCTGAGTAAGATGCAACTTTTACGGATAGAGAATTTGAAACAATCGGCAAGATTACAAAAGTAATAAAACAAACTAAGTAAATTAGAACATAGGAGAGTCGAAGCTCCAAGAGAGTATTCTAATGTTACTAGTCTTCAAGTCTTGAAACCTGACTTGGGTTGAGATACCTCAAGTTCTTGGCACCTTCTGGATCGATTGACATGATCATCCACTTTTACGCATTCTTGGACATAGTCATAAGAGTCCTTGACGAGAGCTCTGTCTTTACGGATAAGTCACATATTTCATGGTAACTCTTACCAAGCTTGTGATTCTTCGATGAAAATGTTTGACCAGTACTTTCCCAGACCAGGCATGGTCTACTTGCGGTGAGATAGGTTGAAATACTTGTATATTTCTTCCGGATAGTGTATATCATCTAGGTGTTCATCGATGTCATATAGAATGACTCATAGGTTGAAACACCTAGTTTGCTCTTCTCTTTGTAGCAACCATCCAGTTTTCTTACCTTGTGTACATCATCAGGTTTTGGGTAAGGACAGGCAAAAGAAAGATCCATCTTTCTTTCTTCATTCCTCTTTTCTACTTCAAAGTTTAACCAGGCATGAAGGTGCTCAGGTTTTAGCAATTCTGGCTTGCCTTCTCTCCATTTCAAGATCTGGTTGAGGATGGGAGTTGGAAACTTATCATTGACAAGTAGATGTTGTAGTTCCAGAATCCAATACCCTCTCTTGTTGAATGCACCTATATGAAGATTCTTCATTCTTGGTCTTCATATACTCAATGTGGGCATCAGTTGGCCTTTCTTGATGTGTTTCATTGTTTATTACTTAAGCTGGAAATCCTTCTTGCTTTTACATTTGGTGGCCTTCATCGAGAGATCCTCTAACCCTTTCTTCTGCCTTGAATTTGTCTTTGGTGGATGTTCCTTGTATTGACTTGGTATTTCCAGAAGGAGTTCTGGCTGCTAAGGGCTTTGCTGCCAGAGGAGGTTGTGAAGTAGTTGCTTGTCTCCTTTTCTTGTGAAGTGGATGTTCATCAGAATCATCCTCATCATCATTGTAGTCCAAAATTGGAGACTTGCAGCTTTCTTGGCCTCTTACTTCTCCTTCTTCCTTTTCTTCTTCTTCTTCTTCAGAAGTCTTCTTCTCTTCTGAGATTCTAAGGGACTTGGTTCCCCTAGTGACCATACTTCCTAGCCTTCTGGCAGGTTGATCTGGAAAAACTTCTTCAGAAAGGGTGTCTCCAGTGGTGTCCTTAATGACAAGTTGACTTGAGGAGGGATGATTTGATTGTTTTCTTTTTCTTCCTCTGCCTTGCTGAGGCATCTCTTCTTCCCTCTTAGTCATGAATGACTGACTCATGATAGCATAAGCTTCAGAGAGAGTTTCAAAGTTTTTCTGGAGATTGTTGTGCACCGACTAATTCTTGAAGTTCTTTCTTGATTTCGTTGTTACCTTTAACAGTTCTGCTCCTTTACATTGAGCTCTTCAAGCGGCCTTAGGATGGCGTTGGCTTGCAGGACAGCATGGCTGGCTTCATTCATCCCTGACCAACCCTAGGTCTTTCTGAGAGAGAGCGATGCTGCTTGCTCTGTTGAGTAAAGCGACGAAAACTTCATCTCTTGGGGACGGTTTTTAGCATACGTGTCTTGGGCAACTAGTGTCTTTACGAGTTCTAAAAAGACACTGTTCCTTGCACGGTGCTCTTCACTTCTTGAACTACTTGGTGCAGAGAATATATGAGGAGCAAGTAGGGCTCTTTTTTGCTGAGTAACAAGTCTCTCATCTTCTGCTTCATTGATCAAGTTGTGGGTTTCAGCATCACTGTCATAATCTTTTTCTTGGATTGTTTGCAGATTGACAATCTTCTTCTGCTTTCCATCAAGTGTCTTTGCCTTACGAGAAGATGTAGAAGGTCTTTACGATCTTGATCGCAACATCATGCTCTTCATCATCATTGTCATCCATTGCATCTATTTATTGTTGTGACAACAATGGCATTCTTCAAATTTCTTTGCTCATCTAGGAGTGCCAATTCTTTGGCATTAGCTTCTTCGAGCTTTTTGATTTTGGCTTCCTTTTCATCAACAAGAGCTTGAGTCTCAATGTTGTTCCTCATTTCTTCTTCCAATACCTTTCTGAGTTGTTCAATCCTAAACTCAGCATCTGAAATTTCTTCTATGGCATCATTGAGTTCAGTTGTTGGGTATCTTGATGAGACTTGGGATGTGATGATGATGGAGCTTTCTGAGAAATTGAGGGAGTAGCCTTTTCTCCACTCTATTTGCTAGCTTTCTGAATCCCGCCTTGTCCAGGTTGGGGATCATCATTCTGATCATCATCATCATCACTCTTGTTCTTTGTTTCTTGGTTTGGATGCGTAGAGGGAGATTCTTGTTAATTATTTTCGTCCATCTCCTCGTCATCTTCTGAAACCAGGTTGATCACATTTGGGAATGTAATCATCCTCCCATTAACTTCTTCTTGTTCAGCAGGATAATTAGTGAGTTTGCTGGGCAAGGCAGGATGGATAACCATCTACTCTTGGGTTTGAGCATCCGCAGACTTGAAATCTGCTATAAGTCTTTGTGCTACTTCATGAATGAAGTCTTCATGCATTAGAGTGGCAAATGAGTAGGACTACATGAGGGAACAATGCATGTATATAATCCTCCAGTTAGGGCAATTCTTTGTCTTTTATGGGACATCGATTACTCGCTACTTGAAAGGTGACCTTTACGAGTTTACATCATTATGAAGCACTTGAGATGTTTCTTTAAGGTGTATACGGAAGGCCTTGAGTAAATCAACTGGCACTAGACTTTGAGCCTGAAAGAAAGTGTTCAAGTTAATTTTGTTCAAACTACTTGTGTTAGTATCTGTGTGCAGAAGTGAGCTTTCTGAGCATACCTGTGTAGAAACACTAGGCTCATCTGCTTGGATTTTTACTTGCTTGGGCACAGAGGCCTCAGATACTTTGATGTGAGGAGAAGTTTTATCCTCATCAACCTTTCTTTACCTTGAACTGAGAATTACAATCAAATATGTTTAAAAACTGTTAATAGAAAAGATAGATGGAAAAGTGATTTCTGAGACTTCACTTACTTCCAAGTGAGGAAGCTCAGTAGCAAGTTCCTCAGAAACCTTGGGGTTTCGGCACCTTTCTAGAATCTTGCTTTCGTGATTTTAGTTTCTTTGGAGGAGATGACCTGTTGTTTCTCCATCCAATTGTTCTTGGTGAGCTGTAAGAACAAACATAAGAGATTTTAGTAGTGGGTTCTCGAGCATTCGTTGAAGAAGATTATTCTTGATTACTTACCTTCTCGTGAGGCTCGGTAAATACTTCCTCGAGCTTTTGACCACGGAATCTCTAGGTTTTGGGGTGTTGGTTCCACCACCACTACTTCCTCGGTTGGAGCCTGAAGAGACATTAAGAATATTAGAACATAAGAGCAATTTTAGTTAGTTATTCCTTGTCGAGATAACTTTTACTACACATGGGGGAGGCTCTTCTTGATGTTACGAGGTTGGAGGAACCTCTTCTTGATTCAAGGGGTGGACAAGTTTTCTTCCCCACAGTGTGTCTCCAAGTTGGCTGTAACAAATCTGACTTATGAGTAACAAGTTAACATACAATTATGTTGACATGTTGAATCTGAACTATCTTTGTTACTGAATAGAGTCAGGCTGATCATTGATCTCTTGAACTTGTGGTAAATCCACAGTCTCTCTGTGCTCATTATTGATCTCCTCTGCAGTATCATTCTGAGTTTCCATCTCAGTTTGATCCCTTTATGAGAGTTGAGCTCTCTCAGAAGGTTGAGGAACTGTTGAAACGGGTTTTCTTGACAATATTAAATCTTTGGAATTGTGAATGTGGAAGCAATGGAAACATCTTCCATCATTCTATCTTCCTCACCAGGCCTTCTTCTTCCTGCTTTGAGAGGGCTCTTGTCTTTACGAAGAGTGAGCTTGAAGCTCCTCCATGGGTCTCATACTTGAACCGTTTGAGTACTTTTGCAAGTACTTCATCATCCTCGAATCACTATTACGTGTTGGTGCGGACCATCTATGATATTTCTATCATCTACGGAGAGTTACGGAGCATTACAGTTCGGACTCTTGGGGATCTGGATTTGCCTTTACGGCGTCCAACATCTTACGAGACCTTGTCTCGGAAGGTTGTGCCTCTTGTATGATTAGGGGCTTGGAGGCTCTTTTGCTATGAGTCCTCTTTCTCTTGGCTGGAGGTTTAGCTTTGGCTTACTCGAGACCTCCTCACCTTCTTTGTGCGATTTCTTCTTCTTACGCCTTTACGAGTGCGTTCTCGTGACAAGTTTCTCCTTTTCTTCAAAAGCGTGTACGAAAAGGGAGTTGGTGGTGGATTTCTGCCTCTCTCGAGTGATTCCCATTGTTTCGAATGTAACAGATCCTGAGACCAAAGTGCATATTGGCCTTTAGCTCAGCAAGGCCATTGATGATTTTGGGCTCAAATTCCTCAATATGTCCAAGGAATTTGTTGATGGCGTACTTCCCCCCAATTGAAGTGGGTTTCCTGCCCTTCATGCTTCTTGTTCCGAAGATGCATCATCATCCATCTCTCCATGCTTATATGGTCTACTCCACCTTTGTTGCCATCAAAGCAACGGACCAGAATAAGAGCTAAAGTACTCGGTGTTTACGGAGATGACTAGTTCGATGGCCTTGAACAAAGTCTCTGGGCAACCTTTTGCATTTTCTATGGATTGCTTCAAATAGCTCTTTGACGCCTTGAATCATGGAAGCGTCCTTGATGTTGATGTCTTCAAATGTTCCTCGATTTTTCAATCGGAATATCTTGCAGAAAGTCTTGCAGTCTAGAACAATTTCTTGTCCTTGGACTTCAGTCTGCATGTATTGTTCTTCTTCATCATTCACAACTTTTGTGAAGATTTTGGAGTTGTTATAGAACTCCAGTACATCCAGTGTGGATAGTCCAGGTGTGCAGATAGAAGCTTGTAGATATAGAATTCTTGACATTCCCAATATCGATTTATTCTGTTTTGAAGATATAGCTTTGGTACATATCTCTTTACTAGAAAGGCTCCCAATTCATTTTGTGTTTAGGGTTCGGTCCGATGGGGTAAACTTTCCCGAAAGGCGTTTATTGAACACCTTAAGTGCCTTTCCTCCTTGCTTTTCGGCGGGGAGATCTTTCTGACCTTAGGGTTCTTGGTGGTCATCTTCTTGGGTGCCATCTCTTATATAGAGTTTAGAGTGAGTGTTTCTGAGATGAATATTGCACAATTAATCGAGATTAGTCTATCTTTTCAGAAGACTAAGCACAAGAAGTTGAGTTTTGCAGAAGGGTTTTGCAGAAATCTTGAGAGATTTTGCTATTTTGATGCAAGTTTGAAAATTTCGGAATTGGTAAAAGTGTTTGTCTTTTGAATACGTGTCTTTGCATCTGCATAGGCGTGGTACGTCCTTTGTACTTCATTAAATGCGTAGTGGGCCATGTCTGCATTTCTCAACAGACATTACTTGCTTTGTTTTGATCTCACCCGTAGAGATCAAACGTTTATTCATCAAGGGATTATATTGAATATCTTGTAATGATATCAATCAACAAATGGTAATGTGCCGACTTGATGGATTTTTAATATGCTACATTCATTGTGTCACTTAGTAAAGAGTAGGAACACTTAATCGTTTGAGCTTATCATTCTGAGTGTCAAGTCCTTATCTATATATTGTTTATCATGAAAATGGTAAAAATACAAGACATTGCACATGTTTGACTTTCAGAACTTATACTTTTTGGGCTTTGTGTGTCCATTTCTCTTTATGACTAAATAGCTTTCTGAATTCAAGTGTCAGAAGCTTCAGTTGTTTGAATGTATTTGACCCACTCTTAGTAAGTAAGTTCTAGTCTTATTTACTTATTAAGTGTGTACCAACCTTTGCCTTTCTGGACACTCGTTCCAAAAATGTTTTGTCTTTCTGAGTATTGCTACTCAGAAACCTTTGCATCACTTCTTATCAACTTGGCTTTCTGAGAACTTTGTTCTCGAGGCTACTCATATTCAGTCTTTAGAGATTCAGGACAATTTTTCAGTCCTTAGGCAATTCCATTAATCCAAGATTATGTCTTAAGGTCAAGAACCGGCTTTCTTATAAGGGCTTAGTTAAGATATCTGCAAGTTGGTCTTCTGTGCCAATCTTGAGTATCTCTATATTGCCTTTCTCAACATGGTCTCTGATGAAGTGGTGTCTAACATCAATGTGCTTTGTTCTGGCATGGAACTTGGGGTTCTGTGTGATTGCAATAGCACTTGTGTTATCACAGAAAATGGGAGTTTTCTCTTCATTGAGTCCATAGTCTCTGAGTTGTTGTTGAATCCACGAATTTGTGTTTGCAACAACCCGTGACAATATATTCACCTACGTGGTACAAGTTGCAATTGAGTTTTGTTTCTTGCTAAACCATGAGATAAGTTTAGCTCCCGTGACAAGTTCACGAGTCTTGTTCCTATCAAGCATTGATCCGGCATAATCGACATCGAGTAACCCAAACTCGATCCACTTTCTTTAGGATACCACAAACCTACATCTCTTGTACCTTTCACATACCTTAATATTTTCATAGCAATGTTGTAGTGTGATTGCATTGGATTTGTTTGAAATCTAGCACACACTCCAACTACATATTGAATATCAGGTCTGCTTGCAGTATAGGTCATCTTGGTTCCTATGCTCATAGGTATCTTAGCATTCTTTTCAGAAGGCTTAAGATTGAACTTTGTGAGCATGTCTCTTGCATACTTTGCCTGACTAATGAATATTCCATCATTGAGTTGCTTGACTTGCTATCCTAGGAAATAGTTCAATTCTCCCATCATGCTCATCTCGAACTTACTTTTCATGAGATTTGCAAAGTCATCACAAAGTTGCTTGTCCTTAGATCCAAATATGATGTCATCAACATATACTTGAAGTAAGAGTAGTTTCCCATCATGGTTCAAAGTAAATAAAGTTTTATCAACTTCACCTTTCTTGAAACCACTTTTCAGAAGGTATTTAGCCAAAGTGTCATACCATGCTCTTGGAGCCTTTTGATCCATAAAGAGCTTTACGTAGCTTATAGACCATTCTACTTTACGAGGAAACTTCAAAGCCGGTGGTTGTTCAACATAGACTTCCTCGACAAGTTCACCATTCAAGAATGCACTCTTGACATCCATCGATAAACTTTAAAGTCTTTGTGAAGTGCAAAGGCGAAGAGTCTTATTGCATCAATCGCAAGCTGGTGCATATGACTCATTAAAATCTAAACCTTGATCTGGGTGAATCCCTTAGCAACCAACCTTGCTTTGTTTCTAGTTATTTCACGATTCATTCATCTTGTTTCTCAAAACCCACTTAGTTCCAATCACGGATATTCCTTCTACAAATGGAACTAGTTTCGGACTTTGTTTCTCTCAAGTGATCCAACTCTTCTTGCATTCTTTGAGATCCGGTCTTGGTCTCTTAATGCTTCTTCTATAGTTTTGGTTCGATGTTTGAGATAAAACATCAAAGAGAGAGTTAGCATTTTCGGCTATTGCTCTCCTAGTCCTAACACCTTGATTGATTGGTCGATCCGTCTTTTTGAGATGATCCTTGATCCATCTCATCATGGGTTTAGGGCTAGTAGGGTCAACATCTATGTGATCTGAATGTGAATCACTATGACTTGATACTTCTTGATGTCGTGACATTTTGCACCTCGGAAGGCGGTGAATGTCGACACTTGCGATGTGAGAGCTTTCTAGGACATGCTGTCGGAGAGGTCATTTCGAGTTAGCTCTCGATGAACATCTTGATTTCCATTTCTGGAATTCTCATAGGAAATTCTTCATCATGTCTGAGAATCATCTGGTTGTTACTAGGCATTTCATGCTTTTCTTCGTCAGATTCATCCTCTCTTTCCACAATGATATTTTTCCTTTCTGAGAGTTTCTCTTCAGAATCCTTTATCATTAGTTCCTTGAACTTTTCTGAGAGTTCATCAGCAAGGGGTGTTTTCTTGCTTCCTTCATAGAATCTGACATGGGCGATTCTTCAATCTTCTTTGTTCTTTTGTGGTAAACTCTGTAAGCTTTGCTATTCATAGAATAACCAAGAAACACACCTTCATCTGCCTTTGGTTGAAATGTTCTCAGATACTCTTTTCCATTGTTAAGGACAAAACATCTACAACTAAACACTTTTAGATGTTTGATATTAGGGGGTCTACCAACCAAGAGTTCATAAGGGGTCTTATCATGATATTTGTTTATCAAACATACATTTCTAAGTGAAGCATGCTATGTTTGACTTCAACCCGATAAACTTCACTTATTTGATGTCATTAGCATTGTCCTTCTTTGCTTCTTTAAGGGTTCTATTTTTCTTTACGCAACACCATTTTGTTGTGGTGTTCTTCTGAGAGGAAAGTTGGTGTTGTATACCTTTCTTGGTACAAAACTCCTTTATGTCTTGGTTGACAAACTTCGTACCATAGTGCATTACGATTGCGGATACCTTATCATTTTCATGACTTCAAGCTTATTGACAAGTTTGGTATCTCCACCTAGCATCGATTTGTGCTTGGAAGATAACAGTGAATCTTGAGAAGTCATCTACAACAAGACCATACTTCTTTCTGCATAACTAGTTACATATGATTCAAAAAGATCCATGTGTAATAGTTGCGTTGGTCTAACTTTAGAGTGTCGATTTTGGACTTGAAAGAGATATTAGATTGTTTCCCCATCGTGCGAGCAGATACCATCCTTTACGAAAGTTGTTTTGGGAAGGCTGACCACTAACTCTTTCTTGGCAAGTTTGTTGAGTTTTGAAATTCAAGTGACTCATTCTTTTGTGCCATAACGGTGCTCTTACTGTGACTGATTGACTCACCATGAGACATTCTTGATTGTGGCGGATGCCTAGTCGGCAACATAAAGGCGCCTTTCCGAGCAACCAAGGTATGCTTTGACTCATTGTCAATAAGTTTGCAATACTTTGCTTTGAATTTCTGATAAATCCCTTATGCAAAAGCGGCTCATGCTAAATAGATTATATTTCAAACCCTTAACATGTAATCGGTGATAGTTAATGATCCTAATTTGGCGTTGCCAAATCGAGAGAGGATTTAATTCTCCTCCAAATCGATATACGGTCCATTGTTGCAAGCTTTGTAATTGACGGATTTGCTTTGTCTCTGTCATGTGCTTTCCGCATCCACTATCAAATAGCCATTGAGCCTTAGTCCAAGAGGCGTTCTGCACAAAACAGGAAACATGAGTTAGGTTCTTACTTCAGAGATAGAACCATTTAGACTAAACATTCTTCCAGTAGGAGTCCACATTTTAGTGAATTTCTTGGGAGTTTGTTTTTGTCTAACTTGATCAGAAGGAGATCTGATAATTAGTAATTTTGATCTGAATTTTCCTTCTTGTGGTGTTTCTAGGTGTTCCTTTTGGTGCTTCGGACCACAGGTTTACGGGATTGCTTTTGACAAACTTAGCCTTTCGGCGGAGTTCCTTCTAGCTTTGGCATTCGTTTTTCGGTGGCTTGAGATTTCTTCCATACATCTATTACTCGTGCAATATCGGACTTGCGCCATTGTTCTTGTCCTTCCTTATATTGTTGCGAAGAACTTTTCCAATAGCACGATAGTCGATGCCATTTCGAACACCTTTGGCTTTACGAATCGTTCTTGAAGCCTTACTAGTTCTGCACCGTCTTTATTTTCATAAAATGGTACGATGAGAATTTGCCTATTCCAATTCTTCCGTTCCTAGTAATATAGCAATGTGGATGGTTACATATACGAGGGTTGTATTTCTTTTGAAACCTCATCCACAAGTTTCTTGTGAACTTGTTGTTCTTTCAAAGGTTGGGTTGCTACACCTTTTCCTTTGTCAACTACCTAGCTTCGACCAATGCTATAGGTGGTTGAAGAACCATTCTGTTGTCTTTTACAAAGGTCGACCTTTCATCACTCTTCTTGAGAGGAGATGAATTACTCGATTGTTCCTCGAGTCCAAGTCCACTTTTCTCGGAGGGATCTCGGATAGGATTGAACCTTAGTGAGAGTGTCACTAGCCTTTGCATAAGATTGGAAGGATAGCTCTTTCTTTCTGAGTTCTTCATTCTCAGAAAGCAGCTTCATCATTTTCTTAGAAGTTCATCCAAGGCTAGTTTGTGAGAATTTTCATTCTCAGATATCTGAGATTTTAGAAGGGCTTCTTGTTCTCAGATACTCTGGTTAGCTTAGAAACCTCTTTTTCAAGAGTTTCTTTACTTTCCTCTAGAATTCTGGTTTTGGATTGTGCTTCCAGAAATTCTTTCTCATAACGATCCAATTCACTCTTGACCAACTCCAGATCCTCAATTCCATCATCACTCTCATAGTACAGAAATTGTGAATTTTTAGTTACCTCATCAGCCATAAGACACATTTCAATGTTGGAGATGTCTGGACCAGCAATCTCAGCAACTCCACACATTTCTTTCTTCTTAAGGCCGAAGTCAATTACATCGTGGGTGATTCCACACAATTATGGTGATGGTAGGTTTGATTCATCTGAATCTCCATCTTCAGAATCTGTCTCAAAGTCTAGAGCATCAAGTTTAATTTGAATCTTCTTCCTTTCTTCAGTCAGTAAGGCCCTTTGATTTCTCTTGAAATTTCTTATGTCCTTCTTGTCACCTGTCTTGAGCTTGTTTAAAGCAGGACAATCTCTCTTGAAGTGACCAGGATTTTGACAATAGAAGCAGATATCATTTCCTATTTGCGACTTGATTACTAACACCTTTACGAATGGGGTGTTCGAGAGTTGTTCACTTGTATGTTCTTGTCTTGATGATAGTTTGGGCGAGATGCTTTTGACTTTTCTTTTGCTTTTCTTCTCTCAATCTCTTGACTCACAAATTTCTTCATGTGTCTTACTGCAAGAGAATTTTCTTCAGATGCTTCTTTGGTATCCTTCTTTTCAGAAGTGCCTTGAGAAACTAGAGCAACACTTTGCAATTTTTATTTGTTTGTTCTCTACGAGTTGTCTCATAGTCTCTGATGCAAGATGAGAGAAGAGCTCTTGGAGTAATATTTGGAATCCTTGATTGAAATAAAAGAACTTAGTGTGTTCCGGTTGTGATTGAGACTTCTAACAATAGTCTTAATCTTTTACATGGGAGTATCTATTGCTTTCACCAAGTGCGACCATATCACTCATAAGTGTAGTAAATCTGAAATCAAGTTCTTCGAGTTTGGTGGGACCTTGTTTGAAGTTTTGGAACTTCAATTTAAGAACTTGAACTTGTTTTCTTTGGTTTTCTCGATTCCGCATGATTTCTTCAATCAATTGCGAGCAACTTTCGCCGTTTAGCACCCCGGTTTACACTATATGTGCTCGGTGTCGTCGATGATTATATTACGAGCTTGACCATCCAATGTGTCTCTTGGCATCTTGGATGTCGAGCTCTCTTAGCTTGTTTTCATATATAATGCTTCCACGAGCAACATGACCACTATCACTAGCATATGTCCTCGCTTCCATCTTCCTTATGCGAGGCTTTTCTTCCATCGGACACCTCGATAACTGTTTGAGTTATGCGATTTTGATAGGCCCTTCATTGATGACATAGATCATCTCATCACTAATGGCCTCGGATGGAGCATCATGTTGTTCTTCCATTTCGTAGTTTTACGGCTTCAAGCGGGTGCATCACTCGAGACATACTGCACACACTTAACACAAATTATATAGTCCTCGAGAAAGGACAAAGTTCCTTCACCTATCTGGGATCTAGGTTGATCTGAAGGCTTGTGAACCTCCTTTCTGATACCACTTGTTGGTCGAGATAACGCAAAGTAAAAGACTAGGGGGTGAATAGTCTTTTAAAACTTTGTCGATAAACACAGTTCTCATAAACACAGGGGTTTCGATACTTAAATTGAGCCGGAAGACTTTAAGATAGGTAAGTGCGAAACAATAAGTAAGTGTGTGTGTGTGTGTGTGTGCTTCTTTGAAATGTAAATACATAAAGGTAAATAACACGAAGTATAGTGGTATCTGGAGGTGGCGTAATCCTCCAACTAATCCACTTGGTCTTTACGAGACCTAGAATTCACTAGAACAGATAATTGAGTTCACCTTACAATAATCCTATTCTAAGATTCCTAAACAAATGGTTCCCAACCAAATGTTCCCACTGAGTTATACCACAGCTCCTAGAGCTAAGTACTTCCTCTACTCAGATAACCTTGGAGTTATTAACTGATTTCCAAAATCAATTACTTCCTCTACTCCACGCCTAATGGTGTTGGTTATAAGGTTTGTTAGAGAGGCTTCTCGTATAACTTTTCAGTTATGTTTTCAGAGAGCCTAATAGAACAAGACTACTTAATACACTTGTTCAGTGGATGACAGTCTGCTCTCTACTGACCCAAGTAATTGGTGTCCGTTCTGGAGAATGAGCTTCAGAAAGGGTATCTGATAGTTCAACTCTTTCACGAATAACAATCTCTTGTTAAGGTTCAGGACAACTTAGAACTACTAGTGATTCTTCAAGCAACGGAAAGCTTTGAAAGGGTAGTAGAGTGCTTGAGAGAATACTTTGCTTGATGGTAAGTTTGCAAGATAGGCGTTCTAAGGTGTGTTCTTCAAGCATCTAAGTGTCGATATATATAGATAAATTTGAGAGGCATTTCACTACAAGAATCCATCCGTAGCGGGACGGAAAGGCGTGACAGTTTTATCCGTCACCCAGATGTGACGGATTTTATCCGTCGCCCAGCAGCGACGGATCGCTACTTGGCGACGGATAAAGGTTATCCGTAAAGCTGTAGCGACGGATAAAATTATCCGTCGCTCTGAGCGTTGACCAAAAAAAAAAAAAAAAATTTAGCGACGGATAGATTTATCCGTGCTATTTTCTTGACGGATAAATCTATCCGTCGCTACATAACGACGGATAGATTTATCCGTCGCTCTGAAACGGAAAATTAAAAAAAAAAATTAGCGACGGATAGATCTAGATCTATCCGTCAAA
This sequence comes from Plantago major, assembly GCA_026545765.1. Lineage (NCBI taxonomy): Eukaryota > Viridiplantae > Streptophyta > Magnoliopsida > Lamiales > Plantaginaceae > Plantago > Plantago major. Next base: position 67,815,622 of record CM048843.1, read on the forward strand.
AACTAAAAAATATAATATATCTCCTCCACCACCTCCTTTACTCCACTACTTCACCTCTCCTCCTCCTCCCACCACCACCTTTCTCCTCCCACCACCACCATCCTCCACCACCACCATCTCCTCCACGACCTTTCTCCTCCCACCACCACCATCCTCCACCACCACCTTTATCCTCCCACCACCACCATCCAACACCACCACCATCACCTCCACCCCCTCCGTTACAACACCCCCAACTCACCACCACCACCACCTCTCTCCTCCCACCACCACCACCACCACCACCACCATCCTACACATCCACCATCTCCTCCACCACCTCCCTTCCTCCACAATACTCCTCCACCACCATCTCCACCACCACCACCTCTCTACTCCCACCACCACCGCACCACCATCTCCTCCACCACCACCACCGCCACCACCACCATCTCCTCCACCACCACCACCACCTTCCACCACCACCACCACCACACCCACCACCCACCGCACCACCACCATTGCCGGAATTAATCCGTATACGAATATAAAAATTCGTATACGGATTTTATTTTTTTTAAAAAAAAAAAATGGGGCGACGGATAGATCTATCTGTCGCTCCATAATCATTTTTTTTTTTTAAAAAAAAAGGTCAATCCGTCGTCCAATCCGTCGCGAATTGGACGACGGATTTTTATCCGCCACCCGGCTCAGTGATTTTCTATCCGTCGCCCAGGCGGCGGATAGGCAGCATCGACGGATCTATCCGTCGCTTCTGACAGATTTTATAGTGTTTGAATTGTATCTGTTGTGCTCTCTATCAAATTATATCTGTTTATATCTTGAACTATGTACTCAGAAGTCACTATCTCTTGTTTCAGAGAGGACTTGCTTTTTGCAGCATTTCTGCCGATGCATTTAATGCATAGTACTGTTCATTGTCCTTTAGTCTCAATGGATACATGAGCCTTTCTGATGGCTTGCATGCTCCATACTCATGATGTCATATGTGCAGAATCATATTTCCAAAGTAAGTTAATGTACTTAAGAAAGGATTAAGGACATAGTCTTTCTGATTTAGACTAAACCTATGTGTCTTCATAAACCTTGTGCAATCTTCAGTCTTCTAATCTTCAGAAAAGCTCCATTTCTAGGATTGATCTTCATGGTCTTCTTGAAATACAATATTACACTCAGAGACCTATAATCCGAATACAAGATTTACTAGACTAATCATACTCAGTGATTTCCTCTTTTACAATGTTCAAGTGAACCAAGAGCACTTAATCACCTTTCTGGCTAAGATAAGAACATGTGATGAGTGATCAAAATACTAACAGATATTCCTAACAATATTCCTAACAATACTAACAGATAATTGAGGAAGTACTTGATTTGGGAAATCAGGGAATAACTCCAAGGTTATCTGAGTAGAGGAAGTACTTAGCTCTAGGAGCTGGGGAATAACTCAGGGGGAACATTTGGTTGGGAACCATTTGTTTAGGAATCTTAGAATAGGATTATTGTAAGGTGAACTCAATTATCTGTTCTAGTGAATTCTAGGTCTCAGAAAGACCGAAGTGGATTAGTTGGAGGATTACGCCACCTCCAGATACCACTATACTTGCTGTGTTATTTACCTTTATGTATTTACATTTCAGCAAAGCACACACACACACACACTTACTTATTGTTTCTGCACTTACCTATCTTAAAGTCTTCCGCGCTCTGAATCTAAGTATCAGAAACCCCCCAGGTTTCTGAGAAACTGTGTTTATCGACAAAAGTTTTAAAAGACTATTCACCCCCCCCTAGTATTTTACTTTGCCGTTATCTGGACCAACAAGTGGTATCGAGGCGAGGTTCACAAGCCTTACTTGAACCTAGATCCCAGATAGGTGAAGGAACTTTGTCCATTTCTGAGGACTATATAATTTGTGTGTTAAGTGTGCAGGTATGTCTCTGAGTGATGCACCCGTTCTGAAGCCAGAAAACTACGAGAAATGGAAGAACAACATGATGCTCCATCTGGAGGCCATTAGTGATGAGATGATCTATGTCATCAATGAAGGGCCTATCAAAATCAGACAACTCAAACAAGTTACTGAGGTGTCTGATGGAAGAAAAGCCTCAGACAAGGAAGATGGGCGAGGACATGGGCGCTAGTGATAGTGGTCATGTTGCTCGTGGAAGCATTATATATGAAGACAAGCCAAGAGAGCTCTGGACATCTGAAGATGCCAAGAGACACAGATTGGATGGTCAAGCTTGTAATATAATCATCAGATCGACACCTGAGCACATATAGTGCAAACTGTGGGGTGCTAAAATGGCGAAAGTTGCCTGGCAATTGATTGAAGAAATGCATGCGGGCGAGAAAACAAGGAAAACAAGTTCGAAGTTCTTAAATTGAAGTTCCAAAAGTTCAAACAAGGTCCCACTGAAACTCTGGAAGAACTTGATCTCAGGTTTACTACCCATATGAGTGATATGGCTGCACTTGGTGAAAGCGATAGATACTCGGTCGAGAAAAGATTAAGACTATTGTCAGAAGTTTCAATCACAACTGGGAACACACTAAGTTCTTTTATTTCAATCAAGGGATGCCAAATATTACTCCAGTAGAGCTCTTCTCTCATCTTGCTACTGTAGACTATGAGACAACTCAGAGAGAACAAACAGCTGAAAAGTTGCAAAGTGTTGCTCTAGTTTCTCAAGGTACTTCTGAAAAGAAGGATACCAAAGAAGCATCTGAAGAAAATGCTCTTACAGTAAGACACATGAAGAAATTTGTGAGTCAAGAGATTGAGAGAAGAAAAGGTAAAGAAAAGCTGAAAAAGCATCTTGGCCCAAACTATCATCAGTACAAGAACATACAAGTGAACAACTCTCTGAACACCCCCATTCAGAAAGGTGTTAGTACTGAAGCTGCAAGAATAGGAAATGATAGCTGCTTCTATTGTCAAAAGCCTGGTCACTTCAAGAGAGATTGTCCTGCTTTAAACAAGCTCAAGACAGGTGACAAGAAGGACATAAGAAATTTCAAGAGAAATCAAAGGGCCTTACTGACTGAAGAAAGGAAGAAGATTCAAATTCAACTTGATGCTCTAGACTTTGAGACAGATTCTGAAGATGGAGATTCAGATTACTCAAACCTACCATCACCAGAATTGTGTGGAATCACCCACGATGTAATTGACTTCGGCCTTAAGAAGAAAGAAATGTGTGGAGTTCTTTGAGATTCTTTGGTCGGACATCTCCAACATTGAAATGTGTCTTATGGCTGATGAGCTAACTAACAATTCTCAATTTCTGTACTATGAGAGTGATGATGAAATTGAGGATCTGGAGTTGGTCAAGAGTGAATTGGATCGTTATGAGAAAGAATTTCTGGAAGCACAATCCAAAACCAGAATTCTAGAGGAAAGCAAAGAAACTCTTGAAAAGAGGTTTCTAAGCTAACGAGTATCGAGAACAAGAACGCTGAAATAGCCTTTACGAAATCTCGGATATCGAGAATGAAAATTCTCACAAACTAGCCTTGGATGAACTTACTATGAAAATGATGAAGCGCTTTACGAGAATGAAGAACTCGAAGAAAGAGCTATCCTTCAATCTTATGCAAAGGCTAGTGACACTCTCTTTGAGGTTCAATCCTATCCGAGAGATCCCTCGAGAAAGGTGGACTTGGAATTGATGAACAATCGAGTAATTCATCTCCTCTCAAGAAGAGTGATGAAAGGTTGACCTTTGTAAAAAGTCACAGAATGGTTCTTCAACCACCTATAGCATTGGTCGAAAGCTAGGGTAGTTGAAAAAGGAAAAGGAGTAGCAACCCCGCCTTTGAAAGAACAACAAGTTCACAAGAAACTTGTGGATAAGGTTTCTGAAAAGAAACATAACCCTCAGACATGCAACCATCCACATTGCTACATTACTAGGAAAGGAAGAATTGCTGGAATAGAAAAATTCTCTACTGTACCATTTTATGAAAATAAAGATGGTGCAGAAACTAGTAAGGCTTCTGAAGAACGTATTCAGAAAGCCAAAGGTGTTCGAAATGGCATTGGCTATCGTGCTATTGGAAAAGTTCTTCTGCAACAATATAAGGAAGGACAAGAACAATGGCATGGCGATATTATCGTAGTGATAGGCGAAGTGGAAGAAATCTCAAGCCACTGAAAAATTGAATGCCAGAGCTAGAAGGATCCTGGCCAGAAAGGCTAAGTTTGCTAAAAAGCAATCCCAGAAACCCAAGGTCCAGAAAGCACCAAAAGGAACCCCTAGAAACACCACAAGAAGGAAAATTGAGATCAAAATGCTGATTTTATTGCATCTCCTTCTGATCAAGTTAGACAAAAACAAACTCCCAATATATTCACTAAAATGTGGATTCCTACTGGAAGAATGTTTAGTCTAAATGGTTCTATCTCTAAAGCAAGAACCTAACTCATGTTTCCTGTTTTTGCGAGCCTCTTGGACTAAGGCTCAATGGCTATTTGATAGTGGATGCGGAAAGCACATGACGGAGACAAAGCAAATCTGTCAACTACAAAGCTTGCAACAATGGACGGACATCGATTCTTTGGAGGAGAATTAAATCCCTCTCGGGATTTGGCGTCAAATTAGGATCATTAACAATCAGACGTATTACATGTTAAGGGTTTGAAATATAATCTATTTAGCATGAGCAGGTTTGCGAAAGTTCTTGTGAAATTCAAAGCAAAGTATTGCAAACTTATTGACAATGAGTCAAAGGGCATCTTGGTTGCTCGGGAAAGCGATCTTTATGTTGCCTTGGGCATCCGCCACCAACGAAGAATGTCTCATGGTAAGTCAATCAGGTCACTGGAAGAGCTTTGGTTATGGCACAAAAGAATGAGTCACTTGAATTTCAAAACTACGAACAAACTTGCGAAAAGAGTTAGTGGTTGGCCTTCCCAAAACATCTTCGAAAGGATGGTATACATTACGCACGGATGGAAACAATCTAAGATCTCTTTCAAGTCCAAAATCAGACACTCTAGTGTTAGACAACTGCAACTATTACACATGGATCTTTTTGAATCATCTGTAACTAGTTATGCAGGAAAGAAGTATGGTCTTGTTGTTGTAGATGACTTCTCAAGATTCACTTGGGTTGTCTTTCTGAAGCACAAATCTGATGCCAGGGTGGAGATACCAAACTTTCTGAATAAGCTTGATGTCATGAAAAATGACAAGGTATCTGCAATCAGAACAGACATGGTACTGAGTTTGTCAACCAGTACATTAAGGAGTTTTGTACCAGCAAAGGTATACAACACCAACTTTCCTCTGTAAGAATACCACAACAAAATGGTGTTGCAGAAAGGAAAAATAGAACACTTAAAGAAGCAAAGAAGGACAATGCTAGGCGACCTTTGAGATAAGTGAAGTTTATTGGGTTGAAGGCGTAAACCTGACATGCTACACTCAGAACAGATGTTTGATAAACAAACACCATGACAAGACCCCTTATGAACTCTTGGTTGGTAGACCCCCTAATATCAAACATCTAAAAGTATTTGGTTATAGATGTTTTGTTCTTAACAATGGAAAAGAGTATCTAAGAACATTTCAACCAAAGGCAGATGAAGGTGTGTTTCTTGGTAATTCTATGAATAGCAAAGCATACAAAGTTTACAACAAAAGAACAAAGAAGATTGAAGAATCAGTTCATGTTGTATTCTATGAAGGAAGCAAGAAAACACCCCTTGCTGATGAACTCTCAGAAAGGTTCAAGGAACTAATGATAAAGGATTCTGAAGAAGAACTCTCAGAAAGGAAAAACATCATTGTTGAAAGAGAGGATGACTCTGACGAAGAAAAGCATGAAATGCCTGGTAACAACCAGATGATTCTCAGACATGATGAAGAATTTCCTATGATAATTCCAGAAATGGAAACTGAAGATGTTCATCAGAGAGCTAATTCTAGAAATGACCTCTCTGACAAGCATGTCCCAGAAAGCTCTCACACTGAGCAAGTGTCAGGCATTCACCGCCCTTCTGAGGTGTAAAATGTCATAGATACTGAAGAAGTATCAAGTCATAATCATAGTGATTCACATTCAGATCACATAGATGTTGACCCTACTAGCCCTAAACCTATGATGAGATGGATCAAGGATCATCCTGCAAAAGATGTAATTGGACCAATCAATCAAGGTGTTAGGACTAGGAGAGCAATAGCTGAAAATGCCACTTTGGATGTTTTATCTCAAACATTGAACCAAAAACTATAGAAGAAGCATTAAGAGACCAAGACTGGATCTCTGCAATGCAAGAAGAGTTGGATCAGTTTGAAAGAAACAAAGTATGGAAACTAGTTCCATTTGTAGAAGGAATATCTGTGATTGGAACTAAGTGGGTTTTCAGAAACAAGATGAATGAATCTGGTGAAATAACCAGAAACAAAGCAAGGTTGGTTGCCAAGGGATTCACCCAGACTGAAGGTTTAGATTTTGATGAGTCATATGCACCTGTTGCCAGATTGGATGCAATAAGACTCTTTCTAGCCTTTGCAGCTCATAAAGACTTTAAAGTTTATCAGATGGATGTCAAAAGTGCATTCTTGAATGGTGAACTTGCTGAGGAAGTCTATGTTGAACAACCACTGGTTTTGAAGTTTCCTCAGAAAGTAGAATGGTCTATAAGCTACAGAAAGCTCTTTATGGACTGAAACAGGCTCCAAGAGCATGGTATGACACTTTGGCCAAATACCTTCTGGAAAGTGGTTTCAAGAAAGGTGAGTTGATAAAACTTTATTTACTTTAAACCATGATGGGAAACTACTCTTAGTTCAAATATATGTTGATGACATCATATTTGGATCTAAGGACAAGCAACTTTGTGTTGACTTTGCAAATCTCATGAAAAGTAAGTTTGAGATGAGCATGATGGGAGAATTGAACTATTTCCTAGGATTGCAAGTCAAGCAACTCAATGATGGAATATTCATTAGTCAGACAAAGTATGCAAAAGACATGCTCACAAAGTTCAAACTTAAGCCTTGAAAGAATGCTAAGATACCTATGAGCATAGGAACCAAGATGACCTGTACTGAATCAGATAAGAGTGTTGATGAACACAAGTATAGGAAATTGATAGGTTCACTACTTTACCTTACTGCAAGTAGACCTGATATTCAATATGCAGTTGGAGTGTGTGCTAGATTTCAAACAAATCCAATGCAATCACACTACAACATTGCTATGAAAATATTAAGGTATGTGAAAGGTACATTAGATGTAGGTTTGTGGCATCCTAAAGAAAGTGGATTGAGTTTGGCTGGTTACTCAGATGCTGATTATGCTGGATCAATGCTTGATAGGAAAAGTACCTCAGGAACTTGTCAGTTTCTGGGAACTAGACTGATCTCATGGTTTAGCAAGAAACAAAACTCAATTGCAACTTGTACCACAGAGGCTGAATATATTGCTGCTGGTTGTTGTGCAACACAAATTCTGTGGATTCAACAACAACTCAGAGACTATGGACTCAATGAAGAGAAAACTCCCATTTTCTGTGAGAACACAAGTGCTATTGCAATCACACAGAACCCCAAATTCCATGCCAGAACAAAGCACATTGATGTTAGACACCACTTCATCAGAGACCATGTTGAGAAAGGCAATATAGAGATACTCAAGATTGGCACAGAAGACCAACTTGCAGATATCTTCACTAAGCCCTTACAAGAAAGCCGGTTCTTGACCTAAGACATAATCTTGGATTAAAGGACTGAAAAATTGTCCTGAATCTCTAAAGACTGAATAAGTGAGTAGGCCTATGAGAACAGGTTCTCAGAAAGCCAAGTTGATAAGAAGTGATGTAAAGGTTTCTGAGTAGCAACACTCAGAAAGGCAAAACATTTCTGGAACGGGTATCCAGAAAGGCAAAGGTCGGTACACACTTAATAAGTAAATAAAACTAGAACTTACTTACTGAGAGTGGGTCAAATACATTCAAACAACTTAAGCTTCTGACACTTGAATTCAGAAAGCTATTTAGTCATAAAGAGAAATGGACACACAAAGCCCAAAAGGTATAAGTTCTGAAAGTCAAACATGTTCAATGTCTTGTATTTTTACCATTTTCATGATAAACAATATATAGATAAGGACTTGACACTCAGAATGATAAGCTCAAACGATTAAGTGTTCCTACTCTTTACTAAGTGACACAATGAATGTAGCATATTAAAAATCCATCAAGTCGGCACATTACCATTTGTTGATTGATATCATTACAAGATATTCAATATAAACCCTTGATGAATAAACGTTTGATCTCAACGGTTGAGATTAAAACAAAGCAAGTAATGTCTGTTGAGAAATGCAGACATGGCCCACTACGCATTTAATGAAGTACAAAGGACGTACCAATTCCGAAATTTCAAACTTGCATCAAAACAGCAAAATCTCTCAAGATTTCTGCAAAACCCCTCTGCAAAAATCAATTTCTTGTGCTTAGTCTTCTGAAAAGATAGACTAATCTCGATTAATTGTGCAATATTCATCTGAAAAACACTCACTCTAAACTCTATATAAGAGATGGCATCCAAGAAGATGACCATCAAGAACCCTAAGGCAACATCCTCTGCTCCTGCTGAAAAGCAAGGAGGAAAGGAACTTAAGGTGTTGAATAAACGCCTTCTGGGAAAGTTTACCCAGATTTGGAACCCTAAACACAAAATGAATTGGGAGCCTTTCTAGTAAAGAGATATGTACCAGATTATATCTTCAAAACCGAAAGGAAGCGATATGGAATCTCAAGAATTCCCATATCTACAAGCTTCTATCTGCTGCACCCAGTGGACTATCCACACTAGATGTACTGGAGTTCTATAACAACTCCAAAATCTTCACAAAAGTTGTGAATGATGAAGAAGAAAAATACATGCAGACTGAAGTCCAAGGACAAGAAATTGTTCTAGGCTGCAAGACTTTCTGCAGGATATTCCGATTGAAAAATCGAGGAACTTTTGAAGACATCAACATCAAGGACGCTTCCATGATTCAAGGCGTCAAAGAGCTATTTGAAGCAATCCAGTTAGAAATCAAAAGGTTGCCCAGGAGACTTTGTTCTGAAGGCCATCAGAACTAGTCATCTCCAGAAACACTGGAGTACTTTAGCTCTTATTCTGGTCCGTTGCTTTGATGGCAACAAAGGTGGAGTAGACCAGATAAGCATGGAGAGATGGATGATGATGCATCTTCTGAACAAGAAGCATGAAGGGCAGGAAACCCACTTCAATTGGGGGAAGTACGCCTTCACCAAATTTCTTGGACACATTGAGGAATTTGAGCCCAAAATCATCAATGGCCTTGCTGAGCCAAAGGAAAATATGCACTTTAGTCTCAGAATCTGTTACATTCTGGAAACAATGGGAATCACTCTCAGAGAGGCAGAAATCCCGCCACCAACTCCTTTTCGGACACGCTTTTGAAGAAAAGGAGAAACTTGTCGAGAACGCACTCGTAAAGCGGAAGAAGAAGAAATCGCGACAAGGTGAGGAGGTCTCTGAGCAAGCCAAAGCTAAACCTCCAGTTGCCAAGAGAAAGAGGACTCATAGCAAAAGAGCCTCCAAGTCCCTAATCATACAAGAGGCACAACCTTCTGGAGACAAGGTCTCAGAAGATGTTGACGCCTTCGAAGGAAAATCCAGAATTCAAGAGTCCCGAACGTAATGCTCGTAACTCTCCAGAGATGATAGAAATATCATAGATGGGTCTGCACCAACACAGAATAGTGATTCTGAGGATGATGAAGTAATTGCAAAAGTACTCAAATGGTTCAAGTATGAGACCCATGGAGGAGCTTCAAGCTTAGCTCTTCAGAAAGACAAGAGCCCCTCTGGCCAGCAGGAAGAAGAAGGCCTGGGTGAGGAAGATAGAATGATGGAAGATGTTGCCATTGCTTCAACATTCACAATGCCAGCACTTAATATTGCTGACGAAAACCCTGTTCTTGAACAGGTTCCTCAACCTTCTGAGAAAGCTCAACTCTCAGAAAGGGATCAAATTGAGATGGAGACTCAGAATGATACTGCAGAGGAGATCAATAATGAGCATAGAGAGACTATGGAATCACCACAAGTTCAAGAGATCAATGATCAGCCTGACTCTATCCAGGTAACAAAGATAGTTTGTATCTAACATGTCAACATAATTGTATGTTAACTTGTTACTCATAAGCTGTATTTGTTACAGGCCAACTTGGAGACACTTTCAGGGGGAAGAAAACCTGTCCACCCCCTTGAATCAAGAAGAGGTTCCTCCAAGCTCAGAACATCAAGAAGAGCCTGTCCCACAGGTAGTAAAAGTTATCTCTGAACAAGAAATAACTAACTAAAATTGCTCTTATGTTCTAATATTCTTAATGTCTCTTCTTAGGCTCCAACTGAGGAAGTAGTGGTGGTGGAACCTACACCCCTAAACCTAGAGATTCAGTGTTTAAAAGCTTTACGAGGAAGTATTTACCGAGCCTCACGAGAAGGTAAGTAATCAGTAATAGTCTTCTTCATTGAATGCTCTGGAAAACCCACTACTAAAATCTCTTATGTTTGTTCTACAGCTCGGTCAAGAACAATTGATGGAGAAACAGTTGTGTCATCTCCTCCAAAAGAAACTAAAGCTTCGAACAAGCAGATTCTGCAGAAAGTGCGAAACCCCAAGGTTTCGAGGAACATGCTCTTGAGCTTCCTCACTGGAAGTAAGTGAAGTCTCGAAAGCAATTTTCCACCTATCTTTTCATTAAAAGTTTCTAAACATGTTTGATTTTAACTCTCGTGTTCAAGCAGAAGAAAGGTTGGTTGATGAGGATAAAACTTCTCCTCACACCAAAGTATCTCGAGGCCTCTGTGCCCAAGCAAGCAAAAATCCAAGCAGATGAGCCTAGTGTTTCTACAGGTATGCTCGTAAAGCTCACTCGCATTACGATACTAACACAAGTGGTTTGAACAAAACTAACTTGAACACTTTCTTTGTGCAGGCTCAAAGCTCTCTAGTGCCGCTTGATTATATCCATGCATTGTTCCACACAGAAGTTACACCATTTGCCACTTTAATGCATGAAGACTTCATTCATGAAGTAGCACAAAGACTTATAGCAGATTTCAAGTCTCGGATGCTCAAACCCAAGAGCGATGGTTACCCATCCGCCTTGCCCAAGAAGCTCACTACTTATCCTCGAACAAGAAGAAGTTAATGGGAGGAGGATGATTACATTCCCAAATGTGATCAACCCGGTTTGAAGATGACGAGGAGATGGACGAAAATGATTATCAAGAACCTCCTCCGAGCATCCAAACCAAGAAACAAAGAACAAGAGTGATGATGATGATGATCGTAATGATGATCCCCAACCCGGACAAGGCGGATTCAGAAGCTAGCAAAGAAAGTGGAGAAAAGGCTACTCTCAATTGCTCGTAAAGCTCCATCATCATCACCTCCCAAGTCTCATCAAGATACCCAACAAGTCAAACAATGATGCCATAGAACAAATTTCAACAATTGAGTTTAGGATTGAACAACTCGAAAGGTATTGAAGAAGAGAAGAGAATCAACATTGAGACTCAAGCTCTTGTTGATGAAAAGGAAGCCAAAATAAAAATCTCGAAGAAGCTAATGCCAAAGAATCGCACTCTAGATGAGCAAAGAAATTTGAAGAATGCCATTGTTGTCACAAATTAAATAGATGCAATGTATGACAATGATGATGAAGAGCATGATCCGAGATCGCATCGTAAAGACCTTCTACATCTTCTCGTAAGGCAAGACACTTGATGGAAAGCGTAAGAAGATTGTCAATCTGCAAACAATCTAAGAAAAGGATTATGATAGTGATGTCAAAACCACAACTTGATCATCAAGGTAAGATGAGAGACTTGTCATCAAAGACAAAAGAGCCCTACTTGCTCCTCATATATTCTCTCGCACCAAGTAGTTCAAGAAGTGAAGAGCACTGCAAGGAACAGTGTCTTTTAGAACTCGGAAGACACTAGTTGCCCAAGACATGTAGTGCTAAAATCCATCCCGAAGAGATGAGTCCTTTCGCTTCTTTACTCAACAGAGCAACCAGACGATCTCTCTCGTAAAGACCTAGGGTTGGTCGTGGATGAGGATTGTAACAATGCTAATGCAAGATTGAATGAAGCCACCATGTCGTCTCGCAAGCCAACGCCATCCTAAGGCCGCTTGAAGAGCTCAATGAAAAAGCGAGGAACTGCCAGACATCAACGAGTCAAGAAGGAACTTCAAGAATTAGTCGGTGCACAACAATCTCCGTAAAAACTTTGACACTCTCCGAAGCTTATGCTATCATGAGTCACATTCATGACTAAGGGAAGAAGAGATGCCTCAGAAAGGCAGAGGAAGAAAAAGAAAACAATCAAATCCTCCCTCCTCAAGTCAACTTGTCATTAAGGACAACACTGGAGACACCCTTGCTGAAGAAGTTGTTCCAGATCAACCAGCCAGAAGGCTGAGAAGTATGGTCACTAGGGGAACGAAGTCCCTTAGAATCTCAGAAGAGAAGAAGACTTCTGAAGAAGAGGAAAAGGAAGAAGGAGAAGTAAGAGGCCAAGAAAGCTGCAAGTCTCCAATTTTGGACTACAATGATGATGAGGATGATTCTGATGAACATCCACTTCACAAGAAAAGGAGACAAGCAACTACTTCACAACCTCCTCCGGCAAAGAAGTTCTTAGCAGTAACTCCTTCCGCAACACCAATTCTATACAAGGAACATCCACCAAAGACAAATTTGCAAGGTGAAGATAGGGTTAGAGGATCTCCTGACAGAAGGCCACCAAACAGAAAATCAAGAAGGGATTTCCAGTTTGGCATAATAGACAATGAAACACATCAAGAAAGGCCAACTGATGCCCACATTGAGTATATGAAGACTAGTAATGAAGAATCTTCATATAGGTGCATTCTGAACAAGAGAGGGTATTGGATTTTGGAACTACAACATCTACTTGTCAATGATAAGTTTCCAACTCTCATCCTCAACCAGATCCTGAAATGGAGAGAAGGCAAGCCAGAATTGCTAAAACCTGAGCACCTTCATGCCTGGTTAAACTTTGAAGTAGAAAATAGGAATGAAGCCAGAAAGATGGATCTTTCTTTTGCCTGTCCTTACCCAATACCTGATGATGTACACAAGGTAAGAAACGGATGGTAGCTACGAGAAGAACAAACTAGGTGTTTCAACCTATGAGTCATTCTATATGACATTGGATGAATACCTAGATGATATACACTATCTGGAATAAATATACAAGTATTTCAACCTATCTCAGCTGCAAGTAGACCATGCCTGGGTCTGGGGAAAGTACTTTTGGGTCAAAAATTTTCTGCAGAAGAATCACAAGCTTGGCAAGAGTTACCATGAAATATGTGACTTATCCAGAAAGACAGAGCTCTCTGTCAGAAGGATTCTTTATGACTATGTCCAAGAATGCAGAAAAGTGGATGATCATGTCTCGATCCGTAAAGGGTGTCAAGAACTTGAGGTATCTCAACCCAAGTCAGGTTTCAAGACTTGAAGACTAGTAACGTTAGAATACTCTCGAGCTTGGACTCTCCTTTGTTCTAATTTACTTAGTATGTTTTATTACTTTTGTAATCTTCGATTGTTTCAAATTCTCTATCTGTAAAAGTTGCATCTTACATCAGAATCGCACTATCAAGATCATACTCTCGTATACATTTTAATAGATAACAACTTATCGAAAGATCACTTCTTGTGATTTGGTTGATGTTTACTTTCGCACTTAATTCAACTAAAATTGAATATCATTTGAAATGATTAAGTGGTGGATTGTTTTCTTCCGTGATTACAATTTTGTAATAGGACTTGAAAGATAGTCATGGATGACCATCAAAAGGGGAAATTTGTTAGAATATTCATTAGTATTTTGATCACTCATCACATGTTCTTATCTTAGCGTAAAGGTGATTAAGTGCTCTTGGTTCACTTGAACATTGTAAAAGAGGAAATCATTGAGTATGATTAGTCTAGTAAATCTTGTATTAGGATTATAGGTCTCGAGTGTAATTTTATTTCAAGAAGACCATGAAGATCAATCCTAGCAATGGAGCTTTTCCAAGATTAGAAGACCAAGATTGCACAAGGTTTATGAAGACACAAAGGTTTAGTCTAACTTAGAAAGACTATGTCCTTAATCCTTTCTTAAGTAAATTAACTTACTTTCGGGATATGATTCTGGACTTATGACATCATGAGTATGGAGCATGCAAGCCATCAGAAAGGCTCATGTATCCGTTGAGACTAAAGGACAATGAACAAGATTATGCATTAAATGCATCGCGTAAATGTCGCAAAAAGCCCTCTCGAAAAATGAGATAGTGACTTCGAGTACATAGCTTAAGATATAAACGGATATAATTTGATAGAGAGCACAACGGATACAATTCAAACGCCTCAAATTTATCTATATATATCACACTTAGATGCTTGAAGAACATACCTTAGAACGCCTATCTTGCAAACTTACCATCAAGCAAAGTATTCTCTCAAGCACTCTACTACCCTTTCCAAAAGCTTTCGTTGTGAAGAATCACTAGTAGTTCTAAGTTGTCCCGAACCTTAACAAGAGATTGTTATTCGTGAAAGAGTTGAACTATCGATACCATTTCAAGCTCATTCTCCGTAATCGACACCAATTACTGGGTCAAGAAAGAGCGCATTGTCATCCATCGAACAAGTGTATTAAGTAGTCTTGTTCATAGCTCTCCGAAAACATAACGAAAAGTTATACGAGAAGCCTCTCCGACAAACCTTATAACCAACACCATCAAGGCGTGGAGTAGAGGAAGTACTGATTTGTGAAATCGTGAATAACTCAAGGTTATCTGAGTAGAGGAAGTACTTAGCTCTAGGAGCTGGGGAATAACTCAGGGGGAACATTTGGTTGGGAACCATTTGTTTAGGAATCTTAGAATAGGATTATTGTAAGGTAAACTCAATTATCTGTTCTAGTGAATTCTAGGTCTTAGAAAGACCGAAGTGGATTAGTTGGAGGATTACGCCACCTCTAGATACCACTATACTTGCTGTGTTATTTACCTTTCAGATTTACATTTTAGCAAAGCACACACACTTACTTATTGTTTCGCAGACTTACCTATCTTAAAGTGTTCAAGGCTCAATTTAAGTATCGAAACCCCTGTTTATGAGAAACGTGTTTATCGACAAAATTTTTAAAAGACTATTCACCCCCCCCCCCCCCTAGTCTTTTACTTTGCCGTTATCTGGACCAACACACTATCAAAATGCCACTTTGAATTAGTCTTTAGAGTGTTCTGCACAAAACAGGAAACAGGAGATTAGGTTCTCATACCAACAATGGAACCATCTGGACTAAAGAATCTTCCAGTAGGAATCCATTTTGAATGAATTTCTTAGAACATTCTCTTTTCTCTAACAGAACATAAGGAGGAATTCTAGTTAAATGATTCGTATCATTTTTATCAAGAACTATTTTCTTCCTTGGTGTGCTCCTAGGTGCTCCATTTGGTGCTTTCAGATACCTGTTAGGTTTCTGAGTTTGCTTCTTAGCAAACTTTGCTTTCCTAGCCAGATTTCTTCTAGCCCTAGCATTCAGATTTTCAGTGGCTTGACTCATCTTCCACGTCTGATAAATGTTGTGAGCAATTCTAGCCTTTAACCATCGTTCTTGCTCTTGTTTATACTCACGAGCAAGTTGTTTCGATGGCTTTATAGCCAATACCATTCCTGCACGTGCTATCTCGAGTTCTCATCTCAAAGCCTTTGTTAGTCTCTGGTAGTCTATTTTCTTTCCGAAAATGACATAGGAGAATTTGCCACCGCAATTCTTCCTTTCCGAGAGACATAGTCCTGGTGATTACACTTTTCGTGTTATGTTTCTTTTCGTAAACATTCCAACAGCTTTTCCTTGGGACTTGTTTTTCCCACAAAGGTTTGGTCGCAACTGCCTTTCCTTTGTCAGCAACCTTAGTTTTCTGACCAATGGTATAGGTTGTTTGGGAACCATCTTGCTGAGCGCTGACAAATGTTCTTCTTTCATCACTCTTATTCAGAGTGGTAGAACTATCTGTTTGTGTGTCCAGCCCAAGTCCTCTCTTTTCTGAAGGATCTCTTAAATAAGATTGTACTTCAGTAAGAGTGTCACTAGCTTTGGCATAAGATTGAAAAGATAGTTCTTTCTTTTTGAGTTCTTCATTCTCAGAAAGAAGATCTTCACATTTCTTTTGAAGATTGGCCAATGCTTTTTTATGTGATTTTTTTCTCCTTTATATCGAAGCTTTGAGAAATGCATTTTCAAAGATCCTTTTCTCAGATATCTTGAGTAATTGTGAATTTTCCTTTACAAGAGAATTCTTTTCTTCTTCAAGAATTTCGGCTCTAGCTCGGACCATTAGAAATTCTCTTTCATAGAGATCAAGTTCTCTTCTGAGATGTTCTAGATCTTTGATTCCTTCCTCATCACAATCATAAGTATAACAAGAAGTATGTGTTACCTCATCAGCCATTAGACAAGGTTCAATGTTGGAGATATCTGGAAAGATTTCTTCAGCCACTCCACACACTTCTTTCTTCTTTTGAACAAAGTCAATCACTTCATGAGAAACACCGCATTACTCGGAGAAGGCAAGTGGAATCATCTCGAGTCTTCATCCTCGTAATCATACTCAATGTCTAGAGCATCCATTGAGTTGAATCTTTTCCTTTCTTCAAGAGCATAGCTCTGCTTCTCATCTTGAAGTTTCTCCTATCTTTCTTGTCACCTGTCTTTAGCTTGTTGAAGGCAGGGCAATCCTTCTTGAAATGACCAGGTTTCTGACAATAGAAACAAATATCGTTTCCGATTGCTTCCTCAAGATTTCGACGCTCGAGCCATTGTTCAATGAGCTTTGCATATTTTTGTACCGGTGATAGTTTGAGCCTAGATGCTTTTTTCTCTTTCGCTTTTCTTCTCTATTTTAGGAATATCTTTAGATTTTGATCAAGAATCTAATGACTTATCTTAGCTCGTAAAGGTGATTAGTACTCTTAGTTCACTTGAACAATGTAAAAGAGGAAACTCACTAAGTATGATAGTCTAGCAAATCTTGTATAGGATGTTAGGTCTCGAAATGTAATTTTTATTTTCTGAAGAAGACCAAGAAGAAGGCATCCGACAGGAAAGGTTCAACAAATTTTGAAGACTTGAAGATTGCACAAGATTGCTGAAGACAAAGGTTTTTCAGATACCTATGATTAGATATCTTGAAGACACAAGTGTTTTTAAATAAACAGTGTTACAATAGATATCTGAAAATTAAAAGGTTTCTGAAACGAGGAAAGTGCCCATGTATACCTACACTCAGATACCTTGGATAAAGATTATGTTTTCGGGAAACAATATATTCTTAACAAGTGATATCTGGAGCTGTGATGATCTCTGGAAAAGGATGTGCAAAGCCTCAGAAAGCATGCATTGTTCCGTTGGCACTACAGGACAAAGTATAGTACAGTGCATTAAATGCGCGGACAGAAATGTCTGAACAAAAACGGTAGCTTCTGAAAAAGAAGACAAACCTGCTACAGTACTACACTCAGATATCAATTGTTTGAATTTGATTTAAGCCTAACGGATACTATTCAAACGGTACTCAAAATTCATCTATAAATATCAACACTTAAACTGCTTGAGAACACACCCAGAACTTACACTGAATACTCACACAAGCTCTCTCAAGAAAACTACTTACCTTCAAGCTTTTTGTTGCGACCAAAGCTCTTGATTCTAAGTAGCACAAAAGTTCTAAGTGTCCTGATTCTTAACAAGCATTGTTATTTGTGAAAGAGTTGAACTAAGATTTCATATCTGAGTTTCATTCTCTTGAACACTTACCATAGACTTGGGTCAGTAGAGAACAAGATACCATACATTGCAAAGTGTATTAAGTATACTTGATTCATAGAGCTATCTGAATAACTGAACAAGTTATTAAAGAAGCTCATCTGACAATTTACCTTAACCAACACCTTAAACGGCGTGGAGTACAGGAAGTACTTAGTTTGGGAAACTAAGGAATAACTCCAAGGTTATTGAGCACAGGAAGTACTTAGTTTGGGAAACTAAGGAACAACTCAAAAGGTTTATGAGCAGAAGTACTTGGTCAGGAAAGCCGAATAACTCAGGGGGAACACTTGGTCAGAACCTAGTGTATTTAGGAATCAAGAGAAGATATCCGTAAGGTTACCTCATTTATCCGTCTTAGTGGATTCTAGGTCCGAGAAAGGTCAAGTGGATTAGTCAAGGATTACGCCACCTTCGTGATACCACTATAAAAAGACTTGTGTTATTTACTTTCTCGCAGCTTTATTACTTGCTTTACTTATCTTGCAAAAGTACTTACACTTATCTTCGAAAGCACGCACTTATCATGTAAAAGTCTTCCGCCTCAAATTAAGTCGATATCTTCACAGTTATCTGAGAAACTGTGTTTATCAACAAAAGTTTTAAAATCTTATTCACCCCCCAGTCTTTTACTTTGCCGTTATCTGGACCAACAAGTGGTATCAGAGCCAGGTTGTTGCCAAGCTTTCTGCACCGAACCTAGATCCTAGATAAGTGCCCACTAACTGCTTTTCACCTACACTTGATTTGTTTGTTGAGTGTCTTTGCTGCAGGATGTCTTTAAGTGACGCCCCAATTCTCAAGCCAGAGAATTATGAAAAATGGAAGAACAACATGATGCTCCACCTAGAAGCCATCAGTGACGAAATGATCGAAGTAATAAAGAATGGCCCAATAGTCATTCAACAACTCAAGCAAGTCATAGAGGTTTCTAATGGTAGAGAGACAGAGAACAAAGCGATGGGTCTTGTTAGGAATATCTGTTTAGATTTTGATCAGCAACCTAATGACTTATCTTAGCTCAGAAAGGTGATTAGTACTCTTAGTTCACTTGAACACTGTAAAAGAGGAAACTCACTGAGTATGATAGTCTAGCAAATCTTGTATAGGATGTTAGGTCTCGAAATGTAATTTTTATTTTCTGAAGAAGACCAAGAAGAAGGCATCCAGCAGGAAAAGATCAACGGATTTGATGATTTGAAGACTGCACAAGATTGCTGAAGACAAGGGTTTTCCAGAAACATATGTCCAGATATCTTGAAGAAACAAGTGCTTCGAAACATACATGTTGCAAAATATATCTGAGAATAAAAGGTTTCTGAGACAAGGAAAGTGCCCACAGATATCTACACACAGATACTTTGGACATAAAATATGCTTCTGAAAAAGAAACATATTATAACAAGTTGTTCAAAAAAGTGGTATCTGGAGCTATGATGATCTCTGGAAAAGAACGTGCAAAGCCTCAAAAAGCTTGCATAGTTCCGTTGGCACTACAGGACAAAACATAGTACAGTGCATTAAATGCACAGACAGAAATGTCTGAACAAAAGTGGTAGCTTCTGAAGAAGAAGACAAGCCTGCTACAGTACTATATTCAGATATCAATAGTTTGAATTTGACTTGAGCCTAACGGATACTATTCAAACGACACTCAAATTCATCTATAATTAAATACCAACACTTAGACTGCTTGAGAACACACCTTAGAACACATTGAACTCCAATACTCACCCGAGCGCTCTCAAGTAAACTACTTACCTTCAAGCTTTCTGTTGCGACCAAAGCTCTTGATTCTAAGTAGCACAAAAGTTCTAAGTGTCCTGGTCCTGATCCTTAACGAGCATTGTTATTTGTGAAAGAGTTGAACTAAGATTTCTTATCTAAGTTTCATTCTCTTGAACACTTACCATAGACTTGGGTTAGTAGAGAACAAGATACCATACATTGCAAAGTGTATTAAGTATACTTGATTCACAGAGCTATCTGAATAACTGAATAAATTATTAAAGAAGTTCACCTGACAAACAAACCTAAACCAACACCATATACGGCGTGGAGTATAGGAAGTACTTAGTTTGGGAAACTAAGGAACAACACCAAGGTTGCTGAGCACATGAAGTACTTAGCTTGGGAAGCTAAGGAATAGCTCAAAAAGGTTTCTGAGTACAGGAAGTACTTGGCTGTGAAAGCCGGGGAATAACTTAGGGGGAACACTTGGTTGGGAACCTAGTGCGTTTAGGAATCAAGAAAAGATATCTGTAAGGTTACCTCATTTATCTTAGTCGATTCTAGGTCTGAGAAAGACCGAAGTGGATTAGTTGAAGAATTACGCCACCTTCAGATACCACTATAAAAAGACTCGTGTTATTTACTTTTAGCTTTATTACTTGTTTTACTTATTGCAAAGTACTTACACTTATCTTGTCAACACGCACTTATCTCGTAAGTCTTCCGCCTCTAAATTAAGTATCGATATCTTCACAGATATCTGAGAAACTGTGCGTATCGCCAAAAGTTTTGAAAGACTATTCACCACCCCCCCCCCCTCTAGTCTTTTACTTTGCCGTTATCTGGTCCAACAAGGTGTATCAGAGCGGGAGGTTCCCAAGCCTTCAGATCAACCTAGATCCCGATAAGTGCTCACTAACCGCTTTCACCTACACTTGATTCGCTTTGTTTAGTGTGTTTGCCGCAGGATGTCTTTATGACGCCCAATTCTCAAGCCGTAGAATTATGAGAAATGGAAGAACAACATGATGCTCCACCTAGAAGCCATCAAAGGATTTAAATGATCAAGTAATAAAGAATGGCCCAATAGTCATTCAACAACTCAAGCAAGTCATAGAAGTTTCTAATGGTTGAGACGGAGAACAAAGTGATGGGTCTTCACAGACAAATGCATCAACCAAGGGAGACCGCTAGTCAAGTTATTTACTTAACTAAAGCTCAGAGAACTCGGACATCTAAGATGCCAAGAGAAATAGATCGATGGACAGCTCGTAATATCATCATACGTTCTACCCAGAGCACATACAAGTAAATCGGGGTAAAAACGAAAAGTGGCTGGCAAATCGATTGAAGAAAATCAGCTGCAATCGAAAAAACAAAGGAAAATAAGTTCAAGTTTTGAAGCTAAAATTCCAAAACTTTAAACAAGGTCCCATAGAGACTCTCAAGAACTAGATTTCGTTTACAACACTTATGAGTGACATGGCTGCACTTGGTGAAAGTAATAGATATACCTAGTCGTAAAAGATTAAAACAATTGTGAGAAGTCTAAATCATAACTGAACACACAAAGTTTTTCTACTTTAACCAAGGAATGCTGACATCACTCCTGGAACTTTTCTCTCACTCACATCTGACTATGAGACAACTCAAAGGAACAAACAACCGAGAAGTTGCAGAGTGTTGCTCTAGTTGCTCAAGGAACTTCAAAAGAAGAAAGGCAAGGATGTGATCGAGGATGCTCTTGTCAGAAGCAAATGGGAAAATATGTCACGAGAAATTGAGAGAAGAAAAGCCAAAGAGAAGTCAAAAAGCATCTAGGCTAAAACTATCACCAAGACAAAATATGCAAACCTCATAACAAGCCACTAAAAAGCATCAAGCATCGAGGAAGGTAAATCGGAAATGATATATGTTTCTATTGTCAGAAACCTGGTCATTTCAAGAAGGATTGTCCTGCCTTCAACAAATTTAAGACATGTGACAAGAAAGATAGAAGAATCTTCAAAAGAAGTCAAAGAGCTATGCTCACTGAAGAAAGGAAAAAGATTCAACTCCAACTGGATGCTCTAGATATTGAGTCTGATTCTGAGGATGAGGATTCAGATGATTCCACACTGCCTTCTCCAGAAATATGCGGTGTTTCTCATGAAGTAATTGACTTTGGTCAAAAGAAGAAAGAAGTGTGTGGAATGGCTAAAGAAATCTTCACAGATATCTCCAACATTGAACCTTGTCTAATGGCTGATGAAGGAATCAAAGAACTGGAAAATCTCAGAAAAGAAATTGATCTTTACAAAAGAGAATTTTAATGTTCCGAGCTAGAGCCGAAAATTTCGAAGAAGAAAAGAATTCTCTTGCAAAGGAAAATTCTAAATTAATCAAGATATCTGAGAAAAAGGATGCTGAAAATGCATTTCTCAAGGCTCAGATATCTGAGACCGAAAAGTCACATAAAGAAGCAATGGCCAATCTTCAAAAGAAATGTGAAGGTCTTCTTTCTGAGAATAAGGAACTCAAAAAGAAAGAACTATCCTTTCAATCTTATGCCAAAGCTAGTGATACCATCAAGTACAATCTTATTTAAGAGATCCTTCAAAAAGAGAGGACTTGGATGGACACACACATGCATAGCCACCACTCTGAATAAGAGTAATGAAGGACCAACATTCGTCAGTGCTCAGCAAGGTGATTCCCAAACCATCTACAGTATCGGTCAGAAAGCTAAGATTGTTGACAAAGGAAAGGCAGTTGCGACCAAGCCTTTGTGGGAAAAACAAGTCCAAAAGAAAATCGTGAAATGTCTCAAAAGAAACATAACATTGAGAAGTGCAATCACCCATACAGTTATGTCTCTCAAAAGGAAAAATTGCAGGAGCTGGCAAATTTTCTTATGTCACATTTTCTGGAAAGAAAATTGATCATCCAGAGACTAGCAAAGCTGCTGAGAAGAGATCTCAGACAGCATCAGGTGCTCGGAATGGTATAGGCTATAAACCCATTGAGAAACAACTTGCTCGCGAATACAAACAAGAGCAAGCACGATGGTTAAAGGCTAGAATTGCTCACAGCAATTATCGGCGGAAGATAAATCAAGCCACCGAAAGTCCGAATGCCGGCTAGAAGAAATCGCTAGGAAAGCTAAGTTTGTCAAAAGTCGACTCGTAAATCTGTATCTGAAAGCACCAAATGGAGCACCTAGGAACACACCAAGGAAGAAAATAGTTCTTAACAACAATGATACTAATCATTTAACTAAGATTCCTCCTTATGTTCCTGTTAGATAAAAGAATGTTCCTAAGAAATTCATTCAAAAATGGATTCCTACTGGAAGATTCTTTAATCCAGATGGTTCCATTGTTGGTATGAGAACCTAATCTCCGCTTTCGCTTTGTGCGTAATACTCTAAAGACTAACTCAAAGTGGCATTTTGATAGTGGATGGGAAGCACATTACAGAGACAAAGCAAACTGATTAACTACAAAAATGCAATGATGGACCAATTATCGTTTGTCGGAGGAGATGAAAATCCAACCATAGGTTTTGGCAATTTGAAGTTCGCCTCACAATCTCTCTCAAGTACTTCATGTAAAGGGATTGAAATATAATCTCCTAAGCATGAGTCAACTAGTAGACAAAGGGTACACTGTCAAGATCAAGTCAAAACAATAAGTCAAAGCAGACAGTCTTGGTTGCAAGGCGTAAAGGAAATCTTTATGTTGCTGATTGGGTATCCGCCACAACCGAAGAATGTCTCATGGTGATTCAATCTGGCCACACTGAGGAAAATTGGCTATGGCATAAAAGAATGAGTCAAGAAAGAGTTGGTGGTTGGTTTACCCAAAATGGCATATAGAAAAGAAGGTGTATGCTGAGCTTGCCAAATGGGAAAACAATCCAAAACATCTTTCAAGTCTAAAACTAGACATTCCAGTGAGAGGCCACTGCAAATGTTACATATGGATCTCTTTGAATCCTCAGTAACTAGTTATGCAAGAAAGAAGTATGGTCCGTTGTTGCTGATGATTACTCAAGATTCACTTGGGTTGTTTTCTCAAACACAACTGATGCAAGGTTGAGATACCTAACTTGTCAATAAGCTCAAGTCATGAAAATGACAAGGTATCTATAATCGTAATGCACTATGGTATCGAGTTTGTAAACCAAAGACATCAAAGAGTTTTGTACTTGCAAAGGTATACGACATCAACTATCTTCTGTAAGGACACCACAACAAAATGGTGTTGCTGAAAGAAAGAATAGGACCCTGAAAGAAGCAGCAAGAACAATGCTTACGAATCAAATAAGTGAGATCTATTGGGTTGAAGTCAAAACACATCATGCTACACTCAAAATAGATGTCCGATTAACAAACACCATGACAAAACTCCAGATTTAGCTTTTCATTGGTAGACCCCTAGTATCAAACATCTAAGGTGTTTGGTTGTAGATGTTTTGTTCTTAACAATGGAAAAGAATACTTGAGAACATTTCAACCAAAGGCGATGAAGGAGTATTTCTTGGTTATTCTCCTAATAGAAAAGCATACGTAATCTACAACAAAAGAACGCAAAAGATCGAAGAATCTATTCACGTAGTATTCTATGAAGGAAACAAGAAAGTACTCTTAAATGATGATCTCTCAGATAGGTTCAAAGAACTAATGAATAAAGATTCTGACAAAGGATCCTCAGAAGGAAACAATTCTATCATTCAAATAGAGGATGAGTCTGACGATGAAAAGCAACCTATGCTTAGTAACAACCAGATGACTCTGAGACATGATGAAGAATTTCCTATGAGAATTCCAGAAATGGAACAAAGCATCGAGAACCTTCATCATGAAAAGGTATCTGGAAATGAGATTGCTGAAATGCAAGATCCAGATATCTCTAACACTGAAAAAGTGTCAGATATCCATGACATTTCCCATGTGTCAGATATCCCGATATCGACAAGTATCTCATCAAGATCATATTGATTCACATGCAAATCAAATTGATATTGATCCTACTAGTTCAAAACCCATTATGAAATGGATAAGAAATCATCCTTCAAAAGATGTGATTGGTCCCATAGACCAAGGAGTTAGAACTAGAAGAGCAATCGCTGAAAATGCAAGTTGTCTCTATGGATGTTTCATCTCAAAAATTGAACCAAAGACTATAGAAGAAAACATTAAAAGATCAAGATTGGATCTCTGCAATGCAAGAAGAGTTGGATCAATTTGAGAGAAACAAAGTCTGGAAACTGGTTCCATTTGTTGACGGAATATCTGTAATCGGAACCAAGTGGGTTTTCAGAAACAAAATGAATGAGTCCGTGAAATAACCGTAAACAAAGCTAGGTTGGTTGCCAAGGATTCACCTGCATCAAGGACTAGATTTTGATGAATCTTATGCACCAGTTGCAAGATTGGATGCAATAAGACTCTTTCTAGCCTTTGCAGCTCATAATGACTTTACAGTTTATTAGATGGATGTCAAGAGTGCATTTCTAAATGGGGAACTGGCTGAGGATGTCTATGTTGAGCAACCACCAGGTTTTGAAGTTTCCTCAGAAAGTAGGATGGTCTATAAGCTTCAAAAAGCTCTGTATGGGCTGAAACAAGCTCCAAGAGCATGGTATGATACATTGGCCAAATACCTACTAGAAAGTGGCTTCAAGAAAGGAGATGTTGACAAAAGACTCTTCACACTGAACCATGACGAGAAACTGCTTTTAGTTCAAGTATATGTTGATGACATTATATTTGGATCTAAAGACAAGCAACTTTGTGAAGATTTTGCTGAACTCATGAAATGTAAATTTGAGATGAGCATGATGGGAGAATTGAATTACTTCCTAGGGCTGCAAGTCAAGCAACTCAATGATGGAATATTCATTAGTCAAACAAAGTATGCAAAGGACATACTCAATAAATTTAATCTAAAGCCTTCTGAAAAGAATGCTAAAATACCAATGAGCATCGGAACCAAAATGACCTACACTGAATCTGACAAGAGTGTTGAAGAACAGAAGTATAGGAAATTGATTGGATCGCTACTATACCTCACTGCAAGTAGACCTGATATTCATTATGCAGTTGGAGTGTGTGCTAGATTTCAGACAAATCCAATGCAGTCACACTAAAACATTGCTATGAAAATATTAAGGTATGTAAAAGGTACTATAGAAGTTGGATTGTGGTATCCAAAAGAGAGTGGATTGAGTTTGGTTGGCTATTCAGATGCCGACTATGCTGGATCATTGCTTGATAGAAAAAGCACCTCAGGAACTTGTCAATTTCTTGGTGCTAGATTAATATCATGGTTCAGCAAGAAACAAAATTCAATTGCAACATCTACCACAGAGGCTGAATATATTGCTGCTGGGTGTTGTGCTTCACAGATATTGTGGATACAACAACAACTCAAAGACTATGGACTCAATGAAGAGAAAACTCCCATTTTCTGTGACAACACAAGTGCCATTGCCATAACTCAGAATCCTAATTTTCATGCAAGAAAAAAGCACATTGATGTCAGACACCACTTCATCAGAGACCATGTTGAAAAAGGCAATATAGAGATACTCAAGATTGGCACTGAAGACCAACTTGCAGATATCTTCACTAAGCCACTACAAGAAAGTAGATTTTTAGCCTTAAGACACAGTCTTGGTCTAATGGAGCTACCAAAGAACTGAAAAAGTTCAGAAAAGAGATATCAAAGAAGAGAGAAGAGAAATCTAGAACTTGTATCCAGAGAAGAGGAATCTGGAACGGGTATCCAGAAACCAAAGGCTAAAAGGGTAAAATGGCTATTTGAAGATCTCTGAGACGGGTACTTAGATATCTAGATCACTCAGTGAGGGGGAACACAAAAGAGAATAGTACAGCTGACTGCATTCAACTACTCTCTTGAAATTTTTATCATTACTATCTTTGTGTAAAACTTGGACAAATACTTAGTGTGAGATAGACTCAGATGCACACAGTGTTCTTAGGCACATAGAGAAATGTGATTCAGATAGCTAATAGCCAAAAGTCATTAAACGGGCACAATTACATTTGTTGATTGTGATCATTGCTGAAGAAGCAATGGTGACCCTTGATGAATTGGGCGATTGATCTTTACGGCAGAGATTAACTCTCAAAGAATAGTGGATCTGAAATTCCGACAGGGCCCACTATACATTTAATGCCGAACAAGCTTTTACTCACGCCTGCCTGCAATTCACAGATACTTACACACAAAATTAATTTGAATGTATATGTCTGTGGAGATTACATTGCTATAAATATGAGATTTGGGCAAAAGAAATTACTTTCGCCTAATCCAACATACAGACTTGCACAAGAATAGCAAAATTATCTTCTTCTATTTCTCTGCAAATTTCTTCAACCTCTGCAAATCTCTGTTAGTTTTTCTGCAAAGAATCACTAATCTCTAACCCAAACTTCTTTCAAACTTCGAAAAACTTACACTATATAAAGAGATGGCTCCTAAGCTGCTCGCTCACACGTAAACCCCAATCTTCTATCACCGGTACCGAAAAGCAAGCACCGAGTTGGTGATAGTAAACAATCGATCGGTAGGAGACTTTAATCCCGATCATTGGACTTCAAATCACAGGATGATTTGGGGTGGTGCCATGATCGAGGAATACCTCACTACCGCCGTTGAAAACCAAGCCGATAGGAATCGATCCTCGACATGCTTGAAAAGGCACAAATCAAGGGTTTTATCCGCCTTCCCAAAGGGAATCTCTTCACTAGATGTGTTAGAATTTACAATAACTCCGTGATTATATCCCGTGTTTCAAGGCACCGGAATAGTGTCTATAAAGACTTCACCCAAGGAAAGGAAATCCTTCCGACTTAACAACTTTCAAGAAGTTGTTTGAACTTCAAAATATTGGAAAGAATTTTGAAATAGACACCAAGGATGATGATCTCCTTGAAGGTGTAAAACAACAAAGCATGTGTGATCTTGAAAACCGATACACCCACCGATTTCAAGCTTGTCGACATCGTAACTGCATATCCGCTGTTCACCGGATGTCAGCATGTATTCTTCACAGATGCTTTGATGGTCTACAAGGAGGTGCTGACCAGATAAGCCAAGAACGCTGGATGATGATGTTCTTGCTACAACAACAAGACAAAAGGCTAGAAAACCCTTTTAATTGGGGGAAGTACGCCTTCATGAAATTTGTGAAGAAGATTCAAGGCTTTGAGCCTACAATCACTAAGGGACTTGCTGAGCCAAAGGCCACAGTAAGCTATGGTCTGAAGATATGCTACTTACTGGAATGTCTTGGCATTGAGCTCAGAGAGACGGCAGATATTGCCAACAGTAACCTACTCTACAAATATGAGTATACAAACATGCTGAAAAAGGTTACTGGATCACAGAAAGGTTCCAAGAAGCAAAAGACTGAAGAGGTATCTAAGGGAAAAGTTATACCAAGAAGCCTGTAACTTCACGAAAGAAGTCTCCGGCAAATCAAGGCACACCCATCGAGGTTGTCGATTCTGATACCGCCAGCTGCCGATGAACTAATAAATGCAGATGAACTCATCAATGCTGCAAAAGAGGTATCGACTACTGAACAAGTAGACTCAGCAAGAGAAAGTGCTTTCAGAAATGTGAAGACTATTACAGAAAGCCTTGCTGATGAACTCAGAAATACTACCAAAAGTGGTGAAAGATACCAAGCCCTATCTGATGAAACCGCAGGAATTATGGACCAATCAGTTCCTAATGCTGATGAAAGCTCTGATGATGAAGATGATGAGCTAGTCATCTCTCAAGTCCTAGAAAAATCGAAAAGGGCTAAGGTTACTGAAATAGTAACTGGTGTAGAGGTATCTGAAGAAGAACCTACACCATAGGTTGCTGAACAAGAACCTATAGAAAAGGTTGTTGGTTCCATCACACCATCAGGGACAGTCACATATGCACAACCTCAAGAAGCCCTGATGAGTGGTGACCTAGTATTGGCTGACGCTGATGCCAACGCCACACTTAAAGATCTGGAAGAGCTCTCAAATGCTCAAATGTCTGCTTCCAGACAACCACAACAACCACAACCACAATAGCTACAAGTGGTTGATGAAATGGTAAATGAACTTCATTTCGACATGCCAGCAACGCAGTATGCTGAAGAAAATCCTGCAAATGAGCAGGTTCCCCAACTCCAAGAGAGGGATCAAACTAAGACACCTACTCAGAATGATCAACCAGGGGAGGCAACTGAATTAGCCACTCAGGAAAAGGTTGAAGTACCTCAAACTTCCAACAAAGAAGCAACACTGGAACAACGAGACCAACTCATGGAAGGGTCACAAGTTTCAGAGACTACTCAGCCTGACATTGCTCAGGTAGCTGAATAGTTTGTACTTGTGAATTTCTTTATGTTTTCTGTCTTGTTAACTAATAAAAATTCTTTGTTACAGGCTGAATTAGAAACAAAAGAGCAGAAGGGAAAAGCTTGCCTCAGAATCTGAGAAGGAGGCCTCCATAGCCTCACCACTTAAGGAACATGAGCCTGTCTCACAGGTAGAAGACAGTTCCTTAAGATATAACATCTCAGATATGTGCTTTATACACTTGACTAATACTATTAAGTGTCTGTTTCAAATAGGCTCCAACTGAGAAGAAAAATGAAGAGACTGAAAAGTCTATCTCTTCAGAAAAGAATCCAGAGACTTCCAAGGTCTCTGAGGAACAAGTATCTGAACCTTCTGCAGAGAAGGTATTTCATTCAGATACCTAAAATCTTCAAAGACAAATCTCGGATCATTTTTCTCAAACTAACACTGTCTACTTAAACAAGTTCAAAAAGAAGTAGAAGTTGCTGAGGAGTTGCCCGCTAAATCCCCACAACCAATGGAAATTGATGAGGCGTCAAAACCTTCATCACAAGAAAAATTTCCAGAGACTGCACAAGTCTCTGAGCAACAAGTATTTGATCCTCCAATAGTGGAGGTAATTGACCACTCAGATATCTGATTTTGAAAATAGAATTTTTCTTGCTAAATTTCCTAAGTGTTATGTTTCTAATCTCAGGTTCACGGAGAAAGAAAGATCACTGAGGATCATACTTCCCAGTCTCCTCCTCATATCCAGATATCTAAGGCACCTGGAACCTCAGTAGTCCAACCCTCTGAGCCTGTTGTTGTTGCATGTACGTATACTTGACTACTCTAAAACTCAGATATCTAAACAAGTTTTGAAACTAATTCAAAACTCTTTCTTTCAGGCTCAAAGTAGTGCCAAGAAGGAGTCAAATGATGACTATGAGAACCTTCTTCCCTTCTTCAAGACTCATACCTTGCCAAAGCATATTCAATGCTTCAAGAAATGGCAGAGGTTAAGGTGCTCTGATCTCTCTGAAATACTGAGAATCACAGATCAACCAACAAGACGAGCACGAGCTCGACCGAAAACTTCATCCATGCAATGTTCCCCATCAACAATATCAAAGTTGCACCTAATGCATAAGGATTTTTCCAAGAAAGTGGCACAAATTGGTGCAAGCCTTCAAACAGCAGTGTATGGTCGACAAGATTGCAAATGGCATTCAAGCCACCCCGCCTGACACTACAATTTATTCCTTCTGAACAAGAAGAGGTTAATGGGCAGAAGATCACTATTCCTGAAGTGATTAATCTTGTATCTGAAGACGATGAGGAGGAAGAAATAGATGAGAATAACTTTGATGAACCTCCCTCTGACCATCATAAAAAGAATGATGATGATATGACGGATGATGATGCCCCTGCACCAGGGACAGGAGGAATTGCACAAGGAAACAATACCTCAGCTGCTGAAAAGCACACTGAGAGGACATCACAGCAATCCCCTCCTCCATCTCCTCAGAAATCCACTCATCCTTCACATCAATCCCAACAACAAAAAGACACTATTGAACAAGTAGTTGAGCACTCTGAGGAAACAACTCAGAAGATATTAAATACTCAAACCAGAACTTCTCAACTCAAACAACTGTTGGAAGAAGAGCAACAGCTCCCTCTTCAACTTGAAGAAGAGCTAGTTAAATCCAGAGATAAGCGCAATCAACTACAAGACCAATACTTACAAGAGACAGTAGCTTACTCTGAGGTTAAAGAGCTCCAGGATGCTGTAAATGCTATTGCTAAGGAGCTAGATACTGAAGAAGTATCTAAAGAAAAGCATGATGCTAAGGCTGCATCACCATCAAAAGACAAACCATCCTCCTCTCAGAAAGGAAAGATGCCCATCTCTGAGATGGTTGCTGGACTGAAAAATCTTGAAAATGTCCAAGAGGATGAAGATCACTGGGCTGATGACTCAGATGATGAAGAAGAAAAGACTTTGGCAGAACACCGCAATGAACACTTGACGGTTTCTCATCTTAAAAGGAAGCTAATTTCTCCAGAAGTTTTCAACAAACTGCCAAATGTCCACACCCATGAATATATGAACAGATATCAAGTTTTGGCACATCTTAAAAGGGAGATGTCTTCACAAAACAAAGATGTAATTGCCTCCGTCCCCTCATATATGCAGAAATTCACTGAGCTCATCACTCAGAGAACAACCAGTATGATCATTGCTCAGAAGGATCTGGGAATGGTAAGGGACGATGATGTGTCACTTGCTGAAAAAGCTTTTCATGAGGCAAGTTACACTGCTGGAAAAGCAGATGCTATACTAGGCCCATTGGCAGAGCTCACATATAAGGAAAATGGACTTATCAAACAAAATCAGGAGCTCAAGGCTGAACTTCAGTAGTTGGTCACTGCCTACAACTACTTGCAAAAGAATTTTGAGTCCCTCTCAGATTCTTTTGTGGTACTTAGTCAGTCAACAATGACTAAGGGGGAAGAATTTGGATCTCAAGATCAGTGGGAAAAAAGAAGAAATCTAGAGTTGGTGCCGTAAAGGAAGAGGAAACAAGAAAACTTCCCACCACCACTCGTAATAGATGATCCCTCATCAAATCAAGTCGCTGGTAAATAGTAGCTACTTCCCAAAGCCCAACTTAAGAAACTACAATGTTTACAATGTCAATGGCAAATAGACCTCCATGGAGTAACTAGGCTCCAAGGAGAAGACTAGTATGAGGGATTGATGTATATTCTGAAGAAGAATATTGCCAAATCAAATCCCAGGGCAATGAAGAAGGTCGCAAAAGTCTCACAAGAATTAATCTGGTGATGATGAAGAGATCGATGAAGATGAAGCCTCTTCATAGAAAAAGGAAAATTGATAGCCTAATCGAGCCCATAGTCGCAAAGCCTTTAGCAGCCTAAAACACCCTCCGAAATACCAAGTCTATCCAGGTGGTTCTTCAAGCAATCCCCAAAGGAGAATTCTAGACAAAGAAGGAACAAACGAGAGTCGAACAAAGAAAACTTCAACTACCACTCAGGCCTGAAGAAGCCAAGATTGAGTATGTGAAGACCAACAATGATTCATCTGTCTACAGGTGCATTAATCAGAAGAATGGCTACTGGATTCTGGAACTCAAGCACCTACTGGTAAATTCAAGGATTCCAGAACCAATCCATAAACAGCTCATGGCATGGAGAAAAGATAAGCCAATCTTGATTAACACCAACCACATCAAAGCATGGTTGGATTTTGAAGTAATCAAGAGAACAGAAGCCATGAAGAAGGACCTCTCTGATGAATGTCCTTATGGAAAGCCAGATGATGTGCACAGAATTCTCAACATTACTGGAACAGGCACAAGAACAAGACTTGCGGTGGAACACTATGAGTCCTTCTACTTAACTGAAGATCAATACAAGGGTGACATCAGATATCTGAAGATCATCTATGAATACTTCAAGCTATCAGATATCAGAATCGAGCATGCCTGGAAGTGGGGGAAGTATCTGTGGGTCAAGCATTTTGTCAAGAGAAATCCCACCAAAACCAACAAGGAAGTCTGTGGATTTGCCAGAGACATAGAGATGATTGTCAGAAGTCTTCTCTATGACTACTCTGATGATATCAAAAGGTTTGGTGATAGGAAATTTGCAGACTGATCCATGTAACTGTTTTGAAGACTTGAAGATTTTTGAAGACTTGAAGACTTGTCATTTAGAATGTTCACTTGGAGCTTGGTAACTCCTGTTGTTCTATTTTACTAAGTAGTTTCTGTGATTTTGCTGGTTGATCTTTTCTGTTAAATCTTGAAAAAGTTATCTGTAAGCTTTCTCTGTATCATATCTAATGAACTTACTCTCAGATATCATTTTCTATAAAAGATAACTTATCAGCAAAGATCACACCTTGTGATTTGGTTGATGTTTACTTTCTGCACTTAATTATATGAATTGAAAGATCATAAGAAATAATTAAGTGGTGGATTGTTTCCTCATCCAGATTTGTAATAGGTCATATAGTCATCGTTGACTGATCAAAATGGGGGAAATTTGTTAGGAATATCTGTTTAGATTTTGATCAGCAACCTAATGACTTATCTTAGCTCAGAAAGGTGATTAGTACTCTTAGTTCACTTGAACACTGTAAAAGAGGAAACTCACTGACTATGATAGTCTAGCAAATCTTGTATAGGATGTTAGGTCTCAAAATGTAATTTTTATTTTCTGAAGAAGACCAAGAAGAAGGCATCCAGGAGGAAAAGATCAACGGATTTGATGATTTGAAGACTGCACAAGATTGCTGAAGACAAGGGTTTTTCAGAAACCTATGTCCAGATATCTTGAAGAAACAAGTGTTTCGAAACATACATGTTGCAAAAGATATCTGAGAATAAAAGGTTTATGAGACAAGGAAAGTGCCCAAAGATATCTACACTCAGATACCTTGGACATAAAATATGCTTCTGAAAAAGAAACATATTATAACAAGTTGTTCAAACAAGTGATATCTGGAGCTATGATGATCTCTGGAAAAGAACGTGCAAAGCCTCAGAAAGCTTGCATAGTTCCGTTGGCACTACAGGACAAAATATAGTAAGGAACAACTCCAAGGTTGCTGAGCACAGGAAGTACTTAGCTTGGGAAGCTAACGAATAGCTCAAAAAGGTTTCTGAGTACAGGAAGTACTTGGCTGTGAAAGCCGGGGAATAACTCAGGGGGAACACTTGGTTGGGAACCTAGTGCATTTAGGAATCAAGAAAAGATATATGTAAGGTTACCTCATTTATCTTAGTGGATTCTAGGTCTGAGAAATACCGAAGTGGATTAGTTGAAGGACGCCACCTTCAAATACCACTATAAAAAGACTCGTGTTATTTACTTTCTGGAGTTTATTACTTGTTTTACTTATTGCAAAGTACTTACACTTATCTTGCTGAACACGTGCACTTATCTCAGAAGTCTTCCGCTCTCGAAAATTAAGTATCAGATATCTTCACAGATATCTGAGAAACTGTGCTTATCGACAAAAGTTTTAAAAGACTATTCACCCCCCTTTACTTTTTACTTTGCCGTTATCCGACCAATGTGTCTTCACGCATATAAGGCCAACCTGGGAGACCTACTACCAAGTTATTTACTTAACCAAAGCTCAGAGAGCTATCGACATCGGAAGATGCCAAGAGAAATCAATCGATGGTCGTGCTCATAATATCATCATACGTTTCTACTCTAGAGCACATACAAGGTAAATCAGGAGTGCAAAACGCGAAGTGGCCTGGCAATTGATTGAAGAAATCTGTGCTGGCACGGAAAAAACAAAGGAAAACATGTTCGAAGTTTTGAAGCTCAAATTCCAAAACTTTAAACAAGGTCCCACCGAGACTCTTGAAGAACTAGATTTCCGGTTTACAACACTTATGAGTGACATGGCTGCACTTGGTGAGAGTAATAGATATACCCAGTCAGAAAAGATTAAGACTATTGTGAGAAGTCTAAATCATAACTGGGAACACACAAAGTTTTTCTACTTTAACCAAGGAATGCCGAATATCACTCCTGTGGAACTTTTCTCTCACTTTGCCACTGTTGACTATGAGACAACTCAGAGAGAACAAACAACTGAGAAGTTGCAGAATGTTGCTCTAGTTGCTCAAGGAACTTCTGAAAAGAAGAAAGGCAAGGAGGTGACTGAGGATGGTCTTGCTGTAAACCAAATGGGAAAATATGTCAGTCGAGAAATTGAGAGAAGAAAAGACAAAGAGAAGCTAAAAAAGCATCTAGGCTCAAACTACCACCAGTCGTCCACACTAACAATCCACCCTTCCCCTCCAAAAGGGGATAAAGCTTGCTGAACAAGTCGGCTCAGAAAGTATCAAGTACTGAGGAAGCAGAAATCGGAAACGATATCTGTTTCTATTGTCAGAAACCTGGTCATTTCAAGAAGGATTGCCCTGCATCAACAAACTAAAGACAGGTGACAAGAAAGACAGAAGAATCTTCAAAAGATGTCAGAGAGCTATGCTCACTGAAGAAAGGAAAAATATTCAAATCCAATTGGATGCTCTAGATATTGAATCTGATTCTGAGGATGAGGATTCAGATGATTCCACACCGCTTCCCGTAAATGCGGTGTCTCTCATGAAGTAATTGACTTTGGTCAAAAGAAGAAAGAAGTGTGTGGAATGGCTGAAGAAATCTTTCCAGATATCTCCAACATTGAACATTGTCTAATGGCTGATGAGGTAACACATACTTCCTGTTATACTTATGAAAGTGATGAAGAGGGAATCAAAGATCTGGAAAAACTTAAAAGAGAACTTGATCTCTATGAAAGATAATTTCTAATGATCCGAGCTAGAGCCGAGAACCTTGAAGAAGAAAAGAATTTTCTTGTAAAGGAAAATTCTCAAATAATCAAGATATCTGAGGAAAAGGATGCTGAAAATGCATTTCTCAAGGCTCAGATATCTGAGACCGAAAAGTCACATAAAGAAGCAATGGCCAATTTCCAAAAGAAATGTGAAGATCTTCTTTCTGAGAATAAGGAACTCAAAAAGAAAGAACTATCTTTTCAATCTTATGCCAAAGCTAGTGACACTCTTACTGAAGTACAATCTTATTTAAGAGATCCTTCAGAAAAGAGAGGACTTGTTGACACATACACGCATAGCCCACCACTCAACAAGAGTAATGAAGGAGGAACATTTGTCGCTGCTCAAGAAGGTGATTCCCAAACAATCTACAAGATTTCGGCCAAGGCTAAAATTGTCGACAAAGGAAAGGCAAATATACCAAGCCTTTGTGCGAAAAACAAGTCCAAAAGGAAAACTGTTGGAAATGTCTCTGAAAAGAAACATAACACTGAGAAGTGTAATCACCCACTGTGCTATGTCTCTCAAAACGGAAAAATTGCAGGAGCTGATAAATTTTTCTATGTCACGTTTTCTGGAAAGAAAATTGATCATCCAGAGACTAGCAAAGCTGCTGAGAAGAGATCTAAGACAGCATCAGGTGCTCGGAATGGTAATGGTATAAAGCCATCGGGAAACAACTTGCTCGTGAATACAAACAAGAGCAAGAACGATGGTTAAAGGCTACAATTGCTCACAGCAATTATTAGAAGTGGAAGACAAATCAAGCCACTGAAAATTTGAATGCCAGGGCTAGAAGAAATCTGGCTAGGAAAGCTAAGTTTGCTGGGAAGCAGACTCAGAAACCTGACAGGTATCTGAAAGCACCAAATGGAGCACCAAGGAACATACCAAGGAAGAAAATAGTTCTTAACAACAATGATACTAATCATTTAACTAAGATTCCTCCTTATGTTCCAGTTAGACAAAAGAATGTTCCTAAGAAATTCATTCAAAAATGGATTCCTACTGGAAGATTCTTTAATCCAGATGGTTCCATTGTTGGTATGAGAACCTAATCTCCTGTTTCTTGTTTTGTGCAGAACACTCTAAAGACTAACTCAAAGTGGCATTTTGATAGTGGATGTGGGAAGAACATGACAGGAGACAAGGCAAATCTGATCAACTACAAAAAATGCAATGATGAACCAATTATCAGGTTTTCTGGAGGAGATGAAAATCCAACCATAGGTTTTGGCAATTTGAAGTTCGCACCTCACAATCTCAAGTACTTCATGTAAAGGGATTGAAATATAATCTCCTAAGCATGAGTCAACTAGTAGACAAAGGGTAATCGTCAAGATCAAGTCAAAACTATGTAAAGTGATCGACAATGAGTCAAAGGCATACCTTGGTTGCAAGGCGAAGGAAATCTTAATGTTGCCGATTGGGCATCCGTACAACCAAGAATGTCTCATGGTGAGTCAATCCGCCACACATCAAGAAAATTGGCTATGGCATAAAAGAATGAGTCACTTGAATTTCAAAACTCAATAAGCTAGCCAAGAAAGAATTGGTGGTTTACCCAAAATGGCATATAGAAAAGAAGGTGTATGCTTAGCTTGCCAAATGGGAAAACAATCCAAAACATCTTTCAAGTCTAAAACTAGACATTCCAGTGAAAGGTCACTGCAAATGTTACATATGGATCTGTTTGAATCCTCAGTAACTAGTTATGTAGGAAAGAAGTATTGTTGGTTGTTGTTGATGATTACTCAAGATTCACTTGGTTTGTCTTTCTCAAACAAAATCGATGCAAGGGAGATACCTACCTTGTCAATAAGCTCAAGTCATGAAAATGACAAGGTATCCAGAATCGTAATGCACTATGGTACCGAAGTTTGTAAACCAGTACATCAAAGAGTTTTTTACTTGCAAAGGTATACAACATCAACTATCTTCTGTAAGGACACCACAACAAAATGGTGTTGCTGAAAGAAAGAATAGGACCCTGAAAGAAGCAGCAAGAACAATGCTTGCTGACACTGAAATAAGTGAAATCTATTGGGTTGAAGCTGTAAACACAGCATGCTACACTCAAAATAGATGTCTGATTAACAAACACCATGACAAAACTCCTTACGAGCTTTTCATTGGTATTCTATAGTATCAAACATCTAAGGGTGTTTGGTTGCAGATGTTTCGTTCTTAACAATGGAAAAGAATACTTGAGAACATTTCAACCAAACGCAGATGTTTTCTTGGTTATTCTCTGAATAGCAAAGCCTACAGAATCTACAACAAAAGAACGCAAAAGATTGAAGAATTTGTTCATGTATTATTCTATGAAGGAAACAAGAAAGTACTCTTGAATGATGATCTCTTAGATAGGTTCAAAGAACTGATGATTAAAGATTCTGAAAAAGGATCCTCAGAAGGAAACAATTCTATCATTCAAATAGAGGATGAGTCGGACGATGAAAAGCAACCTATGCTTAGTAACAACCAGATGACTCTAAGACATGATGAAGAATTTCCTATGAGAATTCCAGAAATGGAAAAGGCTACTGAGAACCTTCATCATGAAAAGGTATCTGAAAATGAGATTGCTGAAATGCAAGATCCAGATATCTCTAACACTGAAAAAGTGTCAGATATCTATGGCATTTCCCATGTGTCAGATATCTCAGATACTGCACAAGTATCTCATCAAGATCATATTGATTCACATTCAAATCAAAATGATATTGATCCTACTAGTTCAAAACCCATTATGAAATGGATAAGAAATCATCCTGCAAAGGATGTGATTGGTCCAATAGACCAAGGAGTTAGAACTAGAAGAGCAATAGCTGAAAATGCAAATTGTTGGGAATATCTGTTTAGATTTTGATCAGCAACCTAATGACTTATCTTAGCTCAGAAAGGTGATTAGTACTCTTAGTTCACTTGAACACTGTAAAAAAGGAAACTCACTAAGTATGAGAGTCAAGCAAATCTTGTATAGGATGTTAGGTCTCGACATGTAATTTTTATTTTCTGAAGAAGGCCAAGAAGAAGGCATCCAGCAGGAAAAGTTCAACGGATTTGAAGATTTGAAGACTGCACAAGATTGCTGAAGACAAGGGTTTTTCAGATACCTATGTCCAGATATCTTGGAGAAACAAGTGTTTTGAAACACACGAGTTGCAAAAGATATCTGAGAATAAAAGGTTTCTGAGACAAGGAAAGTGCCCACAGATATCTACACTCAAGTTGTTTAAACAAGTGGTATCTGAAGCTATGATGATCTCTGGAAAAGAACATGCAAAGTTTCAGAAAACTTTGATTGTATAAAGATCTCTGATACCATGCATAGTTCCGTTGGCACTACAGGACAAAATATAGTATAGTGCATTAAATGCGCAGACAGAAATGTCTGAACAAAAACGGTAGCTTCTGAAGAAGAAGACAAACATGCTACAGTACTATATTCAGATATCAATAGTTTGAATTTGATTTAAGCCTAACGGATACTATTCAAACGGCACTCAAATTCATCTATAAATATCAACACTTAGATCGCTGAGAACACACACCTTAGAACACACCGAACTTACATTGAATACTCACACAAGCGCCTCAAGCAAACTACTTACTTTCAAGCTTTTGTTGCACCAAAGCTCTTGATTCTAAGTAGCACAAAATTTCTAAGCGCCCGATCCTTAACGAGCATTGTTATTCAGGAAAGAGTCGAACTAAGATTTCATATCTAAGTTTCATTCTCTTGAACCCTTACTATAGACTTGGGTCAAGAGAACAAGATACCATAAATTGAAAAGTGTATTAAGTATACTTGATTCACAGAGCTAACTGAATAACTGAACAATTTATTAAAGAAGATCACCTGACAAACAAACCTAAAACCAACACCATATAATGCGTGGAGTATGTGAAGTACTTAGTTGGGAAACTAAGGAATAACTCCAAGGTTGTCGAAAGCAGTGAAGTACTTAGCTTGGGAAGCTAAGGAATAGCTCAAAAGGTTTCAGCACAGGAAGTATCGGTCAGAAAGCCGGGAATAACTCTGTGGGGAACACTTGTTTGGGAACCTAGTGCATTTAGGAATCAAGAAAAGATATCTCGTAGTTACCTCATTTATCTTAGTGGATTCTAGGTCATAAACAATCAAGTGGATTAGTTGAAGGATTACGCCACCTTCAGATACCACTATAAAAAGACTTGTGTTATTTACTTTCTGCAGTTTATTACTTGTTTTACTTACATTGCAAAGTACTTACACTTATCTTGCTGAACACGTGCACTTATCTTAGAAGTCTTCCGCTCTCTGAAATTAAGTATCAGATATCTTCACAGATATCTGAGAAACTGTGTTTATCGACAAAAGTTTTTAAAAAGACTATTCACCCCCCCCCCCCCTCTAGTCTTTTACTTTGCCGTTATCTGGACCAACACAAATTGTCTCTATGGATGTTTCATCTCAAACATTGAACCAAATACTATAGAAGAAGCATTAAAAGATCAGGATTGGATCTCTGCAATACAAGAAGAGTTGGATCAATTTGAGAGAAACAAAGTCTGAAAACTGGTTCCATTTGTTAACGGAATATCTGTAATCGGAACCAAGTGGGTTTTCAGAAACAAAATGAATGAGTCTGGTAAAATAACCAGAAACAAAGCTAGGTTGGTTGCCAAGGATTCGCTTCATGTATGGACCAGATTTTGATGAATCTTATGCACCAGTTGCAAGATTGGATACAATAAGACTCTTTTTCTAGCCTTCGTAACTCATAATGACTTTACAGTTTATCAAATGGATGTCAAGATTGCATTTCTAAATGGTGAACTTGCTGAGGAAGTCTATGTTGAGCAACCACCAGGATTTGAAGTTTCCTCAGAAAGTAGGATGGTCTATAAGCTCGTAAAGCTCAGATGGGCTGAAACAAGCTCCAAGAGCATGGTATGATACATTGGCCAGATACCTACTAGAAAGTGGTTTCAAGAAAGGAGATGTTGATAAAACACTCTTCACATTGAACCACGATGGGAAACTACTTTTAGTTCAAGTATATGTTGATGACATTATATTTGGATCTAAAGACAAGCAACTTTGTGAAGACTTTGCTGAACTCATGAAAGGTAAATTCGAGATGAGCATGATGGGAGAATTGAATTACTTCCTAGGGCTGCAAGTCAAGCAACTCAATGATGGAATATTCATTAGTCAAACAAAGTATGCAAAAGACATGCTCAACAAGTTCAATCTAAAGCCTTCTGAAAAGAATGCTAAGATACCTATGAGCATTGGAACCAAAATGACCTATACTGAATCTGACAAGAGTGTTGAAGAACACAAGTGTAGGAAATTGATTGGATCACTACTTTACCTCACTGCAAGTAGACCTGATATTCAATATGCAGTTGGAGTGTGTGCTAGATTTCAGACAAATCCAATGCAATCACACTACAACATTGCTATGAAGATATTAAGGTATGTAAAGGTAATCAGAGAAGTTGGATTGTGGTATCCAAAAGATAGTGGATTGAGTTTGGTTGGCTATTCAGATGCCGCTATGCCGGATCACCGCTGATAGAAAAGCACCTCAGAACATGTCAATTTCTTTTGTGCTAGATTGATATCATGGTTCAAAAGAAATAAAATTCAATTGCCACATCTACCACAGAGGTCAATATATTGTCATAGGTGTTGTGCTTCACATATATTGTGGATACAACAACAACTCAGAGACTATGGACTCAATGAAGAGAAAACCCCATTTTCTGTGACAACACAAGTGCTATTGCCATAACTCAGAATCCTAAGTTTCATGCTAGAACAAAGCACATTGATGTTAGACACCACTTCATCAGAGACCATGTTGAAAAAGACAATATAGAGATACTCAAGATTGGCACTGAAGACCAACTTTCAGATATCTTCACTAAGCCACTACAAGAAAGTAGATTCTTAGCCTTACGATACAGTCTTGGACTAATGGACCTACCAAAGAACTGAAAAAGTTCAGATATCTGAAGAAGATATCAAAGGAGAGAGAAAAGGGATTTGGAACGGTTATCCATAGAATAGAAATATGGAACGGGTATCCAGAAAAGAGGAATCTGGAACGGGTATCCAGAAACCAAAGGCTAAAGGGTAAAATGGCTATTTGAAGATCTCTGAGACGGGTACTCAGATATCTAGATCACTCAGTGAGGGGGAACACAAAAGAGAATAGTACAACTTTCTATAGTTAACTACTATCTTGAAATTTGAATTATATCTATCTTTGTGAAAAACTTTGAAAAGACAACAAGTATAAGATAGAATCAGTTACAACAGTGTTCTCATTCACACAGAAACGTGATTCAGATAGCTAATAGCCAAAATTCATTAAATGGGCACAATTACAATTGTTGATTATGATCATTGTTGAAGAAGCAATGGTGACCCTTGATGAAATGGGCGATTAATCTTTACAGCAGAGATTAACTCTCAGTAAATAGTGGACTGTTGAAATTCAGACAGGGCCCACTATGCATTTAATGCCGAACAAGCTTTTACCCACGCCTGTCTGCAATACGCAGATAACTACACACAAAATTAATTTGTATGTATGTGACTGTTGAGATTACATTGCTATATATATATATAGGATTTTGGCAAAAGAATTCACTTTCGCCTAATCCAACATTCCGACTTGCACAAGAATAGCAAATTTCTTTTTCTATTTTCTCTGCAAATCTCTGCTCCCAAATTAGTTTTTCTGCAAAGAATCACTAATCTTTCACATTAATCTCTTTCAGACCTTCGAAAAACTCACGATATATAAAGAGATGGCCCCCAAACGATCAACTACCCAGAAATCCCAAAATACTACCACTGGTACTGCTGAAAAGCAAGCACCAGAGTTGGTAGTTATTAACAATCGATTGGTAGGGAACTTCAATCCCGATCATTGGACTTCAAATCACATAATAATTTGCGGTGGAGACATGATTGAGTAATACCTCACTACCGCTATTGAAAGTTGTCGACAGAAGTTAATCCTTGACATGCTTGAAAAGGCACAAATCAAGGGTTTTCTATCTGTTGTTCCCAGTGGAGTCTCTTCACTGGATGTACTGGAATTTTACAACAACTCCAGGATTATATCCTGTGTTACAGAAGGCACTGCAATAGTGTCTATAAAACGTCAGTCCAAGGAAAGGAAATCCTTCTGGACTCAACAACTTTCTGCAAGTTGTTTGACCTTCAAAATCTTGGAAAGGATTTTGAAATAGAAACCAAGGATTATGATCTCCTTGAAGGTGTAAAACAATTGTTCGGTGATGTGTGTGATCTTGAAAAATCAGATACACCCACTGATTTCAAGCTTGCTGACATCAGAACCAGACATCTACTGGTTCACTGGGATGTGTTGGCATGCATTCTTCACAGATGCTTTGATGGTCTACAAGGAGGTGCTGACCAGATAAGACAAGAACGCTGGATGATGATGTTCTTGTTGCAACAACAAGACAAAAGACTGGAAAACCCTTTCAATTGGAGAAAGTACGCCTTCATGAAATTTGTGAAGAAAATTCAAAGCTTTGAGCCTACAATCGCTAAAGGACTTGCTGAGCCAAAGACCACTGTAAGCTATGCTCTCAAGATATGCTACTTGCTGGAAAAGCTTGGCATTGAGCTCTGAGAGAAGGCAGACATAGCCAACAGTAACCTACTCTACAAGTATGAGTATACAAACATGATGAAAAAGGTTACTGGATCTCAGAAAGGCTCCAAGAAGCGAAAGACTGAAGAGGTATCTGAGGGAAAAGTTGCGACAAAGAAGCCCAGAACTTCACGGAAGAAGTCTGCTGGCAAATCAGAAGGCACACCCATTGAGGTTGTCGATTCCCAGATACCTGATGTCACTGCAGATGAACTCATCAATGAAGATGAACTCATCAATGCTGCAAAAGAGGTATCGACTTCTGAACAAGTAGACTTAGCAAGAGAAATTGCTTTCAGAAATGTTAAGACTATTGCCGAAAGCCTTGCTGATGAACTTATCAATGCTGCTAAAGAAAGTAGTGGTAGGTACCAAGCCATATCTGCAGAAACCGCAGGGATTATGGACCAATCAGTTCCTAATGCTGATGAGAGCTCTGACGATGAAGATGATGATTTAGTTATCTCTCAAGTCCTAGGAAAATCCAAAAGGGGTAAGGTTGCTGAAAAAGCAACAAGTTCCAAGGGTGTAAAGGTATCTGAATAAGAACCTACACCACAGGTTGCTGAACAAGAACCTGTTTCAAAGGTTGCTGAAGAAGCAACTTTGTCCAAGGTAACTGGACAAATTACACCATCAGAGCAAGAAAGACTGAAAGATATTGAAGATGCTCTGATGAGTGATAGCTTAGTGTTGGAGGATACTGCCATTGCCTCAACACTCAATAGTCTGTCTCAAGCACAACAACCAGATAAGGATACTGCTGAAATGGTACTTGAGCTGCATATACCAGCATCTTTCATTGCTGAAGAAAATCCTGCAAAAGAGCAGGTTCCCCAACTCAATGAGAGGGATCAAACTGAGACATCTGCTCAGAATGGTCAACCAAGGGAGGCAACTGAGTTGCATACTCAGGCAAGGTCTGAAGTACCTAAAACTTCAAACAAAGAAGATGAAATGGAACAACAAAACCAAAACATTGAAGGGTCACAAGTTCCAGAGACCAATCAGCCTGACACTGCTCAGGTAGCTGAATGGTTTAATTCTCTACTTGTGATAATTTGTGTTTATTAATCTTGTGAGTTAATAAAATTTCTTTGTTACAGGCTGAATTAGAAACACAAGAACAAGAGGAAGCTGGAAAGCTTGCCTCAGAGACTGAGAAAGAGGCCACCACAACCTCACCTCTTGAGGAATCTGAGCCTGTGCCACAAGTGATAAAGAGTTCCTTGAGATGTTACTCTTCAGTTATATGTCAATACAATTGATTAATTAAGTGGATATTTCTAATAGGCT
The DNA here is from genome assembly GCA_026545765.1 of Plantago major. Classification (NCBI taxonomy): domain Eukaryota; kingdom Viridiplantae; phylum Streptophyta; class Magnoliopsida; order Lamiales; family Plantaginaceae; genus Plantago; species Plantago major. The sequence goes on from CM048843.1 coordinate 67,859,997, forward strand.
CCAACTGAGAAAGAAGAAGATAAGGCAGAAATGCCAGAAAAGGACCCAGAGACCGTCAAGGTTTCTGAAGAAAACATCATTGAGCCTTCTAGTGAGAAGGTATATAAAACTCAGTGACAAACATTCTTCATCATGGGTTAATATAACTTCTTTTCTAATTACTCAATACTTTCTACTTACAGGCTCATTCAGAAGTAGAAGTGCAAGGGGAAAGAGTTGCGACATCCCCTGCACCCATGGAATTTGATGAAGCCCCCAAGGCAACATCACCAGAAAGAACACCAGAAACTGAGAAAGTTTCTGCGAAAAATGATTCTGAGCCTCCTGTTGAGGAAGTAAGTGGAAAACTCAGAAATCATTGAAGCTTAATTGCATAAATTCTTTCATGACAATTTCCTAAGTATTGTGATAATTTTCATTCTCAGGATCAAGCAGAAAGAAAGGTTGATGAGGACCAGACTTCCAAGTCTCCACCTCACAACAAGATATCTGAGGCACCCCCTGTCTCAGTAGTACAAGTCTCTGAGCCTGATGTACTCATTCAGGTAACTCAGAAACCTAACTACACTCGTACTCAGATATCTACACAAGTTTTGAATCTAACTCAAAACTCTATCTTTCAGGCTCAAACAAGTGCCACGAAGGTCCCTGATGATGCGAAAAAGGACCTACTTCCCTTCTTCAAAGCTCATACCTGCCAAAGCACATTCAATGCTTCAAGAAATGGCAGAGTTTAAGGTGCTCTGATCTCTCTGAAATATTGAGAATCATAGATCAGCCTACGAGACGAGCACGAGCTCTTGACTTGGAGAACTACATCCATGCAATGTTCCCCACGGAACAATATCAAGTTGCGACTTTATTGCATAAGGATTTCTCCAGAGAAGTGGCACACAAGTTGATTCAAGCCTTCAATCAGGCTGATCGTCAAACAAGATTGCATATGGCATTCAAGCCAGTCCTGCCCCAGACTCTACAATTTATTCCTTCTGAGCAAGAGGAGGTTAATGGGCAGAAGATCACTATTCCTGAAGTGATTAATCTTGTATCTGAAGATGATGAGGAGGAAGAAATAGATGAGAATAACTTTGATGAACCTCCTCCACCATCACAAAAAGGATGATGATGATAAGGATGATGATGATTCCCCTACACTAAGGACGGGAGGGATTCCACAAGGACACATTGCCTCAGCTGCTGAAAAGCACACTGAGAGGACATCACAGCAATCCCCTCCTCCATCTCCTCAGAAATCTAATCATCCAACTCCCCAACACAAAAATACTACTGAACAACTCAGAAAATATCGGATGCACAAGCCAGAGTTGCTCAAGTCAAACAACTGTTGGAGGAAGAACAACAGCTACATCTTCAACTGGAAAAAAAGATAGCTGAATCCAGAGCAAAGCTCTAGAAGATTGAAGATCAAACAATCAAGGAAATGGAAGCTTATGCTGAAATGAAAGAACTCCAGCTTGCTGTTCAGGAAATTGCTGAGGAATTAGATACTGAGCAAGTATCTAGTGACAAGCATGATGCTAAGGCTACATTCCAAAAAGATGTACCATCCTCCTCACTAAAAGGAAAGAAACCCATCTCTGAGATGGTTGCTAGACTAGAAAACATTGATGAAAATGTCCAAGAGGATGAAGATCACTGGGTTGATATCTCAGATGATGAAGAAGACAAGACATTGGCAGAACACCGCAATGAACATTTAGCGGTTTCTCATTTGAAAAGGAAGCTGATTGCTCCTGAAATATTCAGCAAGCTGCCAAATGTCAACTCCAATGAATACTTGAACAGATATCAAGTACTGGCTAAATTGAAAAAGGGGTTATCTTCTCAAGATAAAGCCGTCATTTCATCAGTCCCTGCAGAAATGAAGGCATTCACTGAGCTCATCACTCGGAGAACAACCAATCTGGTCGTTGCTCAGAAAGATGTAGGCATGGTTAGGGATGATGACCAAAACTTGGCTGCAAAAGCCTTTGAAGAGGCTAGCTATGCTACTGGAAAAGCAGATGCTATTCAAGGCCCACTGGCAGAGCTCACTGATAAGGATACTGGTCTTATCAAACAAAATCAGGATCTCAAGGCCACTCTGGAACAGTTGGTCGCCATAACTATCTGCAAGGAAACTTTAACTCTCTTTCAGAATCATTTGTGATTCTTAGTCAGTCAACAATGATTAAGGGCAAAGAATATCAAGATGCTCAGAGAGGAAGAGGAAGACGAAACAAAAGAAAATCTAAACAACCACCTCTTAGAATAAATGAGCCCTCCTCCAGTCAGACTGCTCTACAAATAGTGGCCACCACTCAATTTCCTGAAAAAGGAATGACGACAAGGGCCAGAGCACAGAAACCTCCAAGGAGTACCAAGGCTCCAAGGAGAAGACAAGTAAGAGGGATTGATGAATCTTCTGAAGAAGAAGAAGAAGGCCAAATCAAAACCCTGGGCAATGAAGAAGGCTGCAAAAGTCTCACAAGAATTGACATTGATGATGATGAAGAGACTGATGAAGATGAAGCTCCTCTTCATAAGAAAAGGAAAATTGATAGCCTAACTGAGCCCATAGCTGCAAAGCCTTTAGCAGCTAAAACACCCTCTGGAAATACCAAGTCTATCCAGGGTGGTTCTTCAAGCAATACCCCAAAGGAGAATTCAAGACAAAGGAGGAATAGACTGAGAGCTGAACAAAGACAACTTCAACTACCACTCAGGCCTGAAGAAGCCAAGATTGAGTACGTGAAGACCAACAGTGACTCCTCTGTCAACAGGTGCATTAATCAGAAGAATGGCTACTGGATTCTAGAACTTAAGCATCTACTGGTAAACTCAAAATTTCCAGAACCAATCCATAAATAGCTCATGGCATGGAGAAAAGACAAGCCAATCTTGATTAACACCAACCACATCAAAGCCTGGTTGGATTTTGAAGTAATCAAGAGAATAGAAGCCATGAAGAAGGACCTCTCTGATGTATGTCCTTATGGAAAGCCAGATGATGTGCACAGAATTCCCAACTGTTAGGAATATCTGTTTATATTTTGATCAGCAACCTAATGACTTATCTTAGCTCAGAAAGGTGATTAGTACTCTTAGTTCACTTGAACACTGTAAAAGAGGAAACTCACTGACTATGATAGTCTAGCAAATCTTGTATAGGATGTTAGGTCTCAAAATGTAATTTTTATTTTCTGAAGAAGACCAAGAAGAAGGCATCCAGCAAGAAAAGATCAACGGATTTGATGATTTGAAGACTGCACAAGATTGCTGAAGACAAGGGTTTTTCAGAAACCTATGTCCAGATATCTTGAAGAAACAAGTGTTTCGAAACATACATGTTGCAAAAGATATCTGAGAATAAAAGGTTTCTGAGACAAGGAAAGTGCCCACAGATATCTACACTCAGATACCTTGGACATAAAATATGCTTCTGAAAAAGAAACATATTATAACAAGTTGTTCAAACAAGTGGTATCTGGAGCTATGATGATCTCTGGAAAAGAACGTGCAAAGCCTCAGAAAGCTTGCATAGTTCCGTTGGCACTACAGGACAAAATATAGTACAGTGCATTAAATGCGCAGACAGAAATGTCTGAACAAAAGCGGTAGCTTCTGAAGAAGAAGACAAGCCTGCTACAGTACTATATTCAGATATCAATAGTTTGAATTTGATTTAAGCCTAAGGGATACTATTCAAACAGCACTCAAAATTCATCTATAAATATCAACACTTAGACTGCTTGAGAATATACCTTAGAACACACTGAACTCCAAGAACACTGAATACTCACACAAGCGCTCTCAAGCAAACTACTTAGCTTCAAGCTTTCATATGCACCAAAGCTCTTGATTCTAAGTAGCACAAAAGTTCTAAGTGTCCTGATCCTTAACGAGCATTGTTATTTGTGAAAGAGTTGAACTAAGATTTCTTATCTAAGTTTCATTCTCTTGAACACTTACCATAGACTTGGGTCAGTAGAGAACAAGATACCATAAATTTCAAAGTGTATTAAGTATACTTGATTCACAGAGCTATCTGAATAACTGAACAAGTTATTAAAGAAGCTCACCTGACAATTTACCTTAACCAACACCTTAAACGGCGTGGAGTATAGGAAGTACTTAGTTTGGGAAACTAAGGAATAGCTCAAAAGGTTTCTGAGTACAGGAAGTACTTGGCTGTGAAAGCCGGGGAATAACTCAGGGGGAACACTTGGTTGGGAACCTAGTGCATTTAGGAATCAAGAAAAGATATCTGTAAGGTTACCTCATTTATCTTAGTGGATTCTAGGTCTGAGAAAGACCGAAGTGGATTAGTTGAAGGATTACGCCACCTTCAGATACCACTATAAAAAGACTTGTGTTATTTACTTTCTGCAGTTTATTACTTGTTTTACTTATTGCAAAGTACTTACACTTATCTTGCTGAACACGTGCACTTATCTCAGAAGTCTTCCGCTCTCTGAAATTAAGTATCAGATATCTTCACAGATATCTGAGAAACTGTGCTTATCGACAAAAGTTTCAAAAGACTATTCACCCCCCCCCCCTCTAGTCTTTTTCTTTACCGTTATCTGGACCAACAAGTGGTATCAGAGCAGGAGGTTCCCAAGCCTTCGTGACCAACCTAGATCCCGTATAAGTGCCCACTAACTTTTCACCTACACTTGATTCGTTTTTTAGTGCGTTTGCAGGATGTCTTTATGCGCCCCCAATTCTCAAGCGAGAATTATGAGAAATGGAAGAACAACATGATGCTCCACCTAGAAGCCATCGGTGTTAAATGATCAAGTAATCAAGAAGGGCCCAAGAGTCATTCAACAACTCCAGCCAGACAAAGAGGTTTCTAAGGGTAGAGACAGAGAACAAAGGGATGGGTCTTCATGCATGATGCATCAACAAGGGGAGACCGCTAGTCAAGTTATTTATGAACCAAAGCTCAGAGAACTCGGACATCAAGATGCCAAGAGAAATAGATTGGATGGACAGCTCGTAATATCATCATACGTTCTACTCCAGCACATACATGGTAAACTGGGTGCAAAACGCTAAAGTGGCCTCGCAACCCATTGAAGAAATTTGTATGCAATCGAAAAAACAAAGGAAAATAAGTTCGAAGTTTTGAAGCTAAAATTCCAAAACTTTAAACAAGGTCCCACAGAGACTCTTGAAGAACTAGATTTCCGGTTTACAACACTTATGAGTGACATGGCTGCACTTGGTGAAAGTAATAGATATACCTAGTCAGAAAAGATTAAAACCATTGTGAGAAGTCTAAATCATAACTGGGAACACACAAAGTTTTTCTACTTTAACCAAGGAATGCCAGATATCACTCCTGTGGAACTTTTCTCTCACCTTGCCACTGTTAACCATGAGACAACTCAAAGGGAACAAACAACTGAGAAGTTGCAGAGTGTTGCACTAGTTGCTCAAGGAACTTCTGAAAAGAAGAAAGGTAAGGATGTGACTGAGGATGCTCTTGCTGTAAAGCAAATGGGAAAATATGTCAGTCGAGAAATTGAGAGAAGAAAAGCCAAAGAGAAGCTGAAAAAGCATCTAGGCTCAAACTATCACCAGTACAAAAATATGCAAAGCTTGCTGAGAAGAGATCTCAGACAGCATCAGGTGCTCGGAATGGTATTGGCTATAAACCCATTGGGAAACAACTTGCTCGCGAATACAAACAAGAGCAAGAACGATGGTTAAAGGCTAGAATTGCTCACAGCAATTATCAGAAGTGGAAGATAAATCAAGCCACTGAAAATCAATGCCGGCTAGAAGAAATGCTAGGAAAGCTAAGTTTGTCAAACGCACTCGTAAATCGACAGGTATCTGAAAGCACCAAATGGAGCACCTAGGAACACACCAAGGAAGAAAATAGTTCTTAACAACAATGATACTAATCATTTAACTAAGATTCCTCCTTATGTTCCTGTTAGACAAAAGAATGTTCCTAAGAAATTCATTCAAAAATGGATTCCTACTGGAAGATTCTTTAATCCAGATGGTTCCATTGTTGGTATGAGAACCTAATCTCCTGCTTTTGTGCGTAACTCTAAAGACTAACTCAAAGTGGCATTTTGATAGTGGATGTGGGAAACACATGACAGGAGACAAAGCAAATCTGATTAACTACAAAAAATGCAATGATGGACCAATTATCAGGTTTGCTGGAGGAGATGAAAATCCAACCATAGGTTTTGGCAATTTGAAGTTCGGCGCCCTCACAATCTCTGAAGTACTTCATGTAAAGGGATTGAAATATAATCTCCTAAGCATGAGTCAACTAGTAGACAAAGGGTACACTGTCAAGATCAAGTCAAAACTATGTAAAGTGATTGACAATGAGTCAAAGCAGACAGTCTTGGTTGCAAGCGTAAAGGAAATATTTATGTTGCTGATTGGGCATCCGCCACAACCGAAGAATGTCTCATGGTGAGTCAATCTGGCCACACTGAAGAAAATTGGCTATGGCATAAAAGAATGAGTCACTTGAATTTCAAAACTCTAAAAGGTGTATGCTCAGCTTGCCATATGAGAAAACAATCCAAAACATCTTTCAAGTCTAATACTAGACATTCCAGTGAGAGGCCACTGCAAATGTTACATATGGATCTGTTTGAATCCTCAGTAACTAGTTATGCAGGAAAGAAGTATGGTCTGGTTGTTGTTGATGATTACTCAAGATTCACTTGGGTTGTCTTTCTGAAACACAAATCTGATGCAAGGGTTGAGATACCTAACTTGCTGAATAAGCTCGAAGTCATGAAAAATGACAACGTATCTATAATCATAATGCATCATGGTCGAAGTTTGTGAACCAAAGACATCAAAGAGTTTTATTTGCAAAGGTATACAACATCAACTATCTTCAGAAGGACACCACAACAAAATGGTGTTGCCGAAAGAAAGAATAGGACTCGAAAGAAGCAAAGAAGAACAATGCTTACGACATCAAATAAGTGAGATCTATTGGGTTGAAGCTGTAAACACAGCATGCTACACTCAAAATAGATGTCTGAATAACAAACACCATGACAAAACTCCGTACGAGCTTTTCATTGGTAGACCCCCTAGTATCAAACATCTAAGGGTGTTTTGTTGCAGATGTTTCGTTCTTAACAATGGAAAAGAATACTTGAGAACATTTCAACCAAAGGCAGATGAAGGAGTATTTCTTGGTTATTCTCTGAATAGCAAAGCCTACAGAATCTACAACAAAAGAACGCAAAAGATCAAAGAATCTATTCACGTAGTATTCTATGAAGGAAACAAGAAAGTACTCTTAAATGATGATCTCTCAGATAGGTTCAAAGAACTAATGAATAAAGATTCTGACAAAGGATCCTCAGAAGGAAACAATTCTATCATTCAAATAGAGGATGAGTCTGACGATGAAAAGCAACCTATGCTTAGTAACAACCAGATGACTCTGAGACATGATGAAGAATTTCCTATGAGAATTCCAGAAATGGAACAAAGCATCGAGAACCTTCATCATGAAAAGGTATCGAAATGAGATTCGAAATGCAAGATCCAGATATCTCTAACACCAAAAAGTGTCGATATCCATGACATTTCCCATGTGTCGATATCCCAGATCATGACAAGAAGTATCTCATCAAGATCATATTGATTCACATTCAAATCAAATTGATATTGATCCTGCTAGTTCAAAACCCATTATGAAATGGATAAGAAATCATCCTTCAAAAGATGTGATTGGTCCCATAGACCAAGGAGTTAGAACTAGAAGAGCAATCGCTGAAAATGCAAGTTGTCTCTATGGATGTTTCATCTCAAAAATTGAACTAAAGACTATAGAAGAAGCATTAAAAGATCAAGATTGGATCTCTGCAATGCAAGAAGGGTTGGATCAATTTGAGAGAAACAAAGTCCGAAACCGGTTCCATTTGTCGTGGAATATCTAATCGGAACCAAGTGGGTTTTGTAAACAAAATGAATGAGTCCGGTGAAATAACCGTAAACAAAGCTAGGTTGGTTGCCAAGGATTCACCTGCATCAAGGACTATATTTTGATGAATCTTATGCACCAGTTGCAAGATTGATGCAATAAGACTCTTTCTAACCTTTGCACTCATAATGACTTTCTGCTTTATCGATGGATGTCAAGAGTGCATTTCTAAATGGTGAACTGGTGAGGAAGTCTATGTTGAGCAACCACCGTGTTTTGAAGTTTCCTCGTAAAGTAGGATAGTCTATAAGCTTCAAAAGCTCAGATGGGCTGAAACAAGCTCCAAGAGCATGGTATGATACATCGCCGATACCTACTAGAAAGTGGCTTCAAGAAAGGAGATGTTGACAAAACACTCTTCACACTGAACCATGACGGGAAACTGCTTTTAGTTCAAGTATATGTTGATGACATTATATTTGGATCTAAAGACAAGCAACTTTGTGAAGATTTTGCTGAACTCATGAAATGTAAATTTGAGATGAGCATGATGGGAGAATTGAATTACTTCCTAGGGCTGCAAGTCAAGCAACTTAATGATGGAATATTCATTAGTCAAACAAAGTAGGCAAAGTACATGCTCAATAAATTTAATCTAAAGCCTTCTGAAAAGAATGCTAAGATACCTATGAGCATCGGAACCAAAATGACCTACACTGAATCTGACAAGAGTGTTGAAGAACACAAGTATAGGAAATTGATTGGATCACTACTATACCTCACTGCAAGTAGACCTGATATTCAATATGCAGTTGGAATGTGTGCTAGATTTCAGACAAATCCAATGCAGTCACACTACAACATTGCTATGAAAATATTAAGGTATGTAAAAGGCATCAGAGAAGTTGTATTGTGATATCCAAAAGCAGTGGATTGAGTTTGGTTGGCTATTCAGATGCCGACTATGTTGGATCATTGCTTGATAGAAAAAGCACCTCAGGAACTTGTCAATTTCTTGGTGCTAGATTAATATCATGGTTCAGCAAGAAATAAAATTCAATTGCCACATCTACCACAGAGGCTGAATATATTGTTGTTGGGTGTTGTGCTTCACAGATATTGTGGATACAACAACAACTCAAAGACTATGGACTCAATGAAGAGAAAACTCCCATTTTCTGTGACAACACAAGTGCCATTGCCATAACTCAGAATCCTAAGTTTCATGCAAGAACAAAGCACATTGATGTTAGACACCAGTTCATCAGAGACCATGTTGAAAAAGGCAATATAGAGATACTCAAGATTGGCACTGAAGACCAACTTGCAGATATCTTCACTAAGCCACTACAAGAAAGTAGATTCTTAGCCTTAAGACACAGTCTTGGACTAATGGAGCTACCAAAGAACTGAAAAAGTTCAGAAAAGAGATATCAAAGAAGAGAGAAGATAAATCTGGACGGGTATCCAGAGAAGAGGAATCTGGAACGGGTATCCAGAAACCAAAGGCTAGAGGGTAAAATGGCTATTTGAAGATCTCTAAGACGGGTACTCAGATATCTAGATCACTCAGTGAGGGGGAACACAAAAGAGAATAGTACAGCTGACTGCATTCAACTACTCTCTTGAAATTTGTATCATTACTATCTTTGTGTAAAACTTGGACAAATACTAAGTGTGAGATAGACTCAGATGCAAACAGTGTTCTTAGGCACACAGAGAAATGTGATTCAGATAGCTAATAGCCAAAATTCATTAAACGGGCACAATTACATTTGTTGATTGTGATCATTGCTGAAGAAGCAATGGTGACCCTTGATGAATTGGGCGATTGATCTTTACGGGTAGATTAACTCTCAAGAAATAGTGGACGTTGAAATTCGACAGGCCCATTATGCATTTAATCTAACAAGCTTTTACTCATGCTCGCAATTACGAGATACTTACACACAAAATCAATTTGTATGTATATGTCTGTGGAGATTACATTGCTATATATATGGGATTTCGGCAAAAGAAATTACTTTCGCCTAATCCAACATACAGACTTGCACAAGAATAGCAAAATTATCTTCTTCTATTTCTCTGCAAATTTCTTCAACCTCTGCAAATCTCTGTTAGTTTTTCTGCAAAGAATCACTAATCTCTAACCCAAACTTATTTCAAACTTCGAAAAACTTACACTATATAAAGAGATGGCTCCTAAGCGTTCGTCTACACAGAAACCCCAATCTTCTATCACTGGTACTACTGAAAAGCAAGCACCAGAGTTGGTGATAGTAAACAATCGATTGGTAGGAGACTTTAATCCCAATCATTGGACTTCAAATCACAGGATGATTTGGGGTGGTGCCATGATTGAGGAATACCTCACGGCTGCTGTTGAAAACCAAGCCGATAGGAAACTGATCCTTGACATGCTTGAAAAGGCACAAATCAAGGGTTTTCTATTTGCTCTTCCCAGTGGAATCTCTTCACTAGATGTGTTAGAATTCTACAATAACTCCAGGATTATATCCTGTGTTTCTGAAGGCACTACAATAGTGTCTATAAAGACTTCAGTCCAAGGAAAGGAAATCCTTCTGGACTTAACAACTTTCTGCAAGTTGTTTGAACTTCAAAATCTTGGAAAGGATTTTGAAATAGACACCAAGGATGATGATCTCCTTGAAGGTGTAAAACAATTGACTGATGCGTGTGATCTTGAAAAATCAGATACACCCACTGATTTCAAGCTTGCTGACATCAGAACCAGACATCTGTTGGTTCACTGGGATGTGTTGGCATGTATTCTTCACAGATGCTTTGATGGTCTACAAGGAGGTGCTGACCAGATAATCCAAGAACGCTGGATGATGATGTTCTTGCTACAACAACAAGACAAAAGGCTAGAAAACCCTTTTAATTGGGGGAAGTACGCATTCATGAAATTTGTGAAGAAGATTCAAGGCTTTGAGCCTACAATCACTAAGGGACTTGCTGAGCCAAAGGCCACAGTAAGCTATGGTCTGAAGATATGCTACTTACTGGAATGTCTTGGCATTGAGCTCAGAGAGACGGCAGATATTGCCAACAAGAACTCTACAAATATGAGTATACAAACATGATGAAAAAGGTTACTGGATCTCAGAAAGGTTCCAAGAAACGAAAGACTGAAGAGGTATCTAAGGGAAAAGTTGCGACCAAGAAGCCCAGAACTTCATGGAAGTAGTCTGCTGGCAAATCAGAAGGCACACCCATTGAGGTTGTCGATTCCCAGATACCTGACGTCGTTGCCGATGAACTCATAAATGCAGATGAACTCATCAATGCTGCAAAAGAGGTATCGACTACTGAACAAGTAGACTCATCAAGAGAAAGTGCTTTCAGAAATGTGAAGAATATTACAGAAAGCCTTGCTGATGAACTCATAAATACTGCCAAAAGTGGTGAAAGATATCAAGCCCTATCTGCAGAAACCGCAGGAATTATGGACCAATCAGTTCCTAATGCTGATGAAAGCTCTGATGATGAAGATGATGACTAGTCATCTCTCAAGTCCTAGAAAAATCGAAAAGGGCTAAGGTTACTGAAATAGTAACTGGTGTAGAGGTATCTGAAGAAGAACCTACACCACATGTTGTTGAACAAGCACCTATAGCAAAGGTTGTTGGTGCCATCACACCATTAGAGACAGTCACATATGCACAACTTCAAGAAGCCCTGCTGAGTGGTGACCTAGTATTGGCTGACGCTGATGTCAACGCCACACTTAAAGATCTGGAAGAGCTCTCAAATGCTCAAACGTCTGCTTCCAGACAACCACAACAACCACAACAGCCACAAGTGGTTGATGAAATGGTAAATGAACTTCATTTCGACATGCCAGCAATGCAGTATGCTGAAGAAAATCCTGCAAATGAGCAGGTTCCCCAACTCCAAGAGAGGGATCAAACTGAGACACCTACTCAGAATGATCAACCAGGGGAGGCAACTGAGTTAGCCACTCAGGAAAAGGTTGAAGTACCTCAAACTTCCAACAAAGAAGCAACACTGGAACAACGAGACCAACTCATGGAAGGGTCACAAGTTTCAGAGACTACTCTAACTGACATTGCTCAGGTAGCTGAATGGTTTGTACTTGTGAATTTCTTTGCGTTTTCTGTCTTGTTAACTAATAAAAATTCTTTGTTACAGGCTGAATTAGAAACAAAAGAGCAAGAGGAAGCTGCAAAGCTTGCCTCAGAATCTGAGAAGGAGGCCTCCATAGCCTCACCACTTAAGGAACAGGAGCCTGTCTCACAGGTAGAAGACAGTTCCATAAGATATAACATCTCAAATATGTGCTTTATACACTTGACTAATACTATTAAGTGTTTGTTTCTAATAGGCTCCAACTGAGAAGAAAAATGAAGAGACTAAAAAGTCTCTCTCTTCAGAAAAGAATCCAGAGACTTCCAAGGTCTCTGAGGAACAAGTATCTGAACCTTCTGAAGAGAAGGTATATCATTCAGATACCTATAATCTTCAAAGACAAATCTCTGATCATTTTTCTCAAACTAACACTGTCTACTTAAACAGGTTCAAAAAGAAGTAGAAGTTGCTGGGGAGTTGCCCGCTCAATCCCCACAACCAATGGAAATTGATGAGGCGTCAAAACCTTCATCACAAGAAAAATTTCCAGAGACTGCACAAGTCTCTGAGCAACAAGTATCTGAGCCTCCAATAGTGGAGGTAATTGACCTCTCAGATACCTGAGTTTGAAAATAGAATTTTTCTTGATAAAATTTCCTAAATGTTATGTTTCTAATCTCAGGTTCAATGAGAAAGAAAGATCACTGAGGATCATACTTCCCAGTCTCCTCCTCATATCCAGATATCTGAGGCACCTGGAACCTCAGTAGTCCAACCCTTTGAGCCTGTTGCTGTTGCACAGGTAACACAGATACTTGACTACTCTAAAATTCAGATATCTAAACAAGTTTTGAAACTAACTCAAAACTCTTTCTTTCAGGCTCAAAGTAGTGCCAAGAAGGAGTCAAATGATGTCTATGAGAACCTTCTTCCCTTCTTCAAGACTCATACCTTGCCAAAGCATATTCAATGCTTCAAGAAATGGCAGAGGTTAAGGTGCTCTAATCTCTCTGAAATACTGAGAATCACAGATCAACCAATAAGACGAGCACGAGCTCTTCACCTGGAAAACTACATCCATGCAATGTTCCCTACTGAACAATATCAGGTTGCGACCCTAATGCATAAGGATTTTTCCAAGAAAGTGGCACACAAATTGGTTCAAGCCTTCAAACAGGCAGATGGTCAGACAAGATTGCAGATGGCATTCAAGCCAGTCCTTCCCCAGACACTACAATTTATTCCTTCTGAACAAGAAGAGGTTAATGGGCAGAAGATCACTATTCCTGAAGTGATTAATCTTGTATCTGAAGACGATGAGGAGGAAGAAATAGATGAGAATAACTTTGATGAACCTCCCTCTGACCATCACAAAAAGAATGATGATGATATGATTTGATGATGATGCCCTGCAGGGGATGGGAGGAATTCCACAAGGAAACAATGCCTCAGCTGCAGAAAAGCACACTGAGAGGACATCACAGCAATCCCCTCCTCCATCTCCTCAGAAATCCACTCATCCTTCACAGCAATCCCAACAACAAAAAGACACTACTGAACAAGTAGTTGAGCACTCTGAGGAAACAACTCAGAAGATATTAAATACTCAAACCAGAACTGCTCAACTCAAACAACTGTTGGAAGAAGAGCAACAGCTCCATCTTCAACTTGAAGAAGAGCTAGTTAAATCCAGAGATAAGCTCAATCAACTACAAGAACAATACTTACAAGAGACATTAGCTTACTCTAAGGTTAAAAAGCTCCAGGATGTTGTAAATGCTATTGCTAAGGAGCTAGATACTGAAGAAGTATCTAAAGAAAAGCATGATGCTAAGGCTGCATCACCATCAAAAGAAAAACCATCCTCCTCTCAGAAAGGAAAGAAGCCCATCTCTGAGATGGTTGTTGGACTGGAAAATCTTGAAAATGTCCAAGAGGATGAAGATCACTGGGCTGATGACTCAGATGATGAAGAAGACAAGACTCTGGCAGAACACCGCAATGAACACTTGACGGTTTCTCATCTTAAAAGGAAGCTAATTGCTCCAGAAGTTTTCAACAAACTGCCAAATGTCCACTCCCATGAATATATGAATAGATATCAAGTTTTGGCACATCTTAAAAGGGAGATGTCTTCACAAAACAAAGATGTAATTGCCTCCGTCCCCTCAGATATGCAGAAATTCACTTAGCTCATCACTCAGAGAACAACCAGTATGATCATTGCTCAGAAGGATCTGGGAATGGTAAGGGACGATGATGTGTCACTAGCTGAAAAAGCTTTTCATGAGGCAAGTTACACTGCTGGAATAGCAGATGCCATACTAGGCCCATTGGCAGAGCTCACTGATAAGGAAAATGGACTTATCAAACAAAATCAGGAGCTCAAGGCTGAACTTCAGAAGTTGGTCACTGCCTACAACTACTTGCAAAAGAATTTTGAGTCCCTCTCAGATTCTTTTGTGGTACTTAGTCAGTCAACAATGACTAAGGGGGAAGAATTTGGATCTCAAGATCAGTGGGAAAAAAGAAGAAATCTAGAGTTGGTGCCGCTTAGAAAGGAAGAGGAAACAAGAAAACTTCCCAGCCACCACTCAGAATAGATGATCCCTCATCAAATCAAGCTGATTTGCAAATAGTAGCTACTTCCCAGCAGTCAACTGAAGAAACTACAATGGTAACAAGGGCCATGGCAAAAAGACCTCCAAGGAGTACCAAGACTCCAAGGAGAAGACAAGTAATAGGGATTGATGAATCTTCTGAAGAATAAGAAGAAGGCCAAATCAAATCCCTGGGCAATGAAGAAGGCTGCAAAAGTCTCACAAGAATTAATCTTGATGATGAAGAGACTGATGAAGATGAAGCTCCTCTTCACAGAAAAAGGAAAATTGATAGCCTAACTGAGCCCATAGCTGCAAAGCCTTTAGCAGCTAAAACACCCTCTGGAAATAACAAGTCAATCCAGGGTGGTTCTTCAAGCAATCCCCCAAAAGAGAATTCTAGACAAAGAAGGAACAGGCTGAGAGCTGAACAAAGAAAACTTCAACTACCACTCAGGCCTGAAGAAGCCAAGATTGAGTATGTGAAGACCAACAATGACTCCTCTTTCTACAGGTGCATTAATTAGAAGAATGGCTACTGGATTCTGGAACTCAAGCACTTACTGGTAAATTCAAAATTTCCAGAATCAATCCATAAACAACTCATGGCATGGAGAAAAGATAAGCCAATCTTGATAACACAAACCACATCAAAGCATGGTTGGATTTTGAAGTAATCAAGAGAATAGAAGCCATGAAGAAGGACCTCTCTGATGAATGTCCTTATGGAAAGCCAGATGATGTGCACAGAATTCCCAACATCACTGGAACAGGCACAAGAGCAAGACTTGCGGTGGAACCCTATGAGTCCTTCTACTTAACTGAAGATCAATACAAGGGTGACATCAGATATCTGAAGATTATTTATGAATACTTCAAGCTATCAGATATCAGAATCGAGCATGCCTGGAAGTGGGGAAAGTATCTGTGGGTCAAGCATTTTGTCAAGAGAAATCCCACCAAAACCTACAAGGAAGTCTGTGGATTTGCCAGAGACACAGAGATGATTGTCAGAACTCTTCTCTATGACTACTCTGATGATATCAAAAGGTTTGGTGATAGGAAATTTGCAGACTGATCCATGGAACTGTTTTGAAGACTTGAAGATTTTTGAAGACTTGAAGACTTGTCATTTAGAATGTTCACTTGGAGCTTGGTAACTCCTGTTGTTCTATTTGACTAAGTAGTTTCTGTGATTTTGCTGATTGATCTTTTTTGTTAAATATTGAAAAAGTTATCTGTAAGCTTTCTCTGTATCATATCTGATAAACTTACTCTCAGATATCATTTTCTATAAAAGATAACTTATCAGCAAAGATCACACCTTGTGATTTGGTTGATTTTTACTTTCTGCACTTAATTATATGAATTGAAAGATCAAAAGAAAAGGAAAATTGATAGCCTAACTGAGCCCATAGCTGCAAAGCCTTTGGCAACTAAAACACCCTCTGGAAAAACCAAGTCTATCCAGGGTGGTTCTTCAAGCAATACCCCAAAGGAGAATTCAAGACAAAGGAGGAACAGACTGAGAGCTGAACAAAGACAACTTCAACTACCACTCAGGCCTGAAGAAGCCAAGATTGAGTATGTGAAGACCAACAGTGACTCCTCCGTCTCAGTGCATTAATCGGAAGAATGGCTCCGGATTCTCGAACTTAAGCATCTACCGTAAACTCAAATTTTCCGAACCAATCCATAAACAAATTTCATGGCATGGAGAAAAGACAAGCCAATCTTGATTAACACCAACCACATCAAAGCCTGGTTGGATTTTGAAGTAATCAAGAGAATAGAAGCCATGAAGAAGGACCTCTCTGATGTATGTCCTTATGGAAAGCCAGATGATGTGCACAGAATTCCCAACTGTTAGGAATATCTGTTTATATTTTGATCAGCAACCTAATGACTTATCTTAGCTCAGAAAGGTGATTAGTACTCTTAGTTCACTTGAACACTGTAAAAGAGGAAACTCACTGACTATGATAGTCTAGCAAATCTTGTATAGGATGTTAGGTCTCAAAATGTAATTTTTATTTTCTGAAGAAGACCAAGAAGAAGGCATCCAGCAGGAAAAGATCAACGGATTTGATGATTTGAAGACTGCACAAGATTGCTGAAGACAAGGGTTTTCCAGAAACCTATGTCCAGATATCTTGAAGAAACAAGTGTTTCGAAACATACATGTTGCAAAAGATATCTGAGAATAAAAGGTTTCTGAGACAAGGAAAGTGCCCATAGATATCTACACTTAGATACCTTGGACATAAAATATGCTTCTGAAAAAGAAACATATTATAACAAGTTGTTCAAACAAGTGGTATCTGGAGCTATGATGATCTCTGGAAAAGAACGTGCAAAGCCTCAGAAAGCTTGCATAGTTCCGTTGGCACTACAGGATAAAATATAGTACAGTGCATTAAATGCGCAGACAGAAATGTCTGAACAAAAGCGGTAGCTTCTGAAGACGAAGACAAGCTTGCTACAGTACTATATTCAGATATCAATAGTTTGAATTTGATTTAAGCCTAACGGATACTATTCAAACGGCACTCAAAATTCATCTATAAATATGAACACTTAGACTGCTTGAGAATATACCTTAGAACACACTGAACTCCAAGAACACTGAATACTCACACAAGCGCTCTCAAGCAAACTACTTAGCTTCAAGCTTTCTGTTGCGACCAAAGCTCTTGATTCTAAGTAGCACAAAAGTTCTAAGTGTCCTGATCCTTAACGAGCATTGTTATTTGTGAAAGAGTTGAACTAAGATTTCTTATCTAAGTTTCATTCTCTTGAACACTTACCATAGACTTGGGTCAGTAGAGAACAAGATACCATACATTGCAAAGTGTATTAAGTATACTTGATTCACAGAGCTATCTGAATAACTGAACAAGTTATTAAAGAAGCTCACCTGACAATTTACCTTAACCAACACCTTAAACGGCGTGGAGTACAGGAAGTACTTAGTTTGGGAAACTAAGGAATAACTCCAAGGTTATTGAGCAAAGGAAGTACTTAGTTTGGGAAACTAAGGAACAGCTCAAAAGGTTTCTGAGTACAGGAAGTACTTGGCTGTGAAAGCCGGGGAATAACTCAGGGGGAACACTTGGTTGGGAACCTAGTGCATTTAGGAATCAAGAAAAGATATCTGTAAGGTTACCTCATTTATCTTAGTGGATTCTAGGTCTGAGAAAGACCGAAGTGGATTAGTTGAAGGATTACGCCACCTTCAGATACCATTATAAAAAGACTTGTGTTATTTACTTTTTGCAGTTTATTACTTGTTTTACTTATTGCAAAGTACTTACACTTATCTTGCTGAACACGTGCACTTATCTCAGAAGTCTTCCGCTCTCTGAAATTAAGTATCAGATATCTTCACAGATATCTGAGAAACTGCGCTTATCGACAAAAGTTTTAAAAGACTATTCACCCCCCCCCCCCACTCTAGTCTTTTGCTTTGCCGTTATCTAGACCAACACCAACATTACTGGAACAGGCACAAGAGCAAGACTTGCTGTGGAACCCTATGAGTCCTTCTACTTAACTTAACTGAAGATCAATACAAGGGTGACATCAGATATCTGAAGATCATTTATGAATACTTCAAGCTATCAGATATCAGAATCGAGCATGCCTGGAAATGGGAAAAGTATCTGTGGGTCAAGCACTTTGTCAAGAAAAATCCTACCAAAACCTACAAGGAAGTCTGTGGATTTGCCAGAGACACAGAGATGATTGTCAGACATCTTCTCTATGACTACTCTGATGATATCAAAAGGTTTGGTGATAGGAAATTTGCAGATTGATCCATGGAGCTGTTTTTGAAGACTTGAAGTGTTGAAGACTAGTTCATTAGGATGTCTACTTGGAGCTTGGTTACTCATGTTGTCCTAATTTACTATGTATTTTTTTTGTATCTTGTTGACTGAGCTGAATTGTATTATGTACTAAAGTTATTTGCAGACTTTCTCTGTAACATATCTGATGAACTTACTCTCAGATATTATTTTCTATAAAAGATAACTTGTCAGCAAAGATCACACCTTGTGATTTGATTGATGCTTACTTTATGCACTTAATTATATGAATTGGAAGATCATAAGAAATGATTAAGTAGTGGATTGTTTCCTCCTCCAGATTTGTAATAGGTCAGATAGTCATCGTTGATCAAAATGGGGGAAATTTGTTAGGAATATCTGTTTAGATTTTGATCGGCAAAAATCCGACAAAGGTACATTAAGTTATGTCATTTCCGAAAAAGGTACCTTTAGTTGTTACCGTCCGATTTTGGTACCTTAACTTTCAATTTTGTCCAATTTGTATACTCCGTCAGCCCAATTTGATGGCTCCGTCAATTTTGACCATTTTAGCGCGGGAAAATTCCGAAAAATTTACCTTAAGTTGTGACATTTCTGCTTTTGGTACATTTGTTTATGACAGTCCAATTTTAACTTTTAATGGGTAAAATTGCAAATAAAATAATTTTCGTCAATGTCAATTGAACCATATTGTTTTCGATAATTATGAAGTAACCCCATTTTATCAAAATAAGTTTCAAAAAGCCCCATTATGAGATTAATAAAAAGGTAGAAACAAAAAAAAGGTCAAAAGAAAATTAAGTTAAAAAGAAGGCAAAAAAATTTTGGAAGAAAACAAGAAAATTGAGATTAACCCAATTTATGCCGTGGAAGCTTGCTGAAGCTTCACCATGAAGCTCTAACTTTGGAAGATCCATGGCAATGGTGAAGTGTGGAGTTCAATATGGCCATGTTGCTTCATCCCCTCCACCGGTGTCCTTCCACCCCACTCCGCCGCAACCTCCCTCCACCGCGACCACCGACATGTCCTCCGCACCTCCACCCTCAATTTCAAATTGGCCGTGGAAGCATCTGCCATGGCAGATCTGTCAGACCCATGGCCGTCTGGAAGCTCCGTGGTGGAGCTTTAGGCGTGGGAAATCCTTTCACCAATGGAGCTTCCATGGTAGACTGCCATGGAAGAAGAAGAAGCAGCTCCCATGGCTTCTATGTATTTTTTTCTTTTTCTTTAATTATTTTTATTTTTAAATTTCTAAGATAGTCCATAGTCCATATTCTCATGGATAATTTTAATTTTTCCCATAAAATAGGACCTATTTGAAATTAACAAATATCTACCGTATTTACATTTTAATGCAACGTATTTTAGTATTTTGCAAAGTGACACGTGTCACGATATTAAATCAACACGTGTCGTAGGGTACCTAAATTGGACAATAATGCATTTAAAGATACCAAAATCGGACTGTCACAAATAAAGGTACCAAAAGCGGAAATATCACAACTAAAATGGTCAAATTGATCGAGCCAAATTGACCGATTGAGTATACAAATTGGACAAAATTGAAAGTTAAGGTACCAAAATCGGGCGGTAACAACTAAAGGTACCTTTTTCGGAAATGACACAACTTAAGGTACCTTTGTCGGATTTTTCCCGATTTTGATCAGCAACCTAATGACTTATCTTAGCTCAGAAAGGTGACTAGTACTCTTAGTTCACTTGAACAAAAGTAAAAGAAACTCAGGGGTATGATAGTCTAGCAAATCTTGTATAGGATGTTAGGTCTCGAAATGTAATTTTATTTTCTGAAGAAGACCAAGAAGAAGGCATCTGACAAGAAAATTTCAACAAATTTTGTAGACTTGAATATTGCATTACAAGAAGACAAAGGTTTTTCGATACGTATGACGAGATATTGAAGACACAAGCGTTTTTAATAAGCGTTGTTACAAGAGATATCGAAAATTAAAGGTTTACGAAACAAGGAAAGTGCCTGATACCTACACTCGGATACCTTGGATAAAGATTATGTTTCAGAAACAATATATTCTTAACAAGTGATATCTGAGGCTGTGATGATCTCTGAAAAGGACGCAAAAGCCTCGAAAGCATGCATTGTTCCGTTAGCACTGAGGACAAAGTATAGTACGATTGCATTAAATGTGCGACGAAATGTACGAACAAAATGGTAACCGGAAAAAGAAGACAAACCTGCTACAGTACTATACTCAGATAACAATAGTTTGAATTTGATTTAAGCCTAACGGATACTATTCAAACGGCACTCAAAATTCATCTATAAATATCAACACTTAGACTGCTTGAGAACACACCCAGAACTTACACTGAATACTCACACAAGCTATCTCAAGAAAACTACTTAACTTCAAGCTTTCGGTTGCGACCAAAGCTCTTGATTCTAAGTAGCACAAAAGTTCTAAGTGTCCTGATCCTTAACAAGCATTGTTATTTGTGAAAGAGTTGAACTAAGATTTCATATCTAAGTTTCATTCTCTTGAACACTTACCATAGACTTGGGTCAGTAGAGAACAAGATACCATACATTGCAAAGTGTATTAAGTATACTTGATTCATAGAGCTATCTGAATAACTGAACAAGTTATTAAAGAAGCTCACGACAATTACCTTAACCAACACCTTAAGCGGCGTGGAGTCAGGGAAGAACTTAGTTTGGGAAACTAAGGAATAACTCAAGGTTATTGAGCACGGGAAGTACTTAGTTTGGGAAACTAAGGAGCATTTCAAGGTTTCGAGTCTGAAGTACTTGGCGTGAAAGCAGGGAATAACTCAGGGAACACTTGGTTGGGAACTAGTGTATTTAGGAATCAAGAAGATATCGTAAGGTTACCTCATTTATCTGTCTTAGTGGATTCTAGGTGCGAGAAAGGCGAAGTGGATTAGTTGAAGGATTCATACCTTGAGATACCACTATAAAAGACTTGTGTCATTTACTTTCTGCGATTTATTACTTGCTTTACTTATCTTGCAAAGTACTTACACTTATCTTCTTGACACGTGCACTTATCACAGAAAAGTCTTCCGCTCTCTTAATTTCAGATAACGGCAAAGTAAAAGACTAGAAGGGGGGTGAATAGTCTTTTAAAACTTTTGTCGATAAACACGGTTTCTCAGATATCTGTGAAGATATCGATAATGAGAGGCGGAAGACTTTTACGTGATAAGTGCGTGCTCGATGAAGAGGTGTAAATACTTTGCAAGGTAAATAAAGCAAGTAATAAAATGCAGTAAATAACAAGTCTTTTATAGTGGTAATGTTCAAGAGAATGAATCCTTGAAGAGCATTCAATGCAAGTTCAAGGTGTTCAAGGTTCTAAGGTGTGTTCGCAAGCGATCTAAATGTTGATATTTATAGATGAATTTGGTGCCATTTGAATAGTATCCAAGTTAAATCAAATTCAAACTTGATATCTCGAGTATAGTATCGTAGTACGCTTGTCTTCTTCTTCGCTTTTGTTCGACATTTTTGTCCGTACATTCAATGCATTGTACTATTCTTTGTCCTGCTAACGGAACTATGCATCTATCGTAGATCTTATACTATCAGAATTCTCTGAAGCTTTGCACGTCCTTTGCCAGAGATTATTACAACTCCAGATACCACTTGTTGAAACAACTTGTTATAATATATTTCTTTTCAGAAACATAGTTTATGTCCAAGGTATCTGAGTGTAGATATCTCAGGCACTTTCTCGTTTGAAACATTTTATTTCTCATATATCTTTTGCAACACTGTTTATTTAAAACGCCAGGTCTTCAAGATATCTGGTCATAGGTATCTGAAAACCCTTGTCTTCAGCAATCTTGTGCAGTCTTCAAATCTTCAAATCCGTTGAACTTTTCCTGCTGGATGCCTTCTTCTTGGTCTTCTTTAGAGGAATAAAAATTACATTCAGAGACCTAACATCCTATACAAGATTTGCTAGACTATCATACTTAGTGAGTTTCCTCTTTTACAGTGTTCAAGTGAACCAAGAGTACTAACCACCTTTCTGAGCTAAGATAAGTCATTAGGTTGCTGATCAAATCTAAACAGATATTCCTAACACCCGTTATCAAAGAGACAAACAAGAAACGAATATTCATTAGTAAAATCATGTAACATATATTTATCTTAAGTGTATGTTCTACAAATGCATAATACTTACTTGTTCCTGTCCTTGGGGAACAACACCGGCTTCCCCTGGAATGTAGCACCGTCAGTCAACGTCAGATAGGGACACCCGTCAGAGGGGTAGTCACCAGGAGTATGTGACGTGTAGGCCGGTGGAGTCTCTGGAACCTGAGACTGGTTGCTGCTCCCACCAAGATCATATCCAACCAGAGGACTAGTAGCTCCACTCACTGGTGTACTACCAGAACCCGATGGACTCCCCCTAGTACCCCTACACCCGGGAGGAAGGTATGTGGACTTCCTTTGGCGCGGCATCTGCAAGAGCATATAAGAAATTGCAGGAAAAAATGTGTTAGTAAAGAATACATGAATATGAGGTATGGTGTTACATGATAACACCATACCTCATACTTAGACACGAACCCCTTACGTTTCAAGTGCTCCGCTACCATTTCAGGAGGCAAAAATTATTTATTCCTACATTTGTTCGCATTGCAAGGGCACTTCATCTTCCCCCGACTCAAACAAGTAGTCTGTGTAAGCGCAAAAGTGATGAAGGATTCAACCCCTTCCACAAAACTAGACTGAATTCTGCCATTAACTATGCGACGGTACATCCATGAACGATCGGGATTCATAATTAGATGATTAGCCTGACACGTCTACAATTATTAGATTAATAACATGCATTTTACGTTAATATAATCACCAAATAGTCTCAAAATACTTAATTAAATCTTCATAATCTAGTGCATATACGAATTTATCGAATCAAAATTACTACGTACTTACAAACATCCTAACATTATACTAATTAACAATACAAATTCACAATCAATATATCAATTGCACAAAGTTAACTAGCTAGTATACTATAGTTCCCATAAACATACAATTGATCTAATTAGTCGAAATTAACAAAATTCTCAAATTTGTCAACAAGTAAGGGTTTCAAAACACTCAACTAAATCTTCCTAATCCTACTACATATACGAAAATATCAAATTAACAACCCTACATACTTCCAAACATCCTAACATTATACTAAAAATCCAAATTCACAATCAATATATCAATTGAACATCTCAAAGTTAACACACTACGTAATATAAGCTAAACTAACTACTACATACTTACAATACACATGCAATTGCTCAAATTAGTCAAAATTAACAAAATTCCCAAATTTGGCGAACTAATGGTTTTAGCCAAAATACCTTCGATTAAGCGGAAGGAAGACGAAATTGATTGAACACCCGAACTTCTTGTCCCACGAGCTTCGAAAAACACTTCAAAATTGGCCGGAATGGCGGAGATTTGGTCAGAATTGGCGAAATTGCGAGAGACAAAGAAAGAGAAGCAGAAACGAAAATGGGGAAGAAAAGGGGATCTGCCCCGTAACTATCCCCAATTTAGCGACGGAACGCTATCCGTCGCTATTTAGCGACGGATAGTCTATCCGTCGCTAAATTCGTTTTCTTTTTATTTTTTTCTTTTTTTAATCTGGTCAACTTATTTAGGGACGGATATTATATCCGTTCCTAAATAACGACGGATATTTTGTATCCGTCGCCAAATAGCAACGGGAAAATATCGCCAAATAGTGATGAATTAGCGACGGATTTGAGACGGATTGAGCGATTTGCTCAATCCGTCTCAAATCCGTCGCTAAACCTAGTGATTCGTCGCTAGGTAGCGACAGATGAAATCCATCGCTAAACCTAGCGATGCGTCGCTAGGTAGCGATGCGTCGCTATCCCCCGTCGCTATTTGGCGGATTTCTTGTAGTGTTATATTTTATACTACAATTCAGTTCAATTCAGTTCAGAAAATTGCAGTTGAAGAGAACAGAGCCTAAGTAGAACTGAACTGAACTGAATGAGTTTGCAGACGAAGAGAACAAAGCCGAAACCGGCAGAATAATGAGTAAAATGGGAATATATAAAATATCTAACATTCCATATAACTAAAACACTAATACTAGTAAGGCTTTGTTCTCTTCAACTGAAAACTCATTCAGTTCAGTTCAGTTCAGCTCGTCTTCAGTTCAGTTCAGTTCAGTTCATTAAATTATTATTGTTGTTGTTGTTGTTGTTGTTGTTGTTGTTGTTGTTATTTTATCATTTATTTACACACCCGGTCTTTTGTACGAGGAAAATAAGAAAATTTATCCAATTGAGTTATTTTCAACTTTTTTTCTTTATTTCTTTTTAATACGACTTTTAGTAGATCAATGAAATAAAGAGTATAGTTACAATTTGAATTACCCATCTTTTCTACCGTAAAATGTGAGTTAAGATAAGAAACTACAGGAACCTGAGAGTAGCATACAATCTGGTTCACATACTCTGTACGTACATCAATTGAGACTGGCGGTGGAAGCTAGCTCGGGAGTTGGGATGAAGTTCGTGAATAGTTAGAGTGTGTATATATACACACACACACAATTTCTTAGGGTTTGAGGTTTTGGAGGTAAAATTCTGACTTTTGGTTTCCTTAGGGTTTGGGTTTTGGAGGTATAATTATGATATTTTTGAGGTAAAATTAAACCACTAAACATCGATTTTTAATCAAATATACTTCCGGTCCATTATTAACTTTCTAAGGAGATTTTTTTTTTCCGAACTTAAATCGAAAATTACTTGCAAATTACAAAAAAAAATATAAAACAAAGTTACGTTAATCAAATATACTTAATTTCTTTTCATAAAAGTTGAAATATGAGTATTGGGACATGAAAGTTGAAGAAGCAGTTTGGAAAATGGAACAAGGCTGGAGGTTCTGGACAAGAAAGAGTGTTGATGTAAAGTTGTTGGCACGAGCTTGTGCATGGTTTATGGACTAGTGATTTTGGTTAAGCTTTTAATTATTTTATTTGCCGAACATTGTCCATGCTCTCATAAACGTTTTCAAGTAGTAATAAATTTCACCGATTCAAAAAAAACTAGATAAAGACAGTTTGTACGACGATTAAAATTCGATTTTAATCGAGTTATTATTCTGATATTGTTTTCCACACGGTTGGTTTTGAAGTTTGTTATATAATAATAAATAAAAAAGTAAAGTGACAGAAAAAGAGTAGGAAGAGTGTGAGAAAGATGACAAAAATAATACGTTTTTTTAATTGTGATTATATATACCATCATATAATTTTTATTATTATTACAAAATAATTTATTGATTCGATTCGATTCGATTCAATTGATTCGTTTGATTTGATTCGATTAATTAAGTTCAATTGATAGTTCATAAATGAAATTGATTATCAAGATTGCAATAGGATGACTTTTTTTTATTGCCGTTCTATCATGTAATCACATCTCTAAATTATTTGGTTTAAATATCTATCTTTGGGTCCACCTCCTACTTGGATGAAATCTTATCTTTATTACTCCTCTTAAAGTTTGACGTCCTATTTTTGAAGCAATCGACCTAATATTATGTAGATAATCCATGTTTATTTGTGTTTGTTTTGATTCTGACGTCTAAATAAAATTTGAAAATAATGCTCGAGATAAATTTGTAAGAGTTAATATCTTATTAGGACTATTATTAGAAGAGTTAGGCTCTATTCTCTTCAACTAAAATTCATTCGATTCGATTCGCTTGGTTATATTTTATACTACAATTGATTCGATTCGATTCGATTCAAAAATTACAGTTGAAGATAACAGAGCCTTATAATGTATTTATGATACACTTCTAGATATGCTCTAGAAGATTCTTTCACTTGTATATACATCATGTACTCTCACTTTATGATCAGAATAAACTCTCTATTCTATTCTTCTCTATTTTCTCTCAACACGTCATCATCGCGAAAGTGTTCAACCAACTGAGATCCCAAAATCCTAAACAAAGATCATGATTACCCTTTTCTTTTAATCTGCATGTTGCTTCGTATTGTATGTCTATTTGGCCGTATGTTTATTGAAACCTATTTGACTAATAAAATTCTATTTTCTTGTAGAGCTATAACAAATTTAACCAATCTCGAATTTGTGGCACTTGACATTAGTGGAAACAATTATTTGTCATGGATTCTCGATGCAGAAATCCACCTAGATGCCAAGGGCCTAGGAGAGACAATAAAATTTGGCAATACGTCAACTAGCCAAGATAAGGCTAAAGCGATGATTTTTCTTCGCCTTCATCTTGATGAAAGTTTGAAAATTGAATACCTTACTGTCAAAGATCTTGAAAGAAAGGTATGATCACCAAAAGACGGTGATACTTCCTAGAGCCCGATTTGAATGGCTTCACTTGCGGCTGCAAGATTTTGAATCTGTCAATGATTTTAATTCTGCGATGTTCCGAATCACTTCTAAATTGAAGTTATGTGGTGAAACAGTCACTGATGATGACATGTTGGAAAAGACATACACCACTTTTCATGCCTCTAATATGATGTTGCAACATCAATACCGTGTAATGGGCTTTAAGAAATACTCTGAGTTGATCTCATGCCTTCTAGTAGCTGAGCAAAATAATGAGCTCTTGCTGAAAAACCATGAAACCCGCCCAAGTGGTACTGATCCAAACCCTAAAGCGAATGTGACATCTTTTACCATTGGAAGAAATTCCAATCATGGCAACCGTGGACGTGGAGGAAATCGTCTAATAATAACTCTGGTCGTGGTTATGGGCGTGGAGGAAATCGTCCTAATAATAGCTCTGGTTGTGGTTATGGACGTGGCCGTGGAGGATATCGTCAAAATAATAGCTATCACAATGCAAACCACCACCATAAAGGGGAAGGATCCAAAACTGGACTTGGCAAAAGGAAGAATGTTGATGAAAAGTGTTATAAATGTGGTATGAATGATCACTGGGAACGTAAATGTCATACTTCTCAACATCTTGTGGATCTTTACCAAGCATCACTTAGAGAAAAGAAGGCTGAGGCTAATTTTGTCGAAGACAAGACCACTCGTAGCCCATACGATGCTACTCATTTCGATGTGGCTGATTTCTTTACTGATCATGGATACAAAAGTGATATACCTGATGATTTCTTTGAGATCCCTGAAGGGGCAAATAATACCATAAATGGTGATGGAAGTACACAAATTTGAGTTGTTTATTTTTGAAGTAGCTTAGGATTTGTTTCTTTTTTGCATTTATGATTTGAATTTTCTGGCATTTACGATGTACTTTGGTAGCTTAGGATTTTTGTCATTGAGATAAAATCAAGTTTTTTCTTTTATTTATGTTGCTTATTTTATTTCTTGAAGATAATATGACAATATCCGAGACAAATGAGGCGGAATATGCCTGGCTGATAGTGCAACGGCACACATCATATTCAATCATGTCAAGTTTTTTGACTACTTATCATGAGACAAGCAAATGTAAATACAATTTCTGGTAGTGTGAAATTGATTGAAGGCTCTGGTAGAGCGAACATAACACTACCAAATGGGACAATGATTGCAATAGAAGAAGCATTATATTCTTCTAATTAAGTCTCAACGAAACTTATTGAGCTTTAAAGATATTCGACATAATGAATATCATGTTGAGACCATGAGTGAAAATGGCAAAGAATTTCTTTATATCACATCAGTGAAATCCGGTAAGAAAATTGTCTTGGAAAGACTACCGGAATTGCCCCTTGGATGATATTGCACTAAGATTAGAGCAATTGAAACATATGCTATGGAAAAATAAATTGATAGCATTTTTAAAGTTTGGCATGACCGGTTAGGCCATCTCGGATCAATGATGATGCGAAAGATTATTGAAAATTCATGTGGTCATACATTGAAAAATCAAAAGATTTACCACAGCAAGGAATTCTCATGTGGTGCTTGCTCTAAAGGCAAACTGATTACAAATCCATCATTTGAAAAGGTTGGATATGGAAATCCTTCTTTTCTTGAAAGAATTCATGGAGATATATGTGGACCAATACAGCCACCATGTGGACCATTCAGATATTTTATGGTTTTGATAGATGCATCTACGAGATGGTCACATGTGTGCTTATTATCTACTCGTAATATGGCATTTGCAAGACTGCTTGCCCAATAATTCGTTTACGAGCACACTTTCACGATTCTCCAATCAAGAGCATTCGTCTTGATAATGCTGCTGAATTTTCATCGCAAGCATTTAACGATTATTGCATGTCGATTGGCATAAAAGTTGAACATCCTGTTGCACAAGTTCATACACAAAATGGTATGGCCGAATCATTTATTAAACGGCTCCAGTTAATTGCAAAGCCATTACTTATGCAATCTAGACTCCTTGCATCAGCATGGGGACATCCAATTTTACATGCTGCAACACTTGTTCGCATCAAGCCAACAAGCTATCATAAGTTCTCCCCTATGCAAATGGTATATGGTTATCAACCAAATATATCTCATCTGAAAATGTTTGGATGTGTTGTTTATGTGCCTATTGCTCCACCGCAACGCACAAAGACTGGACCCCAAAGAAGAATGAGGATATATGTTAGGTATGAATCTCCTTCGATCATCAAGTATTTAGAACCATCTACTGGAGATTTGTTTACGGCAAGGTTTGCCGATTGCCATTTTGATGAATCAAACTTTCCAACAATGGGGGGAGAAAAGCATTTGGAAAAGTTGGGAAGTAATATATCGTGGAATGAATTATCATTATCTATTTTTTATCCTCGAACAAATCAAGAACATGAAGTTCGAAAGATAATTCATTTACAAACTCTAGTGAATCAACTGCTAGACTCATTCGCTGATCCAACACTACAAGAAATCTACGAATTGGCGACGGAAAGGGGCGACGGATCGGCATTTTTAGCGACGGATAACGCCCTATCCGTCGCTATTTAGGGACGGATAACTATCTGTCGCTAAATGGCGACGGATATTTCTATCCATCGTTAAATAACGACGGATAGTTATCCGTCGTCTGACTTCTGGAAAAAAAAAAAGGAAAATAGGAAATTTAACGACGGATATATTATCCGTTGTTAAAAAAAGTATTTAAAAAAAAAAACAGGTAGCGATGGATAGCTACCATATAGCGATGGATAGCTCTATCCGTCGCTGACTGTAAATGATAATAGGACGCAGATTCTTTCTTCTCCCCTATTTCTTCTCTGTTTCATTCTTCTTCTTCCTTTCTTCGACATTTTCACGATTTGGGTTCTCCGACCAAACGTCCACCATTCCGCACTATCTAAGGCTCTTTTCAAAGCTATTTCAACAAAGAACTCGGGTAGCCGTTCAATTTCATCGTTCTTCGACTATTTTTCCCGCAATTTGAAGGTAATAGTCTAAAACCCTACTTTTCTAAATTTGGGATTGTTAGGAATATCTGTTAGTATTTTGATCACTCATCACATGTTCTTATCTTAGCCAGAAAGGTGATTAAGTACTCTTGGTTCACTTGAACATTGTAAAAGAGGAAATCACTGAGTATGATTAGTCTAGTAAATCTTGTAATAGGATTATAGGTCTCTGAGTGTAATTTTTATTTCAAGAAGACCATGAAGATCAATCCTAGCAATGGAGCTTTTCTGAAGATTATAAGACTGAAGATTGCACAAGGTTTATGAAGACACAAAGGTTTAGTCTAACTCAGAAAGACTATGTCCCTAATCCTTTCTTAAGTATATTAACTTACTTTCGAAATACGATTCTGGACATATGACATCATGAGTATGGAGCATGCAAGCCATCAGAAAGGCTCATGTATCCGTTGAGACTAAAGGACAATGAATAGTACTATGCATTAAATGCATCGGTAGAAATGCTGCAAAAAGCAAGTCCTCTCTGAAACAAGAGATAGTGACTTCTGAGTACATAGTTCAAGATATAAACGGATATAATTTGATAGAGAGCACAACGGATAAAATTCAAACGCCTCTCAAATTTATCTATATATATCAAACACTTAGATGCTTGAAGAACATACCTTAGAATGCTCTATCTTGCAAACTTACCATCAAGCAAAGTATTCTCTCAAGCACTCTACTATCCTTTCTGAAAGCTTTTTGTTGCTTGAAGAATCACTAGTAGTTCTAAGTTGTCCTGGACCTTAACAAGAGATTGTTATTCGTGAAAGAGTTGAACTATCAGATACCCTTTTTGAAGCTCATTCTCCAGAACGGACATCAATTACTTAGGTCAGTAAAGAGCAGACTGCCATCCACTGAACAAGTGTATTAAGTAGTCTCGTTACATTGGCTCTGTAAACATAACTGAAAAGTTATACGAGAAGCCTTTCTGACAAAACCTTATAGCCAACACCATCAAGGCGTGGAGTAGAGGAAGTACTTGATTTGCGAAATCAGGGAACAACTCCAAGGTTATCTGAGTAGAGGAAGTACTTAGCTCTAGGAGCTGGGGAATAACTCAGGGGGAACATTTGGTTGGGAACCATTTGTTTAGGAATCTTAGAATAGGATTTTTGTAAGGTGAACTCAATTATCTGTTCTAGTGAATTCCAGGTCTCAGAAAGACCGAAGTGGATTAGTTGGAGGATTATGCCACCTCCAGATACCACTATACTTGCTGTGTCATTTACCTTTCTATATTTACATTTCAGCAAAGCACACACACACATACTTATTGTTTCTGCACTTACCTATCTTAAAGTCTTCCGCGCTCTGAATTTAAGTATCAGAAACTGTGTTTATCGACAAAAGTTTTAAAAGACTATTCACCCCCCCCCCCCCTCTAGTCTTTTACTTTGCCGTTATCTGGACCAACAAAAAGTATTTGGTTGTAGATGTTTTGTTCTTAACAATGGAAAAGAGTATCTAAGAACATTTCAACCAAAGGCAAATGAAGGCGTGTTTCTTGGTTATTCTATGAATAGCAAAGCATACAGAGTTTACAACAAAAGAACAAAGAAGATTTAAGAATCAGTTCATGTTGTATTCTATGAAGGAAGCAAGAAAACACCCCTTGCTGATGAACTCTCAGAAAGGTTCAAGGAACTAATGATAAAGGATTCTGAAGAGGAACCTTCAGAAAGGAAAAACATCATTATGGAAAGGGAGGATGACTCTGACGAAGAAAAGCATGAAATGCCTAGTAACAACCAGATGATTCTCAGACATGATGAAGAATTTCCTATGAGAATTCCAGAAATGGAAACTGAAGATGTTCATCAGAGAGCAAGCTCTGGAAATGATCTCTCTAACAGGCATGTCCCAGAAAGCTCTCACACTGAGCAAGTGTCAGACATTCACCGCCTTACGAGGTGCAAATGTCACGAATCTTGAAGAAGTATCAAGTCATAATCATAGTGATTCACATTCAGATCACATAGATGTTGACGCTACTAGCCCTAAACCCATGATGAGATGGATCAAGGATCATCCTGCAAAAGATGTGATTGGACCAATCAATCAAGGTGTTAGGACTAGGAGAGCAATAGCTGAAAATGCTAATTCTCTCTTTGGATGTTTTATCTCAAACATTGAACCAAAAACTATAGAAGAAGCATTAAGAGACCAAGACTGGATCTCTGCAATGCAAGAAGAGTTGGATCAGTTTGAAAGAAACAAAGTATGGAAACTAGTTCCATTTGTAGAAGGAATATCTGTGATTGGAACTAAGTGGATTTTCAGAAACAAGATGAATGAATCTGGTGAAATAACCAGAAACAAAACAAGGTTGGTTGCCAAGGGATTCACCCAGACTGAAGGTTTAGATTTTGATGAGTCATATGCACCAGTTGCCAGATTGGATGCAATAAGACTCTTTCTGGCCTTTGCAGCTCATAAAGATTTTAAAGTTTATCAGATGGATGTCAAAAGTGCATTCGTGAATGGTGAACTTGCTGAGGTAGTCTATGTTGAGCAACCACCTGGCTTTGAAGTTTCCTCAGAAAGTAGAATGGTCTATAAGCTACAGAAAGCTCTTTATGGACTGAAACAGGCTCCAAGAGCATGGTATGACACTTTGGCCAAATACCTTCTGGGAAGTGGTTTCAAGAAAGGTGAAGTTGATAAAACTTTATTTACTTTAAATCATGATGGGAAACTACTCTTAGTTCAAGTATATGTTGATGACATCATATTTGGATCGAAGGACAAGTAACTTTGTGATGACTTTGCAAATCTCATGAAAAGTAAATTTGAGATGAGCATGATGAGAGAATTGAACTATTTCCTAGGATTGAAAGTCAAGCAACTCAATGATGGAATATTCATTAGTCAGACAAAGTATGCAAAAGACATGCTCACAAAGTTCAATCTTAAGCCTTCTGAAAAGAATGCTAAGATACCTATGAGCATAGGAACCAAGATGACCTATCTTGAATCGATAAGAGTTGATGAACACAAGTATAGGAAATTGATAGGTTCACTACTTTACCTTCGCAAGGCACGATATTCAATATGCGGTTGAGTGTGCTAGATTTCAAACAAATCCAATGCAATCACACTACAACACTGCTATGAAAGTATTAAAGTATGTGAAAGGTACAGTAGATGTAGGGTTGTGGTATCCTAAAGAAAGTGGATTGAGTTTGGCTGGTTACTCAGATGCTGATTATGCTGGATCAATGCTTGATAGAAAAAGTACCTCAGGAACTTGTCAGTTTCTGGGAACTAGACTTATCTCATGGTTTAGCAAGAAACAAAACTCAATTGCAACTTCTACCACAGAGGTTGAATATATTGCTGCTGGTTGTTGTGCAACACAAATTCTGTGGATTCAACAACAACTCAGAGACTATGGACTCAATGAAGAGAAAACTCCCATTTTCTGTGACAACACAAGTGCTATTGCAATCACACAGAACCCCAAATTCCATGCCAGAACAAAGCACATTGATGTTAGACACCACTTCATCAGAGACCATGTTGAGAAAGATAATATAGAGATACTCAAGATTGGCACAGAAGACCAACTTGCAGATATCTTCACTAAGCCCTTACAAGAAAGCCGGTTCTTGACTTTGAGACATAATCTTGGATTAATGGAGTTTCCTAATGACTGAAAAATTGTCCTGAATCTCTAAAGTCTGAGTAAATGAGGTAGAAAAGAAGTAGGCCTCTGAGAATAGGTTCTCAGAAAGTCAAGTTGATAAGAAGTGATGCAAAGGTTTCTGAGTAGCAACACTCAGAAAGGCAAAACATTTCTGGAATGGGTATCCAGAAAGGCAAAGGTTGGTACACACTTAATAAGTAAATAAGACTAGAACTTACTTACTAAGAGTGGGTCAAATACATTCAAACAACTGAAGCTTCTGACACTTAAATTCAGAAAGCTATTTAGTCATAAAGAGAAATGGACACACAAAGCCCAAAAGGTATAAGTTCTGAAAGTCAAATATGTGCAATGTCTTGTATTTTTACCATTTTGATGATAAACAATATATAGATAAGGACTTGACACTCAGAATTATAAGCTCAAACGATTAAGTGTTCCTACTCTTTACTAAGTGACACAATGAATGTAGCATATTAAAAATCCATCAAGTCGGCACATTACCATTTGTTGATTGATATCATTACAAGATATTCAATATAAGCCCTTGATGAATAAACGTTTGATCTCAACGATTGAGATTAAAACAAAGCAAGTAATGTCTGTTGATAAATGCAGACATGGCCCACTACGCATTTTAATGAAGTACAAAGGACGTACCACGCCTATGCAGATACAAAGACACGCATTCATATTCAGTTGTATGTATGTTGTATCTATGTACATTTTGTCTGCTATATATGTAGGATTTGGGCAAAAGAAAAACACTTTTACCAATTCCGAAATTTCAAACTTGCATCAAAACAGCAAAATCTCTCAAGATTTATGCAAAACTCAACTTCTTGTGCTTAGTCTTCTGAAAAGACAGACTAATCTCGATTAATTGTGCAAAATTCATCTGAAAAACACTCACTCAAAACTCTATATAAGAGATGGCACCCAAGAAAATGACCACCAAGAACCCTAAGGCCGTATCATCTGAAAAGCAAGGAGGAAAGGAACTTAAGGTGTTGAATAAACGCCTTCTGGGAAAGTTTACCCCATCGGACTGGAACCCTAACCACGAAATGAATTGGGGAGCTTTTCTAGTAAAGAGGTATGTACCAGCAGTTATACCTTCAAAACCAGAAAGGAAACTGATATTGGGGATGCTGAAGAATTCCCATATCTACAAGCTTCTATCTGTTGCACCCAGTGGACTATCCACACTAGATGTACTGGAGTTCTATAACAACTCCAAAATCTTCACAAAAGTTGTGAATAATGAAGAAGAAAAATACATGCAGATTGAAGTCCAAGGACAAGAAATTGTTCTAGACCGCAAGACTTTCTGCAAGATATTCCGATTGAAAAATCGAGGAACATTTGAAGACATCAACATCAAGGACGCTTCCATGATTCAAGGCGTCAAAGAGCTATTTGAAGCAATGCAGTTAGAAAATGCAAAAGGTTGCCCAGGAGACTTTGTTCCGAAGGCCACCAGAACTAGTCATCTTCAGAAACACTGGAGTACTTTAGCTCTTATTCTGGTCCGTTTCTTTGATGGCAACAAAGGTGGAGTAGACCAGATAAGCATGGAGAAATGGATGATGATGCATCTTCTGAACAAGAAGCATGAAGGGCAGGAAACCCACTTCAATTGGGGGAAGTACGCCTTCAACAAATTCCTTAGACATATTGAGGAATTTGAGCCCAAAATCATCAATGGCCTTGCGGAGCCAAAGGCCAATATGCACTTTGGTCTCAGAATCGTACATTCGAAACAATGGGAATCACTCTCGAGAGAGGCAGAAATCGATCCCACCAACTCCCTTTTCAGACACGCTTTTGAAGAAAAGGAGAAACTTGCTGCTGAGAACGCACTCAGAAAGGCAGGAGAAGAAGAAACTGCACAGCAAGGTGAGGAGGTCTCTGAGCAAGCTCAAGCTAAACCTCCAGTTGCCAAGAGAAAGAGGACTCATAGCAAAAGATCCTCCAAGCCCCTAAGCATACAAGAGGCGCAACCTTCTGGAGACAAGGTCTCAGAAGACGTTGGACACTCAGAAAGGCAACTCCAGATGCTCCAGAACATTCCAGAGATGATAGAAATATCATAGATGGGTCTGCACCAACACAGAATAGTGATTCTGAGGATGATGAAGTACTTGCAAAAGTACTCAAAAGATTCAAGTATGAGACCCATGGAGAAGCATCAAGCTCAGCTCTTCAGAAAGACAAGAGCCCCTCTGCCCAGCAGGAAGAAGAAGGCCTGGGTGAGGAAGATAGAATGCTGGAAGATCCTGACATTGCTTCCACATTCACAATGCCAGCACTTAATATTGCTGAAGAAAACCCTGTTCTTGACAGGTTCCTCAACCTTCTGAGAGAGCTCAACTCTCAGAAAGGGATCAAACTAAGATGGAGACTCAGAATGATACTGCAGAGGAGAACAATAATGAGCACAGCGAGACTGTGGAATCACCACAAGTCCAAGAGATCAATTATCAGCCTGACTCTATTCAGGTAACAAAGATAGTTTGTATCTAACATGTCAACATAATTGTATGTTAACTTGTTACTCATAAGCTGTATTTGTTACAGGCCAACTTGGAGACACACTTTCAGGGGGAAGAAAACCTGTCCACCCCCTTGAATCAAGAAGAGGTTCCTCCAACCTCAGAACATCAAGAAGAGCCTGTCCCACAGGTAGTAAATTTATCTCTGAACAAGAAATAACTAAAAATGCTCTTATCTTATGTTCTAATATTCTTAATGTCTCTTCTTAGGCTCCAACTGAGAAAGTAGTGGTGGTGGAACCAACACCCCAAAACCTAGAGATTCCAGAGGCTGAAAAGCTTTCTGAGGAAGTATTTACTGAGCCTTCTGCTGAGAAGGTAAGTAATCAGTAATAGTCTCCTTCAAGAATGCTCAGGAAAAACCACTACTAAATCTTTTATGTTTGTTCTTACAGTGCTCGCGGAAGAACAATTGGATGGAGAAACAGTTGTGTTGTCTCCTCCAAAGGAAACTAAAACTGTTGAACAAGCAGTATCTGCAGAAAAGGTTCCAGAAACCCCCAAGGTTTCTGAGAAAGATGCCGCTAAGCTTCCTCACTTGGAAGTAAGTGAAGTCTCAGAAAGCATTTTTCCACTTATCTTTTCTGTTAACAGTTTCTAAACATATATGATTTTAATTCTCAGGTTCTAGCAGAAAGAAAGATTGATGAGGATCAGACTTTTCCTCACAACAAGGTATCTGAGGCCTCTGTGCCCAAGCAAGCAGAAGTACAGGATAATGAGCCTAGTGTTTCCACACAGGTATGCTCAGAAAGCCTATTTTCGCTTATAGATACTAACTCAAGTAGTTTGAGCAAAACTAACTTGAACACTTTCTTTCAGGCTCAAAGTCTAGTGCCAGTTGATTTACTCAAGGCCTTCCAGAAGCACACCTTAAAGAAACATCTCAAGTGCTTCAGACAATGGCAGAAACTCAGAAAGGCTGACCTTTCTGAATTAGCCAGAGTAATCGACGTCCAGAAAAGAGAGCAATCGCCTTCAATCTGGAAGATTATATCCATGCATTGTTCCCAACAGAGTCCTACACATTTGCCACTCTGATGCATGAAGACTTCATTCATGAAGTAGCACAAAGACTTTTGGCAGATTTCAAGTCTGCGGATGCTCAAACCCAAGAGCAGATGGTTACCCATCATGCCTTGCCCAACAAGCTCACAACCTACCCAACTGAACAAGAAGAAGTTAATGGGAGGATGATTACATTCCTAAATGTGATCAACCTGGTTTCAGAAGATGACGAGGAGATGGACGAAAATGATTATCAACAACCTCCTTCTGAGCATCCAAACCAAGAAGCAAAGAAAAAGGATGATGATGATGATGATCAAAATGATGATCCCCAACCTGGACAAGGCGGGATTCAGAACGCTAGCAAAGGAAGTGGAGAAAAGGCTACTCCCTCAAATGCTCAGAAAGCTCCATCATCATCACCTCCCAAGTCTCATCAAGATACCCAACAGGCTGAACACAATGATGCCTTAGAAGAAATTTCAGCCGCTGAGTTTAGAATTGAACAACTCAGAAAGGTATTGGAAGAAGAGAAAAGAATCAACATTGAGACTCAATCTCTTGTTGATGAAAAGGAAGCCAAAATCAAGAAGCTCGAACAACTCAAGGAATTGGCACTCCTAGATGAGCAAAGAAATTTGAAAAATGCCATTGTTGTCACAGCTGCTGA
This sequence comes from Plantago major, assembly GCA_026545765.1. Classification (NCBI taxonomy): domain Eukaryota; kingdom Viridiplantae; phylum Streptophyta; class Magnoliopsida; order Lamiales; family Plantaginaceae; genus Plantago; species Plantago major. The sequence continues at coordinate 67,897,791 of CM048843.1, forward strand.
GATAGATGCCATGGATGACAATGATGATGAAGAGCATGATGCTGAGACTGCATCAGAAAGACCTTCTACATCTTCTCAGAAGGCCAGCACACTTGATGGAAAGCAGAAGACGATTGTCAATCTGCAAACAATCCAAGAAAAGGATTATGATAGTGATGCTGAAACCCACAACTTGATTACTGAAGCAGAAGATGAGAGACTTGTCACTCAGCACAAAAGAGCCCTACTTTCTCCTCATATATTCTCTGCACCAAGTAGTTCAAGAAGTGAAGAGCACCGTGCAAGAAACAGTGTCTTTTTAGAGCTCAGAAAGACACTAGTTGCCCAAGACATAGAAGTGCTAAAATCCATCCCAGAAGAGATGAAGCCATTGGCTGCTGCTTTACTCAACAGAGCAACCAGCATAGCTCTCTCTCACAAAGACCTAGGGTTGGTCAGGGATGAGGATTGTAACAATGCTAATGCAGCATTGAATGAAGCCGACCATGTCATTCCGCAAGCCAACGCCATCCTAAGGCCGCTTGAAGAGCTCAACACAAAGGAGCAGGAACTGGTTAGACAGAACAAAGAACTGAAGAAGGAACTTCAAGAATTGGTCAGGGTGCACAACAATCTCCAGAAAAACTTTGAAACTCTCGCTGAAGCTTATGCTATCATGAGTCAGTCATTCATGACTAAGGGAGAAGAAGAGATGCCTCAGAAAGGCAGAGGAAGAAAAAGAAAACAATCAAATCCTCCCTCCTCAAGTCAACTTGTCATTAAGGACACCACTGGAGACACCCTTGCTGAAGAAGTTGTTCCAGATCAACCAGCCAGAAGGCTGAGAAGTATGGTCACTAGGGGAACCAAGTCCCTTAGAATCTCATAAGAGAAAAAGACTTCTGAAGAAGAAGAAAAGGAAGAAGGAGAAGTGAGAGGCCAAGAAAGCTGCAAGTCTCCAATTTTGGACTTCAATGATGATGACGATGATTCTGATGAACATCCACTTCACAAGAAAAGGAGACAAGCAACTACTTCACAACCTCCTCTGGCAGCAAAGCCCTTAGCAGCCAGAACTCCTTCTGGCAATACCAAGTCTATACAAGGAACATCCACCAAACAGAAAGGGTCAGAGGATCTCCTAACAGAAGGCCACCAAACAGAAAAGCAAGAAGGGATTTCCAGTTTGGCAGAGTAAACAATGAAACACATCAAGAAAGGCCAACTGATGCCCACATTGAATATATGAAGACCAGTAATGAAGAATCTTCATATAGGTGCATTCCGAACAAGAGAGGGTATTGGATTCTGGAACTACAACATCTACTTGTCAATGATAAGTTTCCAACTCCCATCCTCAACCAAATCCTGAAATGGAGAGAAGGCAAGCCAGAATTGCTAAAACCTGAGCACCTTCATGCCTAGCTAAACTTTGAAGTAGAAAAGAGGAATGAAGATAGAAAGATGGACCTTTCTTTTGCCTGTCCTTACCCAAAACCTGATGATGTACACAAGGTAAAAAAACTGGATGGTAACTACAGCAGAAAGAACAAACTAGGTGTTTCAACCTATGAGTCATTCTATATGACATTGGATGAATACCTAGATGATATACACTATCTGGAAGAAATATACAAGTATTTCAACCTGTCTCAGCTGCAAGTGGACCATGCATGGGTCTGGGGAAAGTACTTCTGGGTCAAACATTTTCTGCGGAAGAATCACAAGCTTGGCAAGAGTTACCATGAAATATGTGACTTATCCAGAAAGACAGAGCTCTCTGTCAGAAGGATTCTTTATGACTATGTCCAAGAATGCAGAAAAGTGGATGATCATGTCAACTGATCCAGAAAGGGTGCTGAAGAACTTGAGGTATTTGAACCCAAGTTGCATTTCTAAAGACTTGAAGACTAGTAACATTAGAATACTCTCTTGGAGCTTGGACTCTCCTTTGTTCTAATTTACTTAGTATGTTTTGTTACTTTTTGTCATCTTGCTGATTGTTTCTAAAATTCTCTATATGTAAAAGTTGCATCTCTTTCTGTAAACTGTACCTATCTGAAGATCATACTCTCATATACTTTTTAATAGATGACAACTTATCAGCAAAGATCACTTCTTGTGATTTGGTTGATGTTTACTTTCTGCACTTAATTCAACTAAACTTGAATATCATTTGAAATGATTAAGTGGTGGATTGTTTTCTCTTCCAGGCTTACAATTTTGTAATAGGACTTAAAAGATAGTCATGGATGACTGATCAGAAAGGGGGAAATTTGTTAGGAATATCTGTTAGTATTTTGATCACTCATCACATGTTCTTATCTTAGCCAGAAAGGTGATTAAGTACTCTTGGTTCACTTGAACATTGTAAAAGAGGAAATCACTGAGTGTGATTAGTCTAGTAAATCTTGTAATAGGATTATAGGTCTCTGAGTGTAATTTTTATTTCAAGAAGACCACGAAGATCAATCCTAGCAATGGAGCTTTTCTGAAGATTAGAAGACTGAAGATTGCACAAGGTTTATGAAGACACAAAGGTTTAGTCTAACTTAGAAAGACTATGTCCCTAATCCTTTCTTAAGTATATTAACTTACTTTTGAAATATGATTCTGGACATATGACATCAGGAGTATGGAGCATGCAAGCCATCAGAAAGGCGCATGTATCCGTTGAGACTAAAGGACAATGAACAGTACTATGCATTAAATGCATCGGCAGAAATGCTGCAAAAAGCAAGTCCTCTCTGAAACAAGAGATAGTGACTTCTGAGTACATAGTTCAAGATATAAACGGATATAATTTGATAGAGAGCACAACGGATACAATTCAAATGCCTCTCAAATTTATCTATATATATCACACACTTAGATGCTTGAAGAACATACCTTAGAACGCTCTATCTTGCAAACTTACCATCAAGCAAAGTATTCTCTCAAGCACTCAACTATCCTTTCTGAAAGCTTTTTGTTGCTTGAAGAATCACTAGTAGTTCTAAGTTGTCCTGAACCTTAACAAGAGATTGTTATTCGTGAAAGAGTTGAACTATCAGATACCCTTTTTGAAGCTCATTCTCCAGAACGGACATCAATTACTTGGGTCAGTAAAGAGCAGACTGCCATCCACTAAACAAGTGTATTAAGTAGTCTCGTTCTGTTTGGCTCTCTGTAAACATAACTGAAAAGTTATACGAGAAGCCTCTCTGACAAAACCTTATAACCAACACCATCAAGGCGTGGAGTAGAGGAAGTACTTGATTTGGGAAATCAGGGAACAACTCCAAGGTTATCTGAGTAGAGGAATTACTTAGCTCTAGGAGCTGGAGAATAACTCAGGGGGAACATTTGGTTGGGAACCATTTGTTTAGGAATCTTAGAATAGGATTTTTGTAAGGTGAACTCAATTATCTGTTCTAGTGAATTTCAGGTCTCAGAAAGACCGAAGTGGATTAGTTGGAGGATTACGCCACCTCCAGATACCACTATACTTGTTGTGTCATTTACCTTTCTGTATTTACATTTCAGCAAAGCACACACACACATACTTATTGTTTCTGGACTTACCTATCTTAAAGTCTTCCGCGCTCTGAATTTAAGTATCAGAAACCCCCAGGTTTCTGAGAAACTGTGTTTATCGACAAAAGTTTTAAAAGACTATTCACCCCCCCCCCCCCCTCTAGTCTTTTACTTTGCCGTTATCTGGACCAATAGGGATTTTTGCTAATTTCGATCAATTGTATGTTTTTAAACTCATATACTAGCTAGTATAGCTCATATTAAGTAGTGGGTTAATGAATTGATTGATTTATTGTGAAATTGATTAGTTAGTATAATGTTTGTAATGATGATTGTAAGTATGAAGTATGTAAGTATGTATGGTATGTATGTAAGTATGTATGTTATTTATGGTATTTATTTTGATTTAGTTTAATGTTTGTAAGTATGTATTGGATTTGGTTGACTAATTGGTAATTTATAATTTGTATAAAAAAAAATTGGTAATTGGTAATTCGTATAATTCGATGGGAATATAAATTCATATTTCGTAGAAAAAATTGGTAATTCATAATTTATAAATTATAATTTATAATTCGTATAATTGAAATGCTTTTAATTTATAAATTGGTAATTGTAATGGGAATATAAGAAAATTGCATGAAAAAAAATTTTAATGTAAAATGCATATAATTCATGAAATTTGGAATGTATTATAATTAACAATGTACTTATATCCAGGAATTGGAATTGAGTTGAAATTCAATACGATCTAATAAATCCAAATGTGTCAGGTTATATAATCATCCAATGATTCTCGATCGTTCATGGATGTACCGTCGTACTGTTAATGGCAGACTTCAATCTAGTTTTGTGGAAGGGGTTGAAGCCTTCATCGCATTTGCGATGACACATCCGGCTTGTGTAAAGGGGGGTTTGATAAAGTGCCCTTGCAAATTGAAAAAATGCATAAACAAGCAATATTTGACTCCTACAGCGGTAATTGATCACTTGAAACGTAATGGATTCCTGCCTGAGTATGAGGTATGGAATCACCATGGTGAGGAAGAAACACCGTCCATGATATATGAGCAATTTAGGCAGCGTGGAATGAAGAGAAAAAATGAGCAACTTGGGGGGTCAAAGTACATCTAAATCTCATACTTTTCATGACCGGGTCGAAGAAATGGTGTTTAATGCTGCCGGGGCAGAATTTATGGACACTAGTACCACTAGAACCGAGGGGGATGTGGAGAAGCCTCTGAATCCTGCGGATCAGGTGTTCTTTGACTTGCTGGAATCAGTAAAGAAGAAGATTTATCCAGGGTGTAGGCTCAGCGAGTTGTCTTTGTTGGCTCGGCTAATGAGTTGTAAGGCTAATGGCCAGCAATCTGAAGTGAGCTTCAATGAATGGGTACAAGTAATGTCGGATCTTTGTCCTGAAGAAAACCTAGTTCCCACCAACTTTTACCAAGCGAAGAAAAAGATGCGGGGGTTGGGGTTGCCTATGGTAACCATTGACTGTTGTCCGAGTATGTGCATGATCTATTAGGGGGAGGATGTAGATCTATTGAAGTACAAGTTCTGTGGTAAGGACCGTTACAAGCATTACAAGGAGGGGGCTTCAAAGAAATGTCAGGAGAAAAATCTCCCACATAAGAAAATGTGGTACTTCCCTCTAGAACCTCGTTTGAAGAGGTTGTACGCTTCAAATGCTTGTATGGATAAATTGCGGTGGCACAAGGAGCGAGTAATCCCGGAAGATGCAGAGGGTAGAATGGATCATCCATCAGACTCACCGGCATGGAAAGAGTTTGACAAGACATATCCGGAGTTTGCAGCCGAGTCTATAAACGTACGATTGGGGCTCTGTACAGATGGTTTTAACCCGTTTGTAAGTGAACGGGTGTACTCTTGTTGGCCAGTGATGCTCACTCCGTACAACCTGCCCCCCGGGGAGTGCATGAAGGAACCATTCATGTTTTTGACTGTGTTGGTTCCTGGGCCAAAAGATCCAGGAATGACGTTGGATGTCTTCTTGCAACCCCTAATCAAGAAAGAATATCTGACGGATAAGGAGCTGAAGTCAGCTCAATATTATGTCCTCACGAATTGTGCTGAGGTTGACAAGTATATGGTGATATTTCCTGGTGAGTACCTTATTAAAAGCAACTAAAATTGAACTTTTAACTAAAATCCTCCTAGCTAGATAGTATGTAGACTTATAATCATATCAATGTCCACAGCGTTTCCAAAGAGCGTTGTCTGGAGAAGAATCCTCAGATGGTAGAGGATACGCTTGAAGAACTCCTTGACTCAAAGATGGAATCAGAATTTCCAGATTGGTTCAAGGAGTATGTCCGAGATCCTGTCAACAACGTCACATGCCCTTACTTGAGTGCTCTAGCACAGGGACTATTCAAAAAGGTCTACACATTCCCATCTTACATAGTCAATGGCCTTAGGTTCCATACGATTGACTCTAACACGGCTATGGCTACAAGCAATTCTGGGGTGTGTGTTAGGGGGCAAGATTTAGGACCAGGTGATTTGTATGATTTCCACGGGAAGCTGAAACGAATAGTGCGCCTAGAATATCCCGGTTTGCCCTTGAAAAGAACCTTTTTGTTTGATGTTGACTGGTATGATCCTAATCCACTTGGTACGAAGAAGAATGAGCAGTATGAAATGGTTGACATAAACCATCGAAAGAGATACAAAACTAAGTACGAACCATTTATCTTGGCGACTCAAGCACGACAAGTGGTGTTTCTTGAATATCCAAGCAGGAAACGCGACAAGGCGGACTGGTTAGCTGGGATACCTATACGTGCCCGCTCCAAAGTGGAGTACGTTGAGAAAGACGACTCAATTACCAACTCGTACCAAGAAGAGGTTGTCGATGAACAAGCAAAAACTCATGTACAGGCTCGTGATGAGTTGATAGATCTACACGAGGACCAGTATGTAGACTTAGACGAGGACGCACAGGGTATGTGAGAAGGCTAGATTATGTATATAACTAGTTAGTTGTTGATAATAACAAGTTTTTGTGATTTACATGCTTTTCAAAATGTATGTAGGTATATACTAACACATTTTTCCTGTATTTGTTGCATGTTTTTGCAGATGCCGCGACATAGGCGACCCACATACCGTCCTCCTCCATGTGGCCAGTCAGGGGGTATTCGAGGAGGGGGGTCTGACTCAGAGGAGCAGATTAGTCAGAGCAGCCGCTCTACGGTTCCTGAGACGCCACCTGGTTCGAGCAGGGGCTCAAATTCGATCTTCGGGAACTTACAGGACGACGATTGTCCCTACACCGAGATTGAGGTCGGGGCTCAGTGGAACGGGAAGCCTGTGCTGTTCCCACTGGGTAAAGACAAGTAAGTATTATGCATTCCTTTATATATATATAGAACATACCTTAAGATAATTTATGTTACATCATTGTTACACTATACTAATTAATATTTATTTCTTGTATCTTATACATTGATAACAGGTTATGGCCTTCAGATGCAGCCGCTAAACTCGGTGACATCTTTCGGACCAGGAGGGAGCCCCCAGGGGCAGGGGGCGAGAAGTGGTCGTGCATCTCGGACCGGATGAGAGGCGAGTACTTTGATGAGTTGCGGGTAAATTTGAATCTGACATTCCTTTATTTGTTGTTATACTCGTTGTTTTAATGTGAGTGGTATGTTAGCCACTGTATGTGAGTGGTATGTTAGCCGCTGAACTTGGGTAATATGTTAGTCACCACTGTGTTAGTAAATTTTAGGACAATGTAAGTGGTATGTTAACTTGGGTGATATGTTAGTCACCACCGTGTTAGTATATTAGGACAATGTGAGTGGTATGTTAGCCACTATATGTGAGTGGTATGTTAACTTGGGTGATATGTTAGTCACCATTGTGTTAGTATATTTTAGGACAATGTGAGTGGTATGTTAGCCACTGTATGTGAGTAGTATGTTAGCTGCTGAACTTGGGTGATATGTTAGTCACCACTGTGCTAGTAAATTTTAGGACAATGTGAGTGGTATGTTAGCCACTATATGTGAGTGGTATGTTAACTTTGGGTGATATGTTCGTCACCACTGTGTTAGTATATTTTAGGACAATGTGAGTGGTATGTTAGCCACTATATGTGAGTGGTATGTTAGCCGCTAAACTTGGGTGATATGTTAGTCACCATGCATTGAATATGTTATGTTGTGATATCTTATTAAGTTGATGTCTCGGTTTACGTTATGTAATTTGGATGTTGTCTGGAATTGGGAATGTAGAAAAAGTACTTCATTCCCAACAGGTTGCTCCACCATATATGGCCTTGTTTCAAGTCACTGGGGTCAGCTCGATACAAGGATATGGTTTGCACTATGAAAAGGATGTGGCAACAAAACAACAGGCCTGCATGGTGTGATGAGGAGGAGTGGGCGCTTTGGGTGGCCTACTGGACTCGAGTTGATGTCCAGCAGATTGCGGACATCAACAGAGAGAACCGGCTGACAGAGCCATCTGAGGGTAAAGGGGTGGCCATTCACCACTACGGGTCGCAAGCTGTTCTTACGCATCACGTGAAATCTGTAAGTGTACATCTAATTTGGTCAGTTTATTCGTACATGTGTTTTGTGTTTCATTTCTATACATTTAAGGAGTTCCTAGCTTAATGTTTGCCTTTAATGAGTTCCTAGCTAAATGTTTACTTTTAATGTGTTTTGTGTTTCATATGTTCTTCGGGTGTCTTCAGGGGAAAAGAATACTGCCTTCGAGTACTTCAAAAGAGCCAAGCTGAAGAATGACGGATGGGTTGACAACAAGTCCGAGGCTATTGTGGTACGTTAATTTTGGTTAAAGTTCATATTTGTGTAGTAGTACAAGTTATTATGAAAAAAATGTAACTTATGATATCTGCATTTTACGCTTTCAGGTTGAGGTGGAGGCTCAGATTGAGAGGCAGCAGGCCGAAACGGGTGAGGAGCTGACAATTGAACAACAAAACAACATCTTTTTAGCCGTCAACACAATGGACAACAAAGGCCGAGTATATGGATTGGGGAGTTTTGGCCCTGTGATGACTACTCCTACCTACTCAGCATCCCAGCAATCTAGACAGGAGCAGGTCTCGGAGTTGGTGCAGTCACAGGTTTCAGAACATGTTGCACGACTCACAGAGGAAATGGAGCGACGAGATAGAGCCCTACGGGAGGAAAACGAGCGTCTTCGATTACAGATGCAGGCTTTCATGTCCAGGTTCGAGCAGCAGCCACCCCCGTCCGGTAGTTAGATTTTGACTTGTGTGTTTTTTTATTTCTTACTTTAGACTATGTACGGATATTGATTTTCATTACGGATGGTTTGTTAACTTTTGTAGAATGATTTCTGTATAATTAAAACAATTTCATTTTTCTAGATTTACTATCGGACAGTATATTTTGTGAAACAGGTGAAATATGAAAACAGGCTGCAAATTATTTTTAAAAAAAATTAAAAATCTGCTTTTTTTAGCGACGGATAAAATATCCGTCACTAAAAAGCAGATTATAAAAAAACAAAAATCTGTTCTTTTAGCGACGGATAAACTAAAATAGCAGATGTTTTTAAAAAAAAAAAAAAATCTTCTTTTTATCCGTCGCTAAAAAGTCAAAGGTTTATCCGTCGCGATTTAGCGACGGATAACCTATCCGTCATCCCACTTCCCGTGGGACGACGGCTTTTTTATCTGTCGCTAAGGACCTAGCGACGGATCACTACTGTTTTAGTGACGGATAAATCTGTCGCTAAAACAGTAGTTTTTTGTAGTGCAAAAAGAGTTACGAAATCTTATATTCCAGCTGCAAATGCTCCAAATAGAAGTGAATTGTCTGAAGGGCAAATTACAAATGAGTCTAAGGCACGCATGAAGCGTGGGAGACCAGTCGGTTGCAAAGATAAAAATCCTCGAAAACGGAAAGGATCTAATAATGGCCCATTAGAGGAAAAAGCTCTAGAAGAGAGTGATAAGACTCCTGTTGAGTCACACGACAATGCAAAAGAGATTTAGGTACCTGAAATTGTTGAAAATGAAGAGATCTCGATAGATTATGTCGTGAATAGAAAGACATGGAACCGAAATGAAATCGACATCGACACAATATTCTCATATAATGTAGCGCGCGATATTGTGGAACAAAATGAGGATCTTGAACCTACATCTATAAAAGAATGTAGTCGTAGAGATGATTGGCCAAAATGGAAAGAGGCAATTACTGCAGAATTGAACACTTTTGGAAAACGTGAAGTTTTCGGACCTGTAGTCCGTACATGTCAAATGGTGTAAAACCTGTCAGATATAAATGGGTATTTGTGCGAAAAAGAAATGAGAAAAATGAAATTGCAAAATATAAAGCAAGGCTTGTCGCACAAGGTTTTACTCAAAGACCTGGAATTGATTAAGAAGAGACGTATTCTCCTGTGATGAATGCGATTACATTTCGCTATCTGATAAGTCCGGCTACACATGAGAAACTTGAAATGCGTCTTATTGATGTTGTTACAGCCTATCTGTATGGCTCACTGGAAAATGACATGTACATGAAAATCCCTGAGGGGTTCAAAGTGCTCGCATGACTATCCCGAGATGGTTATTAAATTAAGTTGAATAAATCCTTATATGGATTAAAATAATCGGGACGAATGTGGTTCAATCGTTTGAGTACATTTTTAAAAAATGAAGGCTATACAAACGATCCTATATGTCCATGCGTTTTCATTAAACGATCAGGATCAAAATTTGTCATTATTGATGTATATGTCGATGACTTGAATATTATTGGAATTCCTGAAGAGTTAGCAAAGGCAGTCGATTGTTTGAAAAATGAATTTGAAATGAAAGACCTTGGGAAAACAAAGTATTGTTTGGGTCTACAAATCGAGCATTTGGCAAATGGCACGCTTATCCATCAGTCCAATTATTTGGAAAGACTGTTGAAACGATTTTATATGGATAAAGCTCATCCGATAAATACCCCCATGGTTGTAAGGTCTCTCGATATGAAAAGAGACCCATTTAGACCTCGTGAAGATGATGAATAACTTCTTGGCCCTGAAGTGCCATATCTTAGTGCTATTGGCGCACTGATGTATCTTGCTAACAATACTCGACCTGATATAGCTTTTGCTGTTAATTTACTAGCAAGATATAGTTCTTCTCCAACTCGAAGACATTGGACTGGAGTTAAACAAGTACTTCGATACTTACGAGGCACAATGTATATGGGCTTGTATTATCCAAAATGTAGCAATTCAGAATTAATTGGATACGCACTGCACTCTTTTTCCTTTGACTATGTTTTTATCCCACTGAATTTTTCTTAGCAAGGTTTTTAACGAGGCAGTATCTCTCGCATACCACCTACCACTAACTCATATTCATTCAAGGGGAGTGTTAGAGATAAATGTACAATAGTTAGTACTATCTAATTAGGACTGTTATTAGAAGAGTTATAATGTATTCAGGATACACTTCTAGATATGCTCCAGAAAATTCTTTCACTCGTATACATACATCATGTACTATCACTTTATGATTTGAATAAATTCTCTATTCTCTTAGCATGTGATGATCATAGACTTGCAATTTTTAGTTTATAGAGTACCAAAATATATTTTCACTAAATAGTAGCAGTAATATGAAAATGCAAATTAAATGATAGTTAAACGGAAGAAAATGTAAAATGAATATTACAAAACCAAAGATATCCAATAGTAACTTATTATACAACAGCCAAAACGTCAAATGCCACGCTCATTTTTCAAACATCAACCAAGCTCATTCCCAGTGGTTGATGTTCATTATTTCCTCCTCCGATAAACCTGATGTTTTAAATTAATAGGAAAAACATGTAGTAAGTAAATGTCAAATTCTCATAATTTTGGAAGATGCAAAAGTTGAAGAAAAGATGTTGCCGAAAATTAATAGTTACCATATTCCGTTAGGAGTCGAAAATTGTCATTTGGCAGGTCATCCAGCTCCGCCTCAAGCTCCACCTTGTCAGTTTCAGGAAGGGAAACTTCAACTAGAAGATCGAAATTCCCCATGCTTTGTTGTTCGTCAAGTATTTGCTTTGCTGATATAACTGAAGACTTAGAGCATTCCACCAACTTTATTGATACCAGTGTCATTAGCTCTGCAAAAGCCTGGGGAATCTCCTCCAATTCCTTCATTGTGTGAAAACTCAGATGCTCGAGGCAAGGGAAATGGGAACAGTCCTCCACTGTCCATGTCACTAGTTTAGAATCTCTTATTGACAAGCATTTCAAGCTCTGAAATTCCCCTTCAATTGTTTCCCACTCTTTTCCATTGAATGCATCACTTAGTAGGATGAGGAAATCAAGATTCGGCAATGAGCCAATGATTCTCATGCTTTCCCATGGTATTGTTGTACCACCCAGAGTCAACTTTCTAAGGTTACTAGGAAATGTGTAGTTCGCTATACCAAGACACCCCATTTGATAAAACTTGAGGGTTTCAAGTTTAAGACAATGATTAAAGCGTGGCATCAATGTTGTTACCAGTTCCTCACCATGAATCTGAGCATAAAAGACAGTCAATTTTTTGACATTTGGAATCCTGCGAAGCACCTCCTCACTACTAATGAATACGTTCGTAAGTGTTTCCAGATTTTCAAGAAAAACGTCGGTGTCAGAGGGAGGATCCGGGAATGACACGATGTTGGAGAACATAAGATTCTTAATGTAGCGTAACTCCCAAATCTCACGTGCAATGGGATAGTCCATTGAATGCTCATCATAGACTTTGGCAATTAAGGTCTCTAGATTGGATAACAAGGTTATTGAAGAGAAATTGCTCAACGTACGTGAGAGAGTTGAAATCTTGAGGAACCTTATGTTAACAAACTGCATTAGATAGCTGACTGAATCTATCTCATAGGGATGAGAAAATACTCGTAATACGCGAGACAACAAGAATTTTGGCCGGGATACTCGACGACGACCAAAAGAAATAAAAGATCGAGGGGTTTCCTTTTGTTGAAGGCCATCAGCATGAGCAACTAAACGACATTGACCTTCTATTGTTTCTGGAAGTTCAGAAAGACCATGATGTACATGAAGAAACATCTCCCTGTGAGCTACTTTGATGCATAGATCCCTTACTAAATCATGGAGAATTAAACTTTTGATCACCCCTCTAACTTTTCGCTTCGTCTTGACTATGACGAGATTTCTGTTAATAAGATCAGTCAGACAATCTAACACAACTTCATCTATAGTTTTACCATCTATTGGCTTTAAGAATCCATCGGCATCCCATAACTTGGTGATCTCAGAAATTCGAATTTCTTTGTCCTCTGGAAAAGTTGCTAGGTATAGGAAACAAGGTTTTAAATGAATAGGCAATTGGTTGTAACTCAAAGACAAAACATTCATGCAATGCTCGTCATTTTCTACACCTATAATGGAGTTTATATTTCTCTCTATGATCTCCCAATTTTCAAGTGTCCTGTTTGACACATTAAGGAGTCCACCAATCACAACTATAGCTAAAGGAAGACCTTTGCACTTCCTGGCAATTTCCTTTCCACAAAGTTCTAACTCACAAGGACATTCACCTTGCCCAAACACCCTTTTGGAGAGTAAATTCCAACTTTTATCGGCATTTAGAAGTTGCAACTCAAAAGGACTGCAAGAGCCAACTTGAATTGCAACATCTGAAAGCCGAGTAGTTAATAGGATTCTACTAGCATTATTCTCCTCGGGACAAAACCTACGTATCTCATCCCATGCCTTGACATCCCAAATATCATCAATTACAATAAGATATGTTCTACCCAACAAACCCTTGTGTAATTTTTCCCCTAGATATTCATCCTTGATCTGATCGGGTTTATCAATGCCGATATCATGTAAAAGAAGAAAAAAGTGATCTGGTGGTATAAGATTGAGATATTGTTACCCAGGCTGTAACGTCAAATTGATGCTTAATATGTGGGTGGTTGTAGATATTTGTGGCGAGAGTAGTCTTACCGAGGCCACCCATGCCCACAACGGGGATGATCTGGCGACTTGATTCTCTTGCAGTGAGCTGACCCATGAGACTCTTCATCTCCTCCTCAAATCCTACCATATCTACTGTAGCACCACGAGGAGGCACTGATGGTGGTACTAAACTTCTCGTCAGCTGATCTTGTTCACCATTCTTCTCTTTGGATTGCTCTACTTCCTGGATGATATGATCCATTTGTTGGATTGTGTCATCTAACATCTGCAAGAAAAGAGCACTTGATGTTTCTTCTCCATTATTTGTGGGAGTTTGGATTTTAACAAGGTATGATTCGATTGAGTCTTCAGCTGCATAAGCAAAACAAATCATTTCTTTCTTTAAATCTTTGGTTATGTTATGGGAATAAGACTCAAGGGCATCAACCAAGCAATCAACTTTATGAAACAAAGATTGAATTTGGGATTTCGAGAAAGAAGCAGGGGATGAAGAAGTGTGTTGGATTCGATTTAAGACGTTCATAAGGGAAACAAGAGCTGCATATGCGGTTGCCATTTCGATTAATTGGTAACAAGGATTATGGAAACCAGAGAGCTAGCTTGTTTCAGATGCAAGGCTATATAGGAGTTGTTGTATGTACATACTACTACATCCTCAGGGCTCATTTTCATTATATTATATAATTTTATTAAATTATTTACTTTCTCTCGTCATTGTTCAAATAATGTCTATTTTAACTTTTGCGATTAACGTTTTTAAGTTTGACTCCGATTTAATCTTAAACCGTTAACGTAAAATATTCAATTCAATTATATAATGAAACTTTACTTCCTAAAGTTTCATTATATAATTGAATTGAACATTTTACGTTAACGGTTTAAGATCAATCGAAATCGAAAAACGTTATTGTCAAATCAAAAGCGACATTTGTCATGGAACGAAAAATATAGTTTAATAGTAATTTGCGGTTAAAATCAAATAAAATTGACTAGTTAAATTCAAAATGAAATCTTTATAACGTAGTAAGTACAGTGCTACTATAGTTACATACGAAGACGTGTGATAAAGGAATCCAAAGAAAACTTATTCACTTTGTGTAATTAATACGCCACTAATATAAATTAACACTGCATGTAAGTGTAGCACATAACTCCACCTCCTAAACAGATCGGCAAAGGGTCCCTTGCCAGCAATAATAACATCAATAATACAATGGGGAATTTACGACGCACCCTCCGTGAATAATAATAGTAGTACTAATAATGTAAGGATCCCATCACTAAACGATCGAGTCGTGGCGGCCAGCGATTCTTTCGTAAAATTTCAAAATTATCTTTGTCGATGTAAACACATCTTCTTTTTCACACGGTCTATTCTTGCTCGTGTGCGAATTGGAAGATTTCCAAGTTAGTCTCCCATCATAGGATTGCTACAGAGCAATCACACTTTTACTCTGAAGTTCTTATGAATTGATTCACAAAAATAAATGTACACCTTGTTGTTATGAGTACCGTTCTAAATCCATTTAACCTCTCTGAAACTTAATTTGAAATTTGGATCGTTATAAAAAAAAAAATAATAATAATAATAATAATAATAATAATAATAATAATAATATGTTTTTAAACGGCAAAATAATATATAATTACTAGAATTGGGACAATGTTTACATGAGCATGATCAAGAATGCTCCAAAATTACATGGCTCCGACAAATAAACACAACAACACATCGTAAAGTTCCTCTCATCTCTTCACCTATCCAACTCCACTAAACAATATCCACCTTTTTACACAAAAGCTTCATCACCAATTCTTCGCCACCCATTCCAAAAGGATTCCCCAACCAAAATTGCTTTCCAATATTGCTTTACAATGAAACACCAAAACCGTAAATTCCACAAGATAAATACATCTATATTGGCCAAGCACCCCTCCCCTAGTAGGGGTGATCATAAAATTCGAAATCTAAAAATTCGATCCAAAAATTCGAAAATCCAATCCAATCCGATGTATTCGGATTGGATTACGGATTATGATATTTTAAATCCGAAGATTTTTGGATTAATCCGATCCGATCCGTCGGATTTTCGGATTAGTCCGAAAATCCGAATTAATTAAAAAAAAAATTCCCCTTATAACAGCTTCCTTCAATGATTCCCATTTCGGCATTTCCTTCCCAAACGGCTAAACCTAAACCTGACAGTGAAAGAAGCAGAAGCAAAGGCAAAGCCAGATTTGGATGAGATCGATCCGACTTAGTTTTTTTTTTTTTAATTAAAGTTCGGATTATTCGGATTAAATCCGATCCAATCCGAACTTTTTCGGATTAATCAGAAATCCGATCCGATCGTTTGGATCGGATTTCGGATTGAGCCTTTAGTGGTCCGAAACTTCGGATTGATCCGAACTTCGGATCGGATTAATCCGAACGTGCACCCCATCTTATGTTTTTGTCAAAGCAAATGACAATAAATTTAAGGTGAAGCACCAATAAAATTCGTTAATAATAATAATAATAATAATAATAATAATAATAATAATAATAAAAAAAAAAAAAAGAAACAAGAAGGGACATGAATATCATACACCAACGTTTGCCGGTTAATGTATTCTAAGGATGTTTATGTGAAGTTATCAAATTTCGAGTAAGTATCGAACTTCTTATGTGGAGATCAAAAGAGATCGACATAAATTACTGTTATATTCAGAAACATTAGAGATTTTTACTAAAAATATCGGTGATATACATGAAATGACATTACATATATACTCATCAAACATTATTAATATTATTCGAATTATTATACGACATATATTTAAAAATGTCAGTCCGACTCTTAAATCTCTCATTAATACGGGTATTCCAATATCTTTTGAAATACTAATTAATTAGAGTAGATTAGAATATATACATATTATTCTTTTTTTAATGAAAATATACTTTAGTATTCGTTATAGAAGACTTCTCATGCATTATATATGCTGAAAGTCTCCTCAATAAAATTAGAGTTCAGTGAGCTTCCAAACACAGCTACAATCTGTCTGGCAATTAAGTTAGCCATCACACTGAGTGTGAATCGAATAAGTTCTAGCTTAGGTTGTTAGGCTGAGATGCCATAACTGCAGAGATTATGGCTTCGATTTTTGTTTACAGCGGGTTGTAATCTAATGTATGTTAATTGTGATAGATTAAGCGATGATTATGTAACGATTGATATGAATGATATTTTTTTTTTTTTTTGGTAGAAATATGAATGATATATTGGATCAATGTAATATGATTGTAATAATGATTTTCTTAATGAAAAAAAAAAAAAAAAAAAAAAAAAAAAAATATATGAGTGCAAACATAACCTACGTTAAGACCGGCCTCACCTAACAGTCCAACACAATGTTGTTGCAATTTTACCAAGTCATTGATGATAGAAGACTTTTCAGGAATAATGTTAAACGGATTAGTAACATTCCAGTATAGAATCTGGCTGTGGGTTTGCATTAGGTACACCACTTTTTTTTTTTTGGTTACATTCATATACATTTGTGGCTTTTAAAATTCTTGTTTAATCCAAAATGTACTGGATAGATACTGTTCATACTAGATCACACTAGAATGATAGCCTATAGTATAGTTGGATTTGTCCTCCAAGAGTCACGATTAAGGAAATTGCCCAACTTGATTATAAAATTTGCCCAACTTGATTATAGCATTGCCCCATCACTGTAAATATACTTTGTGTGTGGCCACTTCTTGAGTATAACTTCTTGTGAAAATTGATCCATGCATCACAAATAGAAGACCCAAACCAGATGGAAAAGGCTTCACATATGCAG
This sequence comes from Plantago major, assembly GCA_026545765.1. NCBI lineage: Eukaryota > Viridiplantae > Streptophyta > Magnoliopsida > Lamiales > Plantaginaceae > Plantago > Plantago major. The sequence goes on from CM048843.1 coordinate 67,915,101, forward strand.
CAAAAAAGTGCAAATAAGAGTCCATTTGGTAACAGCCAAATCAAATATAAGTCATGTGGCAAACTTGGCAAACAGTGATTGGGCGAATTTTCTAGTTGAATTACAGACTTTATGGATTGGGACTACAAAATTAAGTCAGGCAGGCTATTTTCACGGACTCATAAACAGAAAGAAACACTTTTGATGTGGCAGGCTATTATCTTGGAATCATACACAAAAACAAACACCTTTGTTGTGGTTGAATCTTTAGCATACAACCATTTTTTTTTTTTTTTTGAGTAGTTGCTGACATCTATAAAAATGGATAGACGGTGAATAAAATTGGCACATGAAGATAACATAGAAATAAAAATGCTACCCATTCATGACATGTGTTAGAAAATTTAAGACTCACAACAAATATTATCATCCTAGGGTCTTCATTTTACATTCTCAGCAGCTAAATTTCAAAAGATGCCAATTTGTTCACCTTGGAAGTATATAGATAGCTTTTAGAACTCATGTTGAATACATTGTTGTAGTTACATGTGAATACATGATAAAACATACATTGCTGTAGACCTGTAGTTACATGTGAACACATGATAAAACAATCCAAAGAAAATATATTCACTGTGATTAACAAAAATCAATCAAATTTATCTCTCTTGTTGAGAGCTCCACTCTCTGGCTGGAGATTGAGTTCTTGCTTCCTGCGAGTCTCAATCTTCTTTTCTTGTATACCACACATTGTGAGATCACTAAGCCAAACTTGTCGAGTGTTTGTGAGGTCACCCCAAATTTGTTTACTGTGTGTTCTTGGATTTTCTCGTGATACTCATTTCGGGTGGCCCCTCTGTCTATCTTTCTTTGTCTTTCTAGTTTTAAATTTTAAAAAATAAAAAATAAAAAAATTCAAAAATCTTTTTCTGCTTTATCTTTTAAATCTTGTTTCTTTTATATGATACGATTTATTGTCAGTGATTTTGCTCGCCTTTCTCTGTTTCTATTCCTAACCTCTCTCTAGTGCTGGGGTGTCTTTTTCCCTTCTTTTGTTTGTGTGCTTCAGGAACGTTCTGGTTGATATTGTGATCTTTCTCTCATAGTCTTCTTCGCTACTTCTGGCTTCCTGTTTGGACTCTGGCAGTATGGATCATTTGGTTGAAGGGATGGTTAAGAAATTGAACTTAACTGAGGTAGAGGCTGAGAAGATTGAAATTCCGGCGGACATTTGGAATACAGCAGCAGTGAATCATGATCTTTGTTTGGTTCGCCGGGTTCTTTCACGTAAATCCATTAATTTGGAAGCTTTCGAACGTACTACGACATCTGGGTGGGATCTCCTTCGTTCAGTGAGGATGCAGAAGCTTGGTGATGATAGGATTTTAGTGCAATTTGAACATGTCGTTGACAAGAACAAAGTCTTGAATCAAGGTCCATGGGCGTTTGATAAAAATCTCGTCATTTTACGCAAGTTGTTGGCTCGAGAGGATCCGCTGCAAGTACCCTTGGATGATTGTGAGTTCTTTGTGCAAGCCACTGGCATACCTGTTATGATGATCCATCAACGTTTGGCAGAAGTTTTGGGGAATGCTATGGGTACATTCGTGAATATGGATAATTCGCACTCCAAAGATTTTTAGGTTCTGCTTTATGATTCCGGGTCAGATTGGATGTTACTAAGCCAATTCAGCGTATGATGCAAATTACTAGACCAGATGGACAAGAGTCACAAGTTCAGTTGGCGTATGAGCGTTTACCAAACTTCTGTTACTACTATGGGATTCTGGGTCATTTGGTTAAGGATTGTCATGCGTGCATGGATTTGGTGAACGAGGAGGGGGAAGTCCTTGAGGATAAGTTGTTGTATGGGGATTGGCTTCGTACACATCCTAACGCACTTCAATCTAGGTTTGTCAATGGCAGCTTCTCAAGAAGCTATGGCAGATCACATCGACCATGTTTTTCAACCTCGTCTCCGGTTTCTGCAAATACAAGGGACGTTCGAACTACTCCAGTAAGTTCAGGGTCCAGGTCTGCAATTATTGAGAATAATGGTTTAGCACAGGATACGGAGAATAATTCAAAGAATGTGGAGGTTTCGAATTCTCGTAACGGAAAGTCAGTTACGAGTAAAGGCAAAGAAATCTTAACTGATACTAGTGGGGCCGAGATTTCAGGCTTGGAATTGGCGTTAATTCCTAGCAGTTTGGAAAGTCAATATTTGATTCTAGCAAATTCTGTAACTCCCATAATTAAAGATGGCAGTGTGGCCGATATGTGTGTGGACTCTGATCAAATTATTCCTTACCAACATCAGGCTGCTAGTTATGATGAAGCCCATGATCCCTCCCCAAGCCATAAGCCCATTTGTCCCAACCCAATTCCCTTACCAGACAAAACAAAAATATCTCAAACCAATCCTTCAGCACTGGCCCAATCTAACCCTGTTGAACCCTTTATGTTTGCAACTCGTCAACCCTTCATAGCCCAATTCAAACTGGCCCATCCTACCTCCCAGATTCCTCCTGCAGTTTTTCCAAAACTGAAGCGTCCCAAAATCATCCGCAGAACCCCCACACCTCTTAATCCATCTGTTAGTGATATGGCAACAATTCCAGTTCAGAAAAAAAGAGGACGACCCGCAGGTAGCAAAAATAAGGGTTCGATTGGTGGTAGTGTGGATGAACAGTCGAACGAATTCGGAGATCAGTCCACCAAGAAGTTTAAGGGTAAGATATCAGTTGGAAATCTTTTACCAGAGCAACCCCGCCTATCTCAATGAGTTGCTTAAGCTGGAATTGTCAGGGTTTGGGGCACCCTCGGGCAGTTCGTGCACTTGGGAATTTGCTTCAGGATTCCCGCCCCAAGCTTGTTTTTTCTGATGGAGACTAAATTAGATGATTCTGGGACAAACAAGTTGAGAGAGAGGTTTAATATGTATGGTATTGGTGTTTCTGCTATTGGACGTTCTAGTGGATTAGCTTTATTATGGGACAACGATACCTCTGTTACAATTTTGAGCTATAGCAAAAATCATATTGATGCTAATGTTCAATTTTGTGATAGTTCGATTTTGTGGCGTTTTACTGGTTTTTATGGTGAACCGGATACTGGACAAAGAAAGCGTACTTGGAAATTATTGCGAACTTTGGGTACTCATTCGAGTCGAGAATGGCTAATTATGGGTGATTTTAATGAAATTCTTAGTCATGATGAGAAGTTAGGAGGTCCACCTACCCCGGAATGGCAATTACAGGATTTTCGGGAAACACTTAGACATAATGATCTGTTGGACCTTGGGTATACGGGTTACAAATTCACTTGGTCTAATCGCAGGGAAGAGCCCAATAATACTAAGCTTAGACTGGATCGGGCTCTTGCTAGTCCAGCTTGGAAATTACTCTTCCCTCAAGCCCAAATACTTCACTTGACTAATAGGAAATCGGATCACTCACCTGTCTTAGCCAGATTCTTCTCCGCCATCCCTACTCGCAGGAACAGTAAACCCAATTTTCGGTTTGAGGCTATCTGGCTGTGCTCCAGTGATTGTGAGCGGATTATCAAGGAATCTTGGAATCTGGAGGGTGCTTTTGCCGAAAATATGGAGGATTGCAGTATTGGCTTGCTGAATTGGAGTCGAGCATCTTACCCAAATATTCGGCGGAAAATCGGGAAGGTGAACAAGGAGCTAGAAAGGTTACAACGACTTCCTTTTTCAGCTGATATTAAGAAGGAGGAGAGTAAATTGAAAAGTGAGTTGGGGGATTTACTTGATCGAGAGGAAACACTTTGGAAGCAAAGGGCAAAAACGCAATGGTTGGCCGAGGGCGATCGTAATACGAAGTTTTTTCATGCCCAAGCTTCGAAAAGGGCAGATCGGAATCATGTTGCTAGTTTGCGAGATGGAATGGGGGTTCTTCAGTCTGATTTGGATATAATGGGGAATATTGCTGTGGATTATTTCACAGACATTTTTAGAAGCAGGCAGCCTTCTGAGCAGGAACTGGACGATGTGGTGAAGACTATGAGATTGAAAGTGGATCAAAATATGAACTGGGATCTCTCCAGACAGTTCACTGCACTTGAGGTAAAAAAACTCACTCTTTGACATGTTTCCTACTAAATCTCATGTCCCTGATGGCATGCCTGCTCTCTTTTATCAGAAATTTTGGCATATTCTTGGACCCCATGTGACTGATTGTGTGTTAAATATTCTGAATAAACGCACTTTTAATCCTAAACTGAATTATACCCATATTGTTCTTATTCCTAAGTGCCAAGCACCAGAGTTGATTACCCAATTTAGACCCATAAGTTTGAGTAATGTCATTTTTAAGATAGCTTCTAAAGCTATTACTAATAGACTCAAGCCTCATATGAACCATATTATAGCCGAGACCCAATCTTCTTTTGTGCATAATCGTTTGTTCACTGATGGCAAGTGTAGTGAAGAATCTGTGTTTCGTATTTTTTGTACCTGCCACTATGCGAGACTTTTTTGGGCTTTATCACCTGTATCTAATCTTATTTCCATGACAGCAACACGTTCAAATTCTGTATGGGACTGGGGTTAGTGATGTTTGCAAGGCTGCAACAAACAAAGGAGTTCAATTTGTTTATGGTTTCATGCTGGAGCATATGGACAAACAGGAATAAAATTGTACACGAAGGCAAGGGACTGGAGCCAGTAGAAGCAAATAATTTTGTGGCGGACTACATAGCCAGGTACGCAGAAGCACAATCGCAGTTCACTAGTCCTCGACCCCCTGAAAGTCACCCAATTACTTGGACACCACCTACTGGGAACACAATAAAGATTAATTTCGATGGCGGCATCAATCGACATCCCCCTTTTGCTGAACTTGGCGTGGTTGGACGAAATAGCTTGGGTCAGGTCGTGGTTGCGGAAGTAATGGCAGCTAAACAAGCAGTTTTATTCAGGTTTCACTCATGTCGTCTTCGAAGGAGATTGCCTAACAGTGATCCGAGCCATCAATTCAGTTTTTCAAGACTTTTCTTGTATCGGTAATTTCATTTATGAGATTAGACAGTTGTGTTATGTTTTTGAGTCTTGTAATTTTATTTTCGTACCTAGACAAGGTAATTGCTTGGCACATTCTCTATCACAGCATATTACTCAGGATTGTGATGGAGAAAGCATACTACCTGCTGAACTTATTTGATGGGCTCTGTATCCTTGCGCCTATGGCGTTTTTCTGTTGGTGATAATAGATGATTTATTTCTCAAAAAAAAAACTTGATAATTTTCTTAACAATATAGGTCCGTCTCTAGATAAAGTAGTTGAATGTTCAATAAATTCACCTTATTATGAAGATATATACACATTTCACGTTACCAAATTAAACCTTTACTGCAGAATATGTAATATCATGAAGAAAATATGGTTCTGCCAGATGGCTTACATACAAAAAATGTTGAAGATAACAAAAAAGAAAGGATATGATTCCTCAACCAAGAACAAAACTAGGCCATATTGTGCAAGGGAAGGAAGAAAATGGATCTCAATAGTATTTATTCGACAGTATTGCAGAACACACAAGAACAACAGGAAATATTTCTCTGATAATCAAAGATATTGGCACAGGCAATGTTATCTCAATGCTGCATCATTTGCTTCTGCCTGTATAACAAAAGAAAACCAATGAACGGAAGAACAAAGGCAAAACAGAACAGAACAAAACAGAACTAATAATCTTAACTCACCTTGGCTTGGAATGAAGTTGGAATCAACAATTTTGTTTGTCAGCAGGAGCAATTTCAAGCTTGAATACCCCTCCTTTGGAACCCTCTTTTAGTCTTGCCTCCTCAATTACGCGAGCACAAGAAACAGCTTCCGAAGTAACGCGTTCCATGTACAACATCTCAAGTGTTGTACCGACACCATGTGGAATCTTTTGCAGATTCTCGCAATTCTTGATCACAAGAAACTTTAGCTTTGGGAAAGCTTCAGGTCTAGCAGTCCAGTCCATTATATCTGATTTTTCAATATGCAAGTGTTCAAGACTGTTGAAACCATGATGAACCTCCCAGGAATGTCCATTGCACGCGTTCTTCTTCAGTTTCAGCTTCTCAAGTGAAACCAGCATTTCCAACCCGGAAACCTGACCCCAATCCAAATAAGTATTGCTCAATACTAGAACTTTCAGCTTTGGCGGGAATCTATTATATTCAGGTAGGTAACGCATTGGATTTTCGGAGGCTACTCCCTGATCCACGACGTGCACCAGCTTCAGTTTATTCAGAATGGTCAATTTTTCGAAGCAACTAGACTCCATTGGCTTGGAAAGGTCCCCTTGGATTCCTAGCGTAAGCAGGTTTTTTGCCTTGGAAAATACTTTGTCAGTGCAACTTTGAGGCGACAACCTACTAAGCGTCTGAAGGTGCTCACCTCTTTGTCCCTCCCCGTCCTTTTTCAGAATGATTGATGCTTTCGTCTTCAAATGCCTCAACTGCCACATCTTCCAAATATCAGCTTCGATCTCAAGCTTGGGTGATGATACAAGTAGTACAAGAGTCTGTAGGTTCCATAGATTGGAGAGGATCTCTGGAAGACTCTTAAGGTCATGGCCCACGGCAAGAGTGAGATATCTCAAGTGCATTAGCTGTAGAAGCTTCGGAGGAAATCTTGGAAATTTAAGGTTTTCGGCTTCGAAGACTCTCAGCAATGCAAATCCATCGGTTACGGGTGATATATCAGTGAGAGCTAAGAGAATTGGAGATTTGTGGAAGCACAGGAACGAACGTGCTACTGCCAAATGTGGTTTTCCCTTGAAGAAATCATGAACATATGAATGAATGCAAAGGCGTCGGCTTTTTTCAATTGTTTCTGGCGAAGGGAAAAATTGTCCTAGTTCTGTCTTGTGGACTTCTTGAAACAAGTTTTGCTCTTCAACTGCAGCTTCCTTTTTACAAAACTCCCTGATTGTGTCATGCACTTGACATGTTTTAGCCACACCACCAGGTTCTGTTTTCCTAACCATCAGCAGGTTGCGGTTGATGAGATCGCTTATGTTGTCTGCAGCAACTTGCTCCAAGCTCTTTCCTGCACTTGGTTGTATGAATCCTTCTGCGATCCATAACCGCTCAAGTTTCTTGACAGGAATTTCGGCATCTTCAGGAAACATTCCTAAATACAGAAAGCAGTTTCTCAAGTCATACGGCAGTTTTTCGTAACTGAGCGAGATAATTTTCTCAAGGACATTCTGATTGTCTTTATCAACAAGATAAGATTTCACACTCTTGGATATCTCGAGCCATTCCTTCTTTAAAGCCGTAATAGAACCTCTTGCTGTTGATATTTTGTCCACCAGGATTCCTCCAATAACGACAATCGACAGGGGAAGTCCATCACAATTGCTTGCAATGGACATCCCAACTGTCTCCAATTCTTTAGGGAAAACATTAAGCTGCCCGTACACTTCGTATTGTAGCAGCTCCCAACTCTCCGGTTTCGTTAAGAACCTCAGATTATGAGGTTCTTTCCTAGGATTAGCATGCGTTCCCACCACCCTATGCCTACTTGTTATCAGGACTCTACCTGCTTTATTTTCTGTTGGCAAGCAAGCTCTGATTTCGTTCCAAGCATTTGACGTCCATACATCATCCATCACAATCAAGAACGTTCCGGTTGCAAGATAGTTCCTGACAAGCTGTGTTAGATCATGAATGGTCGCGTTAGCAGGTACGTTGCTGGTAAAGCGTTTGAGAATTGTTTTGAGCACATCTTCCATGTGGAGATCTTCAGAAACATTCACCCAGATGAGAACCGGATACTCAAATTTGATTGTAGGATCCTGGGTTATCTTCCACGCCAATGTTGTCTTTCCCAGACCTGGCATACCAATGATTGAAATAACTTCAAGTTGATCTGTTTTTGCATTCAGATAACTGATTATGGTATTCGCCTCATCATCAAAACCGACAATGTTGTTTTGCCTTATCTGCATATATCCAACATAAGAATTCTGAGACTCACACTATAATATGATCCAAATCATTGAAGTGAAATTTACTATTTAAAAAATGGCAACTGGTCTTCTCTTTATAACAGATTTGAATCATTAATGTGTAAGAAAACCATTGAAAAGGAGAAGACAGAAGAAAATGCTACTAGTTTCACTATAGGATCATTAGTTTCAAATGTACAGGAATAATAGGAACATAAGCTATTCTGTTTCTTTTTCAATTTCTTCGGCATGCTTCATTCTATCAATTTGCTAGGCTCCTTTGCATTTCTTAGAGAAAGAGTCTCACTTTCTCAGCACTTATCTCACCACAGACACCTCTTGTTATTTCTCATGGGTATTTGTTACTAGACTAGGCACTTTAAATTCATCACTTACATGTTTAAAGGGGTGAATTTTGAACGGTTTTACTATGGCGTTTCAATGTTCAAGTTTCTAAGACTTGTTCAGTTCTGTTCCTGCTAATGTTGGTATTTTTTATAGCTGACCTCATTTTGGTAGGCACATATATATTTGTGGTTCCCTAGCTCTCAAACTTAATTGTTTATCTCCAAGTTTGTGGTTGAAGCTCAAGAAATAGCTCCTTCTGTTGAAAGATTGACATGGCAAAGACTAGCTCCTGCATCAATTTTAGTTCTGATTGAGCAGAGCTTTGCATATTCCGACAGCTGTTTCACTATCTACTCATACTATTCAAGCTTTGCTTTAACTATTTGGTTCTGTTCAGTAGTTTCATTGCTATAGCTGCTTCTGTCAACGTTGAATTCGTTATGATTGATGTTCAATGATTTTGATTCCTTCATCATCTTGTAATGTTAGGTCTCGGTCATGTAAACCAGGCCAGTGGTGCCGTATGTGGGAAATTGAACTTTGTTGAGATATTACATTATCTGCTATGGTTGCTTACTGTGAGTACTATTAGATTTGAAGTTAAGAAGTTTAATGGCAAGAATGATTGACTTGTGGACGATCAAAACACGTGCGATTCTTGTTCAAGAAGGTTACTTACTAGAGCAAAAGATCAAGATAAGATGGCTGTGGCTTGGAGCCCATCCCAGAATTCAGAAATCTTGGATAAGGCACATAGTCTAAGCCTCTAAGGAGTTAACTAAAGTTCAAAAGAGACAACTTGTTGATGTTCTTTGGTTGAAACAGGCTTAACATGACTAAATCCTTATCAAATAGACTATACGTGAACATTACCCAAAAAAAAAAAAAAAAAAAGAAAGACTAAACATGAAGACAAAAATCTGTAATATCAGTCAGCTACAGCTTGATGTATTTAGTAGGGGATGAAGGTAAGGCTAGCTAATATTCTCATGAATGCACCAATTGGTTCACTCTAATACTTAAAAAACACTTACTTCAACCACATACAATAAATTTCTAAATAAACTTGCAATAATGCTGCAAATTAGCTTTCTTTTCTCACTCTATTCCTGATAACTTGATGACTAAACTATTAGTTTGAGATAAATAGGATGATGACAGAACATACCTAGCAAACGGGTCATTTATTTTGGATCCGGGTCTGGTTTGGATTAAAATACTTCAATTCATTTCAGATTGGAAGAATACAGAGTCGTATCTTGTTCGCATTATAATCCTTTCTATCATTCATATGAGTACTTTCGGATCTAGAAAGTTTGGAATGATTGATTATATCGGGTCATTCTTGGATCATTTTTGAACCGGGTGTATTTAAAAATACATTAGTAAAAAATATACAATTATGCGCAAGTCAATGATATTTATATGAACTATAATTCGAGTGATTTAGGATAAGACATTGCAGGTCAATTTTAATTTGGGTTGGATGATTTCAGTTTTTGGCAAAAAATTTTACGGTTGACCATCATAAAGAGGGTCCAAATTCAGATTATGGGTTTGGTTGAATTTCAACAGGTAGGTATATTGAACGTTTTGAAATGAAAGGAAACTTTGTGACACCAAAAAATTAAATCATGAGGAAGGGATATGCACATGAGTTAAGTGAAATGAATTGAAAATAATAATCCTTCCATCGGTTCATCTCATAACAAATCTCACATTTATTCGAAAGTTGAGAAAGTCAACGGATAAATGAATTAGAAGAATGAGGTACGTACCTTTTGCCGGATTCTCCTTGTTTCTTCAGTGCTCTTGTCAGGTACATCTGGAATAGAGAGGTTAGCAAAGCTAACCTTGTCAAACAAAGGTTTGACCTTCTTCTCCCTGAGGTTCCTGACCTCTTCCGCAAGATCGATGCTGCTCTTCTTGGGGAAAAGTTTTCGGAACTGGCTATGTTTCCTGGCCTTCTCTGCTGCAATCTTGGTGATGCAGGTGTCGATAGTGTCTTCGACATCGTAAACGGTCTCCCTGATCTGTTTCTCCCATGCTTTGAATGTCTCGTGCTTGGTCAGCTTCTTGGACGCGTCCTTGAGAATGGCCTTCAAGTCAGTAAGGTCAGTTTTCAGCAATTCCAGATCCTCTTTTGCCCCAGAGATGAGCTTCACATGATACACCACAAGCTCTTTCAAGTTCTGCAATAGGAACTCTACTGAAGCATCCATATCTCAACTCTAGTTCATCTGGATGATCAGGATATAATTTAATTGCAACTGGATCATATCTGAAAAGGGGTTCAACTTTTACTATATGGAGTAGTATATATATTATTATAGCTACGCACACTTGCTAGCTAAAAGTTAATTACTTCCTCTCCCCCGGAACAAGTCTCCCACTTTAACTTTTTGTGGTCGAACTTTTTCAACTTTTACTACGAATTAATCTTAAACTGCAAATGTAAAATGTTTAATTAATTTATATTTTGAAACTTTATACCATTAATATTGCTAAAACATTATACTATTATACTAATTAATAATATCATTCCGCCTATAAAATCTATCATTTTTAACATTTTTGTATCTCGAATGAATATGTTGGTACAGTCCCACATTCCTTGTTCTTTCCTCCTTTATCTACAAGAGGGGTACCATATTTTAATTTTATAGAGTAGACGTTTAACATTGGGCGGGTGACATTCCAGTACAAATCTTGGCCCAAAATGAGTTCTAAAAGCTATCTATATACTTCCAAAGTGAACAAATTGGCATCTTTTGAAATTTAGCTGCTGAGAATGTAAAATGAAGACCCTAGGCTGATAATATTTGCTGTGAGTCTTAAATTTTCTAACACATGTCATGAATGGGTAGCATTTTTATTTCTGTGTTATCTTCATGTGCCAATTTTATTCACCGTATATCCACTTTTATAGATGTAAGCAACTACTCAAAAAAATGGTTGTGTGCTAAAGATTGCCAATTTATCCAATTCAACCACAACAAAGGTGTTTGTTTTTGTGTATGATTCCAAGATAATAGCCCATCTGCCACAGCAAAAGTGTTTCTTTCTGTTTATGAGTCCGTGAAAATAGCCCGCCTGACTTAATTTTGTAGTCCCAAGCCATCAACTAGAAAATGCGCCCAATCACTGTTTGCCAAGTTTGCCACATGACTTATATTTGATTTGGTTGTTACCAAATGGACTCTTATTTGCACTGTCTTTTGCTGCATATGTGAAGCCTTTTCCATCTGGTTTGGGTCTTCTATTTATGATGCATGGATCAATTTCCACAAGAAGTGGCCACACAGACAATATATTTACAGTGATGGGGCAATGTTATAATCAAGTTGGGCAAATTTATAATCAAGTTGGGCAATTTCCTTAATCGTGACTCTTGGAGGACAAATCCAGCTGTACTACAGGCTATCATTCTAGTGTAATCTAGGCTGAACAGTATCTATCCAGTACATTTTGGATTAAACAAGAATTTTAAAAGTCACAACGGCAAATTTCATATGGACTCCCTACAAAAGTGCCTTATTACACATTAATTCCCGAAATTTGAACAATAACATATTGGTCCATTTTCCACTTTGTAAGTTCACCTCCCAAACATGTCTTAATTTCCTATGTTGCATAAGTATAACTCACATCTTAATTAATTCAACTTAAACCCTTTATTTTTCAACATTATTTATTTTTTTAATATTTTGTTAAAAGCATTATTTTCGAACTGTATGAATATTAATTTTTTTAGTAGTAAGTGAAACTTATGAATTGTGTAACTACGCAAATTTTATGTTTCGAATTTTTAAATTTTACTATTTTTAAAATAAAAGTTATGTGAACATTGATAATAATGTTTATTTTAAGAAAAAGACATGATTATTTTCTTTTTGAGTTTAACCAATTATTGGTTAATCTTTTAAACTAAAATAAAGTAAATTATCAGTAAAATAAAAGAATAGCCAATAATTTCTTAATTTCGTATTATTAAAAATAAATATGTTGTGGTTATTAATTTTACAACTAAAATAATAACTATTTTTTTAATATCAGCTACCAATTATTTTATAACTTCATTTTCCTATGAGTACATGAAGGGTTATAAAGTACAATTTCAAAGAGTCGACAAGGATAAAATATAACTAACTGAATGTATCAGAGTTTACTAAACAGTTACTCGATAAGTGGTTCAAGTTTTTCAATTTTTGGCCTTATGAATTAATCCATCTAAGTTAAAGTACAAAAAAAAAAAAATTTAAAAATTGCTCGAACGTATAATGTGTTTTTCTTTCTAATAACCTAAAGAAAATAAACATCATGTTATGTTAACAAAATTACAAATTTTTTCTTAGTTTTTGAAAGATAAAATTTGTCATTTCATTTTCTCTTCTTTTAAAAATGTTTCTATATTTATAAAGTAATTTTAGGGACATAAAAAGTTGAAAGTTAGTGGTTAGTAAGTTGAAAATTGACATTTGCAACTTATGCATCTCAATTTGGAAAATAAAATATACTTTCGAGGTAAATATTGAATTTATTGTAAGTTAGAGTCAAATTTATATTTAGCATATAAGGATGTGTTTGACCATTTCAAAATGCAATTACCAATTCGTAATTGTTTAAGAATGGTGGAGATTAATGTGTTATAAATACAAGGGACTTTTTTGAAATACGTGTATTTTCCAGGGGAGCAGGTGTAATTTTTCCAAGCCACAAATGTATCTGAATGTAACCAAAAAAAGTGGTGTACCTAATACAAACCCACAGCCAGATTCTGTACTGGAATGTTATTAATCCGTTTAACATTATTCCTGAAAACTCTTCTCTCATCAATGACTTGGGAAAATTGCAACAACATTGTGTTAAACTGTTAGGTGAGGCCGGTCTTACCGTCTGAGGTTATGTTCGCACTCATATATATATATATATATATATATATATATATTTTTTTTTTTTTAATTCTTTTTTCCTCTTTAAGAATATCACTATTACAATCATATTACGTTGAACTAATAAATCATTCATATCGATCGTTACATAATCATCGCTTAATCACAATTAACATACATTAGATTACAACCCACTCTCGACGTAAATCGAAACCATAATCTTTGCAGTTATGACATCTCAGCCTAACAGCTAAACTAGAACTTATTCGATTCACACTCAGTGTGATGGCTAAATTAATTGCCAGACAGATTGTAGCTGTGTTTGGAAGCTAACTGAACTCTAATTTTATTGAGGAGACTTTCAGCATATATGATGAATGAGAAGTCTTCTATAACGAATACTAAAGTATATTTTCATTAAAAAAGAATAATATGTATATATTCTAATCTACTCTAATTAATTAGTATTTCAAAAAATATTGGAATACTCACATTAATGAGAGATTTAAGAGTCGGACTGACATTTTTAAATATGTTAATAATAATTCGAGTAATGTTTGATGAGTGTATATGTAATGTCATTTCATATATATATATATATATATATATATATATATATATATATATATATATATATATATATATATCACCGATGTTTTTAGTAAAAATCTCTAATGTTTCTAAATATAACAGTAATTTATATCGATCTCTTTTAATCTCTACATAAAAAGGTTGATACTTACTCGAAATTTGATAACTTTACATAAACATCCTTAGAATACATTAACCGGCAAACGTTGGTATTTGATATTCATGTCCCTTCTTGGTCCCTTCTTGTTTCTTCTTCTTTTTTTTTTTTTTTTTTTTTTTTTTTTTTTTATTATTATTATTATTATTGAATTTTATTGGTGCTCTATGATATCACCTTAAATTTATTGTCATTTGCTTTGACAAAAACATAAGATGTATGGGTGCTTGGCCAGTATAGATGTATTTATCTTGTGGAATTGACGGTTCTGGTGTTTCATTGGAAAGCAATTTTGGTTGGGGAATCCTTTTGGAATGGGTGGCGAAGAATTGGTGATGAAGCTTTTGTGTAAAGAGGTGGATATTGTTTAGTGGAGTTGGATATGCGATGTTTTGTTGTGTTTATTCGTTGGAGCCATGTAATTTTGGAGCATTCTTCATGCTCAAGTAAACATTGTCCCAATTCTAGTAATTATATATTATTTTTCCCTTTAAAAAATATTATTATTATTATTATTATTATTATTATTCGATTTTTTTTATAACGATTCAAATTTTAAATTAAGTTTCAGAGAGGTTAAATGGATTGAGAATAATACTCATAACAACAAGGTGTACATTTATTTTTGTGAATCAATTCATAAGAACTTCAGAGTAAAAGTGTGATTGCTCTGTAGCAATCCTATGATGGGAGACTAACTTGGAAATCTTCCAATTCGCACACGAGTAAGGATAGACTGTGTGAAAAAGAATATGTGTTTTTACATTAGAATCACCATATGACTCGGAAAGTTGTTCATGAGTAATTGCATCGGTCCAAAGGGTCGGAACTCGATCGTTTAGTGATGTGATGGGATCCTTACATTATTAGTACTAGTACTATTATTCTGGGAGGGTGCGTCGTAAATTCCCCTTTGTATTATTGCTGTGTATTATTGCTGGCAAGGGACCCTTTGCTGATCTGTTTAGGAGGTGGAGTTATGTGCTACACTTACATGCAGTGTTAATTTATATTAGTGGCGTATTAATTACACAAAGTGAATAAGTTTTCTTTGGATTCCTTTATCACACGTCTTCGTATGTAACTATAGTAGCACTGTACTTACTACGTTACAAAGATTTCATTTTGAATTTAACTGGTCAATTTTATTTGATTTTAACCGCAAATTACTATTAAACTATAATATGCTTTCGTTAATAAATGTCGCATGTTGATTGACAAATAACGTTTTTCTGATTTAATCTTAACCGATTAACGTAAAATGTTGAATTCATTATATAATGAAACTTTAGGAAAAGTTTCATTATATAATTGAATTGAATATTTTACGCTAATTAAGATTAAATCGTCAAACTTAAAAACGTTAATCGCAAAAAGTTAAAAGCGAGACATTGTAATGAACGAAGAGTAGTAAATAATTTAATAAAATTATATAATATAATGAAAATGAGCCCTGAGGATGTAGTAGTATGTACATACAACAACTCCTATATAGCCTTGCATCTGAAACAAGCTAGCTCTCTGGTTTCCATAATCCTTGTTACCAATTAATCGAAATGGCAACCGCATATGCAGCTCTTGTTTCCCTTATGAACGTCTTAAATCGAATCCAACACACTTCTTCATCCCCTGCTTCTTTCTCGAAATCCCAAATTCAATCTTTGTTTCATAAAGTTGATTGCTTGGTTGATGCCCTTGAGTCTTATTCCCATAACATAACCAAAGATTTAAAGAAAGAAATGATTTGTTTTGCTTATGCAGCTGAAGACTCAATCGAATCATACCTTGTTAAAATCCAAACTCCCACAAATAATGGAGAAGAAACATCAAGTGCTCTTTTCTTGCAGATGTTAGATGACACAATCCAACAAATGGATCATATCATCCAGGAAGTAGAGCAATCCAAAGAGAAGAATGGTGAACAAGATCAGCTGACGAGAAGTTTAGTACCACCATCAGTGCCTCCTCGTGGTGCTACAGTAGATATGGTAGGATTTGAGGAGGAGATGAAGAGTCTCATGGGTCAGCTCACTGCAAGAGAATCAAGTCGCCAGATCATCCCCGTTGTGGGCATGGGTGGCCTCGGTAAGACTACTCTCGCCACAAATATCTACAACCACCCACATATTAAGCATCAATTTGACGTTACAGCCTGGGTAACAATATCTCAATCTTATACCACCAGATCACTTTTTCTTCCTCTTTTACATGATATCGGCATTGATAAACCCGATCAGATCAAGGATGAATATCTAGGGGAAAAATTACACAAGGGTTTGTTGGGTAGAACATATCTTATTGTAATTGATGATATTTGGGATGTCAAGGCATGGGATGAGATACGTAGGTTTTGTCCCGAGGAGAATAATGCTAGTAGAATCCTATTAACTACTCGGCTTTCAGATGTTGCAATTCAAGTTGGCTCTTGCAGTCCTTTTGAGTTGCAACTTCTAAATGCCGATAAAAGTTGGAATTTACTCTCCAAAAGGGTGTTTGGGCAAGGTGAATGTCCTTGTGAGTTAGAACTTTGTGGAAAGGAAATTGCCAGGAAGTGCAAAGGTCTTCCTTTAGCTATAGTTGTGATTGGTGGACTCCTTAATGTGTCAAACAGGACACTTGAAAATTGGGAGATCATAGAGAGAAATATAAACTCCATTATAGGTGTAGAAAATGACGAGCATTGCATGAATGTTTTGTCTTTGAGTTACAACCAATTGCCTATTCATTTAAAACCTTGTTTCCTATACCTAGCAACTTTTCCAGAGGACAAAGAAATTCGAATTTCTGAGATCACCAAGTTATGGGATGCCGATGGATTCTTAAAGCCAATAGATGGTAAAACTATAGATGAAGTTGTGTTAGATTGTCTGACTGATCTTATTAACAGAAATCTCGTCATAGTCAAGACGAAGCGAAAAGTTAGAGGGGTGATCAAAAGTTTAATTCTCCATGATTTAGTAAGGGATCTATGCATCAAAGTAGCTCACAGGGAGATGTTTTTGTATGTCCACGATAGTCTTTCTGAATCTCCAAACACAATAAAAGGCCAACGCCGTGTAGTTGCTCGAGCTAATGGTCTGTCTTATCTTGATATGCAACAAAAAGATACCCCTCGGTCTTTTATTTGCTTTGGTGATCGTTACATATCGGAACCGAAATTCGCATGGCCTGTATTGTTACGAGTACTTGCCTATCCCTTTGAGAAACGTTCACTCAATAGCTATTTCAGGAAGTTTGTCAACATAAGGTTCCTCAAGCTTTCAACCATCTCACATTCGTTGAGTAATATGTCATCTATATCTTTGTTATTGAATCTGGAGACGTTGATAGCAGAAGTCCACACCGATCACTCGATGGACTACACCATACATAGTGAATTTTGGAACTTGCGGCGCATCAAGCATCTTATCTTCTCCGAAATCGTTTCATTCCCAGATCCTCCCCCTGCCACTGACGTTTTGTTCGAGAATTTGGAAACACTTACAAATGCAGTAATCAGGAGTGAGGAGGTTCTCCATAGGATTCCAAATGTGAAAAAGTTGAAGATTGTTTATCTTCTAATAGAGAACGAGGATGAGGAGGATGAGAAATTAGCTACATCGATAATGCCATGCTTTGATCATTTAAATAAACTTGAAACACTTATGTTTCTTCAAATGGGGTGTCTTGGTATAGGGAACAACACCTTTCCTAGTCACCTCAGAAAGTTGACTCTAGGTCTCACAGAAATCCCATGGGAAAGCATGACAATAGTCAGTTCACTTCCCAATCTCGAATACCTCATCCTAGCTGGAACAGCTTTTGTTGGTAAAGAGTGGGAAACAATTGAAGGGGAATTTCCGAGCTTGAAATGCTTGACAATTAGAGATTCCGAACTAGTGACATGGACAGTTGAGGAATGGTCGCATTTCCCTTGCCTCGAGCATTTGAGTCTTCACAGAATGAAGGAGTTGGAGGAGATCCCTCAGGTTTTTGCAGAGCTAATGACACTTGCTTCAATCAAGTTGGAGGAATGCTCTAAGTCTTCAGTTATATCAGCAAAACAAATATTGGATGAACAACAAAGCATGGCGAATTATGACCTTAAAGTTGAAGTTTTCCTTTCTGGATCCGGCAAGGAGGAGCTCAAGAAAGAGATGGATTGGTTGCCAAATGATCACTTTTATCTTCTAACTCAGAAGGTGAAATACTTTTATCATCTTTGAACCATACTTTTACTTTATCAGCTTTAATAACGAATACTAATGTCTTTCAACTTAATTTCACTTTCACTGACAAATTCTTTTGTTCCCTGGCTTGAAATTTGCAGGAGTAGTTTATCACTTTTGGGAATTATGAATTACCAAAGGTGGGAATGAGAGTCTTGGATGAATCATGGGGATTTGGATTTATATTTGTTGAAATAACTATATGAGATTTTGTATGGTTTTGTATTAATTTTTTTTTTTTGCTTTGTAATAATATCCTTTCATTTGGTTTTGTATTAAAGTTGATATAAACTTATAAATTAACATTTCGACCGTATCTTTTTCTTAAAGATTTGAACCTGGCAAGTACATGTAATAAATGTACTTTAGTGTAAGACATTTTCAATTCATACGTGAGAGTGGTTTTGTCCAATTGAGTTACTAATCAATATTGATGACTAATTACAATTCTGATACTAAGTGCAATTAGGAGGTAGGGTCGTGGTCCTCATGTGCAAACGCCCGTGGGAGATGTTTCCAGGCTGGAAAATTTCGGTAACGGACGCGTAATATTAAATACCTAATGGGGAACCATTGGATACTGGTTTGTGGCTTATCAATGGGGAAACACCTGATGTTGGCATAAGAGATGTTCAAAAATATTATACAGGCGTTGATATTCCCATTCAGATTTATGTTGAAGAAGAGGCTTTCGGAAACACGAGAAAGAACTACAAGTCTGTTGCAGCGCAAGGCAGTAATACACAACATCACATTGAAGAAAACATGGTTGTTGGTGAAAATTTTGATGAGAATGCTAATATGGTTGCTCGTGATGATGGAATGTATGAGGCTGACGATGAGCGTCAAGAGTGCTATTCTTATCAGCCGTCACAAACTACAAGGCATGCTAATGAGAAAATAGTGGTAGAGTATGACGAAGGCTCCAGTGACAAGGACTACATAGAGCCTAATGAAAGTGATGATACCGAGGAGGAAAATTTGTATGAATATGTGGATGAAATTGACTCTGATGCTCCTAGCGTTGAACTTGCGGACTAGAGTGTTCAGAGGATGAGAACATATTGGTAGAAAGACACCTAACAAAGCCTGAACTTGTTCAAATACTTAGAAAAATGACAAGGAAAAATAGAGACCCTAACCCTGTGAATCGACCATCGAATTCACCCATCGTTAATGAAGAAGATTGGTATAGTAGTTGTGGGGATGATGAAGAGGGGCTACGTAGTTTATCAGAGTCTGGTGGTGAGGGACTTCCAAGGTTTCCTCACTATAGGTATTAATTTTCTTTTGTTGATTTCAGTATTTAGCATGCCTTCTACTATTACATTGCTTACTACATTTTAAATACATATATACATCTTAATTTAAATAGGGATGGGCAGCCAATGGAAGAATTTCTATAGGAATGAAGTTCGCAAATGCTCAAAAATTTAGAGAAGTTTTACGGGATTGGAGCGTTAGAAATGGTTATGTGTTGGAATTGGTTCAGAATGAAAATGCAGGAATCAGGGCAAAATGTAGGGATCCAGCATGCACCTGGATGATCTTTGCTTCACCTATACAGAGAAAACCACCATTCCAGGTAACATAAAATCCATATCTAAAATTTTGTTTTCCCATATCATGTTATCCTTGAATGTTTCTTACCTCTATTCATAAATTGTTGATATATGATTCTTTGTTCTTCTGCTTTTGTTTTCTTTCCTTTTTATGTAGGCTAAGTCTTTGAAAGGTGTGAGGTTTTGAGGTGTTTTCGAAAGATTCCAGAAGCACAGGGACCTATTTGTAATATCAAGAAGTGAGTTTGTTGGTTGTTATCGAAAGCCGGTGAAGAAACGTGTTTCTAACGCGTTAATAATAGTGCGTTTTTATCCCGATCGTCAGATTAGTTTCTGGTTGTTAAAATTGGACGGTTCCTGCTCTCTTGGCAGTTATTTCTTCGTCTTCAGGATATAAAACAGAGACTGAAGAATGCATCATCATCATCATCGTCTCAAATTCATCATATTCCATAGTTTTGTTTCTCTGTGAGTATTGTAGAGTGAATTCGGAGCTGTAATTCTTTACAATTTCTCTGTAACAAGCTTGTGTAGTTGGAAGAAACGAGAAGTAATAAAATCGTTGATTCTCCGTGGATGTAGATTGAAGTGATTCAATCAAACCACGTAAAATTCTCTATGTTGTTTATTGTTCGATTGTGTTTGTTATCGTTGAAATAGTTGATTGTTTGTGGCATAATTGGATCGAATTCCTAACAAGTGGCGCCGTCTTTGGGAATCGGAGGTGTGTTCGATCATTGATTGCCGATTTGTGATCAGCAACGAGGTTTGATATCGACAAGTTTACTGGCTTCAACGATTTTGCTTTATGGAAGATCAAGATGGAAGCTATCTTGATTCAACAAGGTGTTGAGATGGCATTGTTGCCTCACAGTGAAATTCTGGCGATGGTTACAGATCATGAGCTAAAGATTCTCTCAGGCAAGGCTCGCAGCACAATCATTCTAAGCTTAGGAGATGAACCACTGCGAGAGGTTTGAAAAGAGAAAACCACTGAAGATGTATGGAAGAAACTAGAATCGTTGTATTAAACACGATCTCTAGCAAGGAGGTTGTTTATGAAATCTCAACTATACTCATATAGAATGAATCCAGATCGAAACATACTTGAGCAACTTGCTACATTCAACAAAACTCTCGATGATTTGGATAGCATTGAAGACTCAAAGTTTCCTGATGAAGATAAGGCAATAATTCTGCTCAACTCTCTTCCTAAATCTTATGAGAGTATCATAGATGCTATTGCATTCACAGGCCAAAAGAAAGTCACATTAGAAGAGGTTCAGTGTTTGATCAGGCAAAAGGAGCAGCAAAAGGAGTCAGCTAAGAATGGAGAAGTATCTGGTGAAGGTCTCATGGTCAGAAACAACAATTACAAACCAAGGTCTCAACAGCAATTTCAGAAGAAAAAAAATTCAACAAAGATATGAGGAATAAAGCACCTGTTGGTGCTGGTACTGCAAATAAAGAAACAAGAGTGTGCCATCACTGCAAGGAACAAGGTCACCTTAAGAAGAATTGTTTATTACTTAAGAGACAGAAAAGAAAATAAAGATAGAGGTGGCCCTTCTCATGAGTTTGCATGAAATATTGAATATGAAGGTGAAGTTCTGAATGTCATTGATGAACAAGCTAGTGATGAGTGGATTTTGAATTCTGGATGCTCTTTCCATATCTGTCCTTACAAGGAATGGTTTACAAGGCTAAATGTTAGCTATGGAGGCACAGTGATGCTGGGAAATGACATGATATGCAACATACAGATATCAAGCTCAAAATGAGTGATGATTCTGTGAAGCTACTCACAGATGTAAGGTACATACCTGAACTCAGAAGAAATTTAATTTCTCTTGGTACTTTAGAAAGTAAAGGCTATAAGTTTAGCTCTGAAAATGGTATGCTCACTTTGTTTAATAAAAATGCATCTTCTGTCATGAGTGGTGTTAGAAGGAACAAGCTCTGTTATATGAAATGTAGAGTGATTGTTGGTGATGTATCTGTTACTAGTGTAAATGATACAGAGTTATGGCATAAAAGAGTGGCTCGTGTTAGTGAGAAAGGCCTGATTGAATTGCACAAGAAGCAGTTTTTTATACCAGTAAAATTGAGAAGCTCAAAATCTGTGAGCAATGCATTATGGGTAAATCTAAGAGAAACCCCTTCCCAACTGGTATTCATACAAGTGCAGCTCCCCTAGATTATATCCATTCAGATCTATGGGGACCTGCTAAGGTGCAAACAAATGGAGGAGGTAGGTACTTCATGTCTCTGATAGATGATTACACTGGAGAGTATGGGTGTATGTGTTAAAGAATAAGAGTGATGCTTTCTCAACATTTAAAGAATGGTGTGCAGAAGTTGAAAATGAGAAAAGCCTAAAAGTGAAGGTGTTAAGAACTGACAATGGTCTAGAATTCTTATCAGGTGAATTCAACAAATTCTGTAGTGAGAAAGGTATAAAGAGGCATAGAACAATACCTGGTACTCCACAGCAAAATGGTCTTGTTGAGAGAATGAATAGAACTCTTTTAGAAAGAACAAGATGTGTCATGTTTCAAGCAGGTGTTCCTAAATCATTCTGGGGAGAAGCTGTAACTATTGTGTGTTACTTAGTGAATAAAACACTCTCATCTGCCATACAGATGAAAATACAAGATGAAATGTGGTATGGAAGTGTTAAAGACTATTCTCACTTAAGGGTATTTGGTTGTTTAGCATATGTGCATGTCAGACAAGACAAACTTGAGCCCAGGGCACTCAAATGTATATTTGTTGGATATCCTAAGGGAGTGAAGGGCTATAAACTCTGGTGCATTAAGAAAAACTCTCAGAAGGTCATTATTAGCAGGGATGTTATGTTTGAAGAATCTGTATTCCCATATAAAAATGAAGATCCTCACCTGACAACTGATATGCATAATTTTAAAGATTCTGAGATTGAGGTGGAGCTCATGAGAGTTGATGATCATGCAAGAGAGAATCATGAAGTTGTTAGTGATTCTCATACTCAACAGGATCTGAGTGATATTGATCAACCGAACAATTCACTTGAAAATGAAGCATCTCACATCTCACCTATCAGGAATAATTCAGCTCAGAGATCCTCTATCAGGAATGATGTGTCTCACAGTCCAACTACCACAGCTAGTACTTCTGTACCTGAACAACAGGCACCTGAAATTACTCAACCAGTTGCAGAGAGGAGAAATTACACTAGAAGGAAGGTGGCACCTGTTGTGACAGATGAAATTAGGAATTTTCAACTGACAAGAGACAGAGCAAAAAGGCAACACAAGGCAACTAATATGTATGGTTTCAGTAACCTAGTTGCATTTTCACTAAGTACTTGCCAAGATATTGAGTATCATGAGCCACAGGATTTTAAAGAAGCAAGTACTTGTGCTCACAAGCAAGAGTGGATGGTTGCTATGCAGGAGGAGTTGCTATCTCTTGAGAAGAACAAGACATGGGAATTGGTTCCCAAACTAGTGAACAAGAGGATAGTGAGCTGTAAATGGATTTACAAGAGAAATATTGAAGTTACTACTACAGAACAAGTGAGATATAAAGCTAGACTTGTTGCTAGAGGTTTTACACAGAAGGAGGGAGTGGACTACAATGATATCTTCTCTCCAGTTGTCAAGCATACTTCAATAAGGATTCTACTGAGCATTGTAACTCAATTTAATCTTGAACTGCAACAACTTGATGTGAAAACAACTTTCTTGCATGGTGATCTTGAAGAAACCATCTACATGTCTCAGCCTGAAGGTTTCATTTTGCCAGAAAATAAAGATAAAGTTTGTTTGCTGAAGAAATCTTTGTATGGGCTTAAACAAAGCCCCAGGCAATGGTACAAAAAATTCAGTGAATACATGGAGGAAATTGGCTTCACTAAATCACTATTTGACAGATGTGTGTATATAAAGAAAGAAGATTCACATGTCATTACATATTTACTTCTGTATGTAGATGATATGTTAATAGCTAGCAGCAGCATTGAAGAATTGACTCGGGTAAAGAAGCAAATGAGTAATAGATTTGAGATGAAGGATCTTGGTAATGCAAGAAGGATGCTTGGTATGGATATCTACAGAGATAGGAAAGCTGGTATTCTGAAGTTAAATCAAGGAGATTACTTGAAGAAAGTATTGCATAAGTTCAATATGCATGAATGCAAGTCAAGTAGCATTCCTTTAGCTCAGCATTTCAGGCTTTCACTTGATCACAGTCCTGAAACACCTGAGCAGGTGGAGCATATGAGCAAGATTCCTTATGCTAATGCTATTGGTAGCATTATGTATGCTATGGTGTGCAGCAGACCAGATGTTGCATATGCTATAAGTGTTACTAGCAGATATATGTTCAAAGTGCAAACCGATAGCTGCAGAAGTAGGAATAATGGCACCTGAGTCCTGGAGAACATCATTGGGATGCTGTAAATGTATACTGAGGTATCTGAAAGGGACTACTGATGTTGGTATAAAGTTTTGCATAGATGACAAGTGGTTTAAAGATCCTATTATGGGTTATGTTGATGCAGATTATGCTGCAAACTTGGATAATAGAAGATCTCAGTCTGGATATATTTTTTCTCTGTATGGTTCAGCCATAAGTTGGAAATCAAACTTGCAGATGTTGTTGCTCTATCTACAACTGAATCTGAGTATATGGCTATTACAGAAGCAGTAAAAGAAGGCTTATGGTTGAAAGGAATCATCAATGAATTTGGATTACAACAAGGAGCTGTTACCATTTTAAGTGACAGTCAAAGTGCTATCTATCTATCAAAACATGAAATATTTCATGAGAGGTCCAAGCACATTGATGTGAGGTTACATTTTGTCAGAGATATCATAGAGAAAGGTGAAGTTAAGATCACAAAAGTGTCAACCATGGACAATGCAACAGATATGCTTACTAAAGCATTGATTCCTTCCAAATTCTTTCATTGTTTGAGTTTGGTTGGAGTTGCTAATGAATGAGGAATTGACAGTACTGTGTACTAGTGCTACTGTCAGGTAATATGATGGTAGTGAATAAGAGAAAGTGAGATGTGTTTGTTACTTCTGGTAATCTTCTCAATAAGGTGGAGATTGTGAGGTTTTGAGGTGTTTTCGAAAGATTCCAGAAGCACAAGGACCTATTTGTAATATCAAGAAGTGAGTTTGTTGGTTGTTATCAAAAGCCGGTGAAGAAACGTGTTTCTAACACATTAATAATGTGCGTTTTTTATCCCGGTCGTCAGATTAGTTTCTGGTTGTTACAATCGGACGGTTCCTGCTCTCTTGGCAGTTATTCCTTCATCTTCAGGATATAAAACAGAGACTGAAGAATGCATCATCATCATCGTCTCAAATTCATCATATTCCATAGTTTTGTTTTTCTGTGAGTGAGAACAGTTATTGTAGCTGTTGTTGTGAGTATTGTAGAGTGAATTCGGAGCTGTAATTCTTTACAATTTCTCTGTAACAAGCTTGTGTAGTTGGAAGAAACGAGAAGTAATAAAATCATTGATTCTCCGTGGATGTAGATTGAAGTGATTCAATCGAACCACGTAAAATTCTCTGTGTTGTTTATTGTTCGATTGTGTTTGTTATCATTGAAATAGTTGATTGTTTATGGCATAATTGGATCGAATTCCTAACAAAAGGTGAACACAAGTGTGTTAGGAAGACTAACAACCCATTAGCACAAAAAAATATCTCAACAAAAGGATGTTGAGTACGATTCGCCGAACACCTGATGTAAAACCTAAAGATCCTGTCAAAATCATTTTAGAAACTATTGGAGTTGATGTCAATAAGTGGATGGCAATTAGAGTAAAGAAAGGTGCCATAGAAATCTTGAGGGGTGCATACAAAGCACAATATGCTAAATTGCGGGACTACAGTGAAACTTTGAAGGCGTATAACCCTGGGAGTACAATTTATGTAATTCCTGCCGAAAATTCTAATCCTCCCGTGTTTGAGAAAATGTATTTCAGCCTTGATTCCATGACGAGAGGTTTTCTAGCAGGTTAGTGATATGTAACCCACTAATCTATTAGCTTTTTTGAGTTCGTTCGTTTTGCCAGTTCTTATATTATTTTCTACCAACTTGTTGTTAGCTTTCTCATTTATTTTATAGGTTGCAGAAAAATTATTGGACTCGATGGTTGTTTCCTAAAGACTCCATGTGGTGGGCAGTTGTTGGTGGCTATACGCAGAGATGGCAATGACAATATGTGGCCTATTGCTCTTGTTGTAGTCCCTGTTGAAAACAAGAATAATTGGATTTGGTTCATTGACACACTACTGGAGGATATAGGAGGGAAAGATAGCAATTGTTGGACCGTCATATCCGACAGGCAAAAGGGATTAATTGAGGCTTTAAAGGAGTTGGTGCCTGAATGTGAACATATATTTTGCGTAAGACATATGTACCAGAACTTCAAAAAGAAGTTTAATGAAACAAAACTAAAATCATATTTTTGGAGGGCTGCATCATGTGCCAACAAACAGGACGCCGAGGAAGCGATGAGAGCTATTGAAGGCATTGATCCGAAGACAAGTGATAATGTTGAGACAACGGCTCAGGAAGATCCCCTTTGAGCACTGGTGTAGGTCATATTTTAATGCAAATGGCAAGTGTGATAGCCTTACAAATAACATATGTGAGTCATTTAACAGCTACATACTTGAGGCAAGGGACAAGTCCATCATTACAATGTGGGAATGGATTATATAGGATCAAGTTGATGACAAGGTTACAAGAGAGAAGGGATACAGAATTACATGGGTATGATTCTTTTTTCTTCATCCATTTGCATCATTAGGTTGTTATTTTTATTGCATCATCATCTAAACAAGAGTTTGTTTTTATTTTTAATTATTAATGCTACATTCTTGGCTATTAGGATCTCTCTATCCTAACTTGGTGAAGAAACTCAACAAGGTGTATGAAGACGTTAGGAACTCCTATGTTTGTAATTCAGTGAACAACCGCTTTGAGGTGCACTTGTATTGTGACACGTTACTTGTAGACTTGGACATGAGGACTTGCTCATGTGGCATGTATCAGTTGACGAGATACCCATGTCCCCATGCTTATGCTTGTGTCAATCACATGAGACTCAAGCCCCCCCCCCCCCCCCAAAAAAAATTTGGAAAAAAAAATTTATAGGTAATATTTTCGAAAATTTTGGATTTTGCCCCCTCTAACCCTCGGAAAAACCTCATATATGTAATTTCGCCCCTCGAGGTTGAAATCCTAGGTCCGCCCCTGAATGGAGTTCCAGGACAAAGACACTTCGCCTCATCAGGACTTGCACCGTTGGAACCACCCAAAGTAAATAAAGTAAAGGGTAGACTTGCAAAGGAGAGAAAGAAGGGTGCGGATGAGTCGAATAGTACTTCAACACGTGTTAGAGTACCAAAGAAGTGCCAGAAATGCTTCCAGACTGGCCACAATGTTGTAACCTGTTCCAAGCCACTCCACCCGAAATCTAAATACTACAATGTATATTCTCAGCACACCGGATATTTAACTGTTATGTTCTCGTGATTTTCCTCATAACTCATTTGTGGCTGTTTTTTTAAGGAGACACAACAAGAACTGCTCAAGCTAGCAAACAAAGTCGAAGATCATGTGCTTCTCCAAAGAGGGCACCCACAAAAGCTGGACGTGGCCAACGAGGGCGCATAAGTCCTGATCGTTCAAAGCAAGCACGCGGCAACATTCTAGGAGAAAGAAGAACATGACTGAGACTAAAGTTTTTAAGAATGAATGATGTTTTAACTTGTAAGAAAACTGTACAGGTACGTGTGTACATTATATTACAAATATCATGATAATCAAGTCTTCTGGAAGACCTTCTATATTAGTGATACAAAAATGATCAAACATCAAATTTATCACTGAGAACTTAAAAAAAAAAATCGTTAAGAAAATATGTATTTTTCAAAAAACAAAGTGTTTTTCTAACAACATAGATGAGCTTAAAAACATTGACGTTTTTATTAACAATATAGGTAAATTTATTCATATTAAATACAAATAGTCTTTCACAAATTAAGTCTCATGTTAGAAAATTAGGTGCTAATTAGTGAAGCTTTAAAATGTAAAAAAGACAGTACAGGTAAGATTAGGTGTTAAATTTACGAATGAAATGGTGCAATTTGACCCCCTCAATTAATGGAATGGTGCAATTTGACACCCCCTACATTTATTCGGCAAGGTTATTATAGACTTTTCACCATGGAAAACATCTCCCCATTCTCATGTAGAGCGCATGTAAACCAAAACATCGTCGAGGGGGCATGCATATTGCACCTAATTTAAAAATATATAAGGGTAAATTGCCTATTAAAATAATGTTGGGGGGGGGGGGTGTAAATTGCCTATTCTAAAAAATACAGGGCGGGTAAATAGCCAAAAATCCATTTCTGGTCATTAAAAGGATACTATTAGGAGTTTTTTGTAGTTTATATATATTTCTCATGATTTACCATTGTATTATTTTTATAGGTGTGCCCATGTATCAATTGGCTCCGGATCCTCTCACCCTAATGATATTGCATCTCCTCCTCCAACTCATGGATGATGGATCCATTTAACCAACAACTATAAATAGTAGTTTAGTTTTGATATAGAATGTTTTAAATTAACACTTAAAACTACTTGGCATCTGTTTAGCACTAACTTATCAGCTCAGTAGTTTATTTCAAATAAGCATGTGAACGTTTAGTTGTTAAGTTATAAGCTAGTTGATATGTAGCTTATTAAAACACAATTCAATTGATTTGGTTTTGTATTACAGTATATATATATAAGTGGACAACTGTCGGAGTTGTGCAATTGAATACTTAATTTAAGTTAAATTGAACTCATTTGTAATATATATGTAAATTAGACTTTAATTACAAAAAACAACCATTCTTCTCCAATTAAATTACAAACCTTAATGCAAACCCCAACAAAATCAACTCATCATTAAAAAAACTCAATCTGTCTTCTCCAATTAAGATTTAAACACTAATTCAACCCCAACATAATTAATTCATCATAAAAAAACAACGATAAACAATATTTATTCTCCATCTTCCCCAGTTGAATTAAAATAGACTAATTCGCACTAACTCAAATCCTAATTCAACTCGGAAAAAAAGGGCAATCCATCACAAACAAAGACGATATTACTTACTTTCATATACCTCTTCCATTATTTGTAATTAAGTAGGTGTCACAATGACACGCGTAGCGTGTTTTCACGTTCTAGTACTATATTCAACAAATCAGCCAGCCTATCTACTATAAAATCAATTAATTCAATAGCTATAAAATCAAGTGGTTTATCATCTACTATATATAAATTATCATCTAGTTTTGTTGAAAAAATGTTAAAGCTATTTGTGACATCAATTAAACCAAATTTTGACTAGTTGAATTGATCTTGACCAATTAAAAAGAAAAAGGAAACACACTGGTGAAATACTAGTATTTCACTTCATCTTTCATGCCATGTCATTTTCTGATTTTGTAATTTTAAAATGCACTTCAAGTACATGAGTTTGTTGAAATTAGTTTAAAAGAGATATATTGTATTGTGACGTGACGTGCAAAACTTTATATTACATGTTCTTTAAAACGTTACAACTCGCCCTCATGCTTAACTTACAGTTAAATATTGATTACAGGTACTAACTTAATTTCCATTAAATTTTGACAAATTATCCCCAAATATTAATGGCGGATAACTCCTTATATTATTATTGACAATTTACCCTTCAATAAAATAATAAAATACTTTTTTCCTGCAATACCATGTAAATATTTTTCATGATTCTACATGTTCACATTGTTTTTATAAAATTTTGATTATGGGATAATTTTAATCTATTTATATATATTCAAAACCAAGCTGAAAAATAATCACAAAGCATTAAAAGAGACGTTCATTAGTGAAAGACCGACTGATGATATTAAATATTTGTATAACATTTTAAACAATCCCACTAATGTCATCTGATTTAGTCCCATTATAAAGACGGTTGCCCACAAACTTACGCAAAAATAATTTGAATTTAGTTTGTCTAAAAAAGTTCCCAATTTATTTTTGTTTGGGCATAATTTGTTGTTATTTACGTATTTATATTTTGAAATTAATTTATGATCAAAATAATTATGGTTGAGTGGAGAATAGAAGATTGTAAAAGAAAGGAGATAGTAGTAATTATGAAGCCTCAACTTTGGCGGTAAAATCAAGATGTTGAAGAAACACGCATTAAAAGTTGTTTAATTAAAAAAGAAAGAAAACACGGAGTAACCTACCTTACTAATGCTAACCGACTTTGACATATTTTTTAGGGAAAATTACACGGCCCCCCCCCCCCCCCCCCCTCCCCAATAAAGTGGCGCTAATCATCGCAGTCCCTAACATTATAACAATAACATATCGGTCCAAATTCTATTTACGACGTTGACCAGCTGATAAATTAATTTCCACCTAGATATTAGGCAGGTGACATGGAAATAGTGGGTTTTGGCGGGAGAGAGAATTAGGGTAAAAAAAATAAGTAAAGGGAAAAAAAAACCTTTCACTTCCTCACACCTACCCACTTTGAACCCACCCTGTTTTCTCTCAAATTCACTCTAAAAAACCCACCATAATCAACGTTAAAGTGTTAATTTTTTGTTGGGCTCTTCCAATCGTCTCCAATCGCGCATTTTTGGGCTGCAAAATTCTCGTGTTTAGAGCGACAAAATTGCAACAATGAGTAAGTATGATGACTGTTGAATAAAATTCGAATTTTATGGCATCTGATGTTGTCAATGACATGTTAGATGATTGTTTTGGTGGTATTGTGCATGAAAAGTGGATATTTCGATGGAGCAAAATTCTCCAAAAAACCCTAGATTTTTTTCTTGTATGTTCGTTTCTGTAAAACTGTTTTGATGGTAATGTTATGAAGCTATAAAGTTTGATGAGAATTTCTTTTAGTGCTTACCTGTTCGATTGAAAGAAAGTTGTTTTTAATGTTTGTTTTTTGATGTTTCGTGTTAGTCTTGTGAGTGAAATTGGTTGCCCTGTTCGTGACATTTTTATGATGTGTTAACTTGATAGGTCGTGGCACGTACAACATAAGGATGCATTACGGGAAGGATCAGTATATGGTAGCCAACATTGCAAGTCACAGGTATACATACTCTAAACTGTTGAAGGATGTTATAACTCAAGTGTTGGATGATGTCCCTTCCCAAAACACTCTGTTCTTTACTATGAAGTATGATATTGAGGGTAGTTATGAACAATTTGAGGTGCTAAATGATAGGGATGTATGCCTGATGTTTGAGAAAAAACAAACAAACAAAGAAGTTGAACTTCATATAGAAACTGATGATGTACAACCTTTGGTTGTTGATATGTCTGGAAAAAAAGGCTAGGAAATGGAGTGATGATGTTGATGACTTATATGAACCTCCACTTAAGTCACATAATACTGAACCACCACCTGAGAGAACAAGGCCTTTTAGGTATAGAAGGACCAAACAGACAGTGAGAAAATCAGTTCAGAGAGATGTGCTTGTGGACTTGACTAATGACACAAGTAGTGATGATGATGTTGACACAAATGATAATGAAACCTCTATCCCAGTGAGTGATGATGATGTTGTGCATGAAACTACCCCATCCAAAGAGACAAATAGAAAACATGTTGAAGATGATGATGTTGTTTTTGAAAATACCCCATCCCCTGTGCATGAAAATTCCCCTCCCCCATCCAAAGAAACAATGAGAAAACCTGTTGAAGATGATGATGTTGTGCATGAAAATACCCCATCCCTTGTGCATGAAAATTCCCCTCCATATGTTCTCTAAAGGTTAGATGACTATGAAAGTGAAAATGTAACCACCACTGAACATGTATGCTCAGAACTCAATATGAATGACATGTCATTTGAGGATCTCCTTTTTAATAATCTCCATGATGGTGAGATTTCAAACTGCAAACCCTCCCACTTTCAATGTGATGGACCAAACTGCAAACCCTGCCACTGATAACATTGATGATGTTATACTTGATGATTGGGTTGATTCTCCAGTAAGAGATGAGGGACAGAGTAAGGACATGAAAAGGGTTGATAAGGGGAAGCGGAAAATGGATGATTTTGAACCTTATTTGGATGGTGATTGTGAGGTTGAAGAACCTCCATTTGATTATCTCCATGACTCAGATGATGAATCAATTGGGTTCACAAGGTTTAAAAAGGACAAGGGTAGTGACAGTAGTGATAGTGAAGATTCATCATACCAGCCAACAGTTGATGAACAAGCAGAACCTGTAGAAGAGATCAATAGTGATGATGATTATCATTATAAGGGATCAGATGAGAGATATAGGTGGAATGGAAGATGAGTTTGACTTGGCCAGTGATGCATGGGATAAAGAGTTTAAGGTAGGTGATTTGTTTGCAAACAAGAAAGAATTGTTGAGAAGGACCAAAGCATATGCACTCAAGGTTGGTTTTCACATGAAGAGGAAGAAGAATGATTCAAACAGGTATATAGTGTACTGTGCAGGAACTGGGTTGTAAATGGAGGCTTCATGCCTCAAGTTTAGATCAGAAATGCTTTTCAATTAAGGCCTTCACATATAGAACCACACATAACTTGTTGATCGATTATGCTCTTCTTGAAGTCTAGCTTGTTGTTGGCTAGTAGCAATCATCTCTCTTAGCAACATGTTGGTTGTCTTTTGTTCTTCATGAAGTGCTTGGTTTGACTTGATCAAGTTTCTTAGTAACATGCTTGTGTCGTTGTCTTCTTGTACCCTTGACTCTACTTGATCCTCACCTCCATTCTCAACTGTCTCCTCTTCTTCATACCAATGCGAGAAAATATGGACAGGACAACGATTGTATTTTCTTCCCGGGTTCACATCGGAACGAGACTTCCACACAATCGTTCTCCGTTGACACTTCACACAATATTCCTCTCTTTCACCGGATCCATGAACTACTCCATAACTTCCACTAGATGTAGCCATGACAGATTGGTAGATGAAATGAGGCAAAATGACAAAAGGGATAAAAATTTCAATGTTGTTGCCATAAAAAGACCAAAAACAACCCTTAAATAGAGTGAAATATTGCTTCCAACGGCTATATTTTCGAATTCAGATCCATAAATTAATTACATATTAACCCTTCAAAAATTATATTACACATCAGTCCAACGGGTAGTATACATGAAACTTCAATCATGATTTTTATTACATATTGGTCCAACTACCAGATTAAATAGAAAAGGATAAATCTAGAAAATGAAAGAAAATCATTTCATAATAATCCACGTCATGTATTCCGTGTCACCCTGGACATTTGTGTTGACTTTAGGACCATCATGTTATTTATTCATACAAATGGTCATGTTATGTTATTGAAAATAAGTCAGGGACTACCATGTTATTACGAAATTTATTACGGGGTCTATATGTAATTCACCCTATCTTTTAATATTCAATATATATCCCATTCGAACACGCTTGCTTTCTTTCTTTCTTTCTTTCTATAAATACACAGTTTGCCTTGGATCACCCCTCTTATTATTTCCTTTCAATCGTATTTGCGTCCTTTCTAGGCTTCTAGCTGCTTCTTCTCACGTCCTTTTCTGTTCTTCTTTCTTTTCTGATCTCAGAGGTTTTTAATTTGGATTGATGATGATTATTGATGATGATATGCAGATCCGATTAGTAATAGTATGTATTTGCTCGATTTCACGATAATATTTCCTGCCTGGTATTGGATTTTGATTGGATTCACATTCAGTATGTGCTTTCTGTTGTCTTCCGTTAGCTCATGTTTCATTTTAGGCAATCGATATTGAATTTGGATCGAGGCTGCTTCTTGTGATTTTAAATCGATATGGTATGGATTGGCAGGGTAGGCAGATGATCAGATGATGATGATTAGAGTTACCTGCTGCTGCTGCGATCATCCGATATAATTGCATACCCGTACTATTATTATTGCTCCGATATCACATGATTTTCCTTTGACGAATTCACGATAATCGATCGGATTCGATTTGATGGCATGATTTTATTTGTATTCCATCATCTCAGATATCAGATATGACATGATTTTCTCACGATGATGATGATGATGATGATGATTGATGACGATCGAATGCAGGATCACCTTTTCTGTTTTTGGATTTTGGGAGGTACTTGTCATGCTTATATATCCCTGGAAGTTTTATATATGGCAGGGAGATGATTTATGACGAGATGATATATCTGCTTCTGTGCTAGCTCAAATCGGGTTTTACCTTCTTGGTTATGGATCTTCATTGCATATGCTTTTAAGCAATAAATTGTTTCAACACCTTAACCCATATATCATTGATTGCTTGGTGTGAAGGGTATATCATGCTTGCTTGATCAAGTGTTGGTGTCTCTGTTGATGTTTGAGTTATATGGATCTACAGCATAACTCTACAACTTTACTGGTTAAGACTTAGAATAGATGGAAGCAAAGGTCTGTTTTCTATTACTTATATTTCTCCTCTTCTTGATTTTCCCAATTATATACTCGTTTTCCCTGCTTCCTATGCACTTGTCTTGTCGTTTCTACTAAACAGTGTCAATTGTGTCAAAACTAGTTGTGCACCTCTGTCTCTTGGATTGACGGATACTTTCATAATTTATTTGTATTCACATTATTTTCGCTTCCATCTGTTTTCTAGATATGCTGTAGATGTAAGGTATGATCAGGTGGTTCGGCTTCATGAACGAGCTTGCTGGTTTTTTGTCATTTCCACTACTTTGAAGAGTTCTTATTTTAAACACTTCCCTTTTTTCCCCGTTCTTGCCTTCTATATCTCTGGTTCTTTTTTTTTTTTTTTTTTTTTTTTTTGTTGTTGCTGCAGGCGTAATGCATCCGATGCTTTCTTCGTGTATAATGGGTGCAAGATGAGAAGGATGTTTACCAACTGGTTTTTGAATTCACATCATATGTCATTAGATTTCTTTTTTTAACATCCTTTTCTTAAATTGTCACAGCTGCATCAGTCAGGTTCATATTCCCTGTCCTGTCCTTGTCTTTGTCTTCTTATCAGATAAGCGACAGCTGTCAGACGAGATGAATATTGTTCTCGCTTGAGGTTTTTTTTATCATACTTATATAGATGAAAGGTGTGCAATTTCCATATCAGGCTTTCTGTAGGGATCCGCGATGTGTGAACATAACGACATGATGGTTTAAGTGCGTGGTATCTATCCTGCTGATTTGCGTAGGTGTTCTGTTTTTGTCTTCCAGATGGCTGAGTGGCAGCTCTTGAGGCTCTGCGTATATAACTCATATATGATGGTATTAATTAAATTCCTTTTAGCTTCTTCTGCCTTGGACAATGTGGTTGTTGTTTCTCATCTGTGACAAAGGATGTGTAGTTTGTTTCGCTTTTGTCTTGTGCAATCAGTGCAGTTGACGCCTTCTATTTTTTGATTGAGTTCTGCTACATATGGAATTGGACCAGACCTTTTGGTGGTTAGAATATATGGGTAGTTATGATGGAGCTTAAAGGATGTTAACTTAAGGGTTTGCTATATCTCATTCCTCATCATAATGGTTTGCCAGATTCACTTGATTTACTTGTTCTCAGCACACCATAGTATTTCGCAATTGGCTTGTTAGGACCCTGTAATTGACAGCTGGCATTATTATGTCATACTGGCAGCCTTCCTACCAATGGTCAAAGAGTATTGGTTATGCATTCAAAGGTAGAAATTCAACTTTTGTGTACCGTGTGAAGGTGAACCAAGTATATATAATGGGACGAGAGGATTCAAGATCGATGTTCCCCTCTTTTTCTTTGTTGCTTGTGTAGGCTGATTATGGCTCAACGATGGTGAGACGTGTATAAACAATAGGGCCTTAACTATTCACAGAAGTATCATTTTATGTTCGGCAATATCTTTCTATCTGGTCATTCAATTTTCGAGTGCATCATTTTCGCCTAGGTCTATCGTTTCTGATTATTTTATCTTATTTTATATATTTATGTCTTCAAGCAGGTTCTGTTGTTTTGGTTTGAGTTTACTTGCATTATTTTGGGATTATTACATACACCACCCCTATTAGAGAGCCCTTCTCATCCAAGTACCAGTTAGTTGAACAATTACGTTCAAGTCCATTAAATGGATTTTTTGTTAATCAACTTATAAGTTCAATCCAAACAAACAAGTCCTTAGTTCATTTTGCAACTATTTCTATTTTAACTCACCATTTGTCCAAATAATTAATATAAACTGACTAATTATTTAAACAATTATGGAAAATAAATAAAAACAGAAAAATATTTTTACAAAAATAAAAAAATGACGAAATATATATAAATAACAGAAAAATAATTAAAAATAAAAAATAAAGAAAAATAATTGAAAACTTAAAAAGGATTGAAAAAATAAAAAATTACGAAACTTAAATAAAATCAGAAATTTATTTAAAAAATAAAAAAATCATCAAAAAATAAATAAAAATACAAATAAATATGGAAAACAATATCAAGTAACCCATATTTTCAATTTTAAAATTTTAAATTATTTTCTTTTTATTTTTTTTCCTTTCACTTTCATGGAAGTTCCATCACCATTGATGGAGCTTCCATGGCAAGAAGGAGCCCTGCTATGGAAACTCTAGATCTTAAGCTTTACGTGGTAGCTCCAACTTCCGTGCTTCCTGCAACTTCCGTGCTTCCTGCCATGGAAGTTCATCCATGGAGTTTCCAAGAAAGTTAAATAAAAAATTGAAAAATTAATAAATATTATGATTTGAAATAGGAAGAATAGGAAGAACAATAATGATTTGACTGGTCTCTCTCCATGCCTCCTAATCGTGCAAGAAAGATTATGTCATTTTGGAATTTTACACAGTATTGGAATTTTACAGGGACTTAATTGAGGTTTTTGAAAATTGAAAGGGCTATCCTTTAAGAATTAGATGAGTCCTAGGGATTTTTATTGTAATTTAAAAGTTCTCAATATATACATAAAAATGCCATCCAGGCTTAAAAACAAACAAGTATGAAGTTCTGGAAATTGTGCCCTTCAACCTTTTCATATTTACGTATATGTTTGACATGTGAAAATTGAAATGCGACCTCCAAAATGTTTTAAATCGAAATGGGGCCCTCCTGAACATTTACATACAACCCCTAATTAATGTATTTTAAAATACAAGTTAATTAATAAAACGTTTAAATATAAATTATATGTAAAAAAATCAATTACATCCAAGTCCACACGTCATCAATAAGTTAAGGCTATTTGGCTAAAACTAAAAGTTGATATTTAAGCAGGGGTAAAAATGTCTTTTCCAGGTTTTAATTCGCCAAAAGTCAAATTCGTGGACTTATATGTAATTGATTTATATCGAACAGGACTTGCATGGTATTGTTGATCTAATTGGTAACCATGTGTAATTAGAACATCTAAAAGGGGTACTGGATGAAATTTACCCCATTATTTTGCTCTTAATTTGTCGTTATTCCTAGCTTGGCATCTTAAATGAACAAAGAAAGGAGTCTTCTGGAGAAGTTTTTTTCTGTCCATACTCTTGAATCTGTTCAGCGTAACTTGCATAATCGTGGTCACATTTCTTGGTTTTGATCTGGAAAAATATATTCATTGGTCTTTTATCTGCTGCATCCAGATAGAGACTAGAATCCTTTTTACAAACTATTAAAACGTTAATTTGGAAGTGCATTTATTCACATAAGAGGACAAGCTGTTCTGATTATCTGCCAATGTTGGATATGAGTATATGACCATGGATTATTTGGTACCGCTTATGCTGAACATTCTGCAATATGTTTTTGTTCTTCATTTGTCATGTGTTTCAAGAACAGTAATGCAAATGTTAGTTGGCATGGCATCGAACATGAAAAAGGGAGGAGCACTTGGACTGTTATATTCATCTGGAGATGTTTTCTTGACCCTGCTATTGACTCCTTGCAGTCCAATTTTCACATAACATTGGTACTTTGCACAATCATGGTGAGGGCTATTGATTTTTTTCTTTCCCGGGAGCTGTGTTGATTATATCGTATTGACTAAGGAGTGGTATGTATGTATGTGTGTGTGTGTTGGCCTTTTCAACTTCTCATATTTGAACGTGCATTCTTTTATTGGGGAAGGTGACATTTTCTATGATGCGTCGAAGATATTTTTGTGTGGTCCATGGAGTTGATGCTGTTTTATACTTTTATCTCGGAATGAGTGACTAGTATATATGCATTTGAAGAACTGAAGTACTACTATATATGGATTTAAGAGTGGTTTGTAAGAATGCTTGTATTTGTATGAAAGATCTGCAACTCCATTCTTATGATGGTTTCTCCTGTCAGGTCATTCAATCTTTGAGCACATCCATTCCTCCAAGGTTTAATAGTTATGATTATTTGTCTATTTCGGAATGTAGTTGTCACGAAACTAGGGATTTAACCATGATTCTCCGAACAGGTTCATACATTCTGGTTTGAGACCCTTCTATCAGATGCTTAGAATCTATGATGGATCCCTTACATTGCTTTGGTTTTTTTACGTGTCTAATTTTGCAACAGTACGTATTGCATTTGCTAATTTGGCATCGGCACACGAAAGACGAAAGGATTACTTGGCCCTTATGCCATTCTGAAGTTTTCTTGTCCCTACTCTCAGGACTTAGATCCTTGTGGTTATTAGTTGTTGATTCACGCTGTCTTGGTCATGGTTTCTTATTTTATTTTTTTCAGGGAGAAAAAAGTTGTAGGACAGTTCTTTTTTGCGAAAGGGGTTTGATTTCGAAAATTATGTTCTTTGGTTTTTCTTTCACTTAAGAAAGTGATTATTTTAAAAATTATCAACTA
Source organism: Plantago major (assembly GCA_026545765.1). Taxonomy (NCBI): domain Eukaryota; kingdom Viridiplantae; phylum Streptophyta; class Magnoliopsida; order Lamiales; family Plantaginaceae; genus Plantago; species Plantago major. The sequence goes on from CM048843.1 coordinate 67,953,695, forward strand.
GATTTCATGGATGCTCTACTCAAAATGCTCCATTGATGAATGTATCTAGGTCAAATTGGCTGCACCTGCAACCCCTTGGAATAGGGCATACAGGAAATACACTTCTGCATCTGGTTTGTGTGTACCTCACCCCATTCTAATGCTTGAAGACTGGCCTTTTAGGATATCCTGTTATTGGTAGCCTTATGCCTAGGTGACAACTTTTGTGAAGCTTTACAGATGACATTGGTGTTGAGGTAAATGGACAAACCTATTTTTCTCTCTCCCTTCTTGTTCTGTGTGTAGGTGGACCATTGAAAGGTTAAAAGTGGTGAGATGTCTCGTTTACTGCACAAGTCGTTCACGGCAGAGTGAGCTTATCGGTACAAGGTTCTGTATCTTCTTTTGTTTGTGTACAAAGGATGGTTAAAATGCTCTTGCTTGAGATGTGCCATCTTATCACAGTGGGCTGGGTTCTTTGGTTGTGTATTTTGCAGCTGAATGTGGCTATTTGTTTTGAATCTGATATGTGATCAAGCTGTTGTATGAGTTGGTTGACTTTCCTTTTCCATCCAGTCTATTTCTATGTCTGTTATCTCGTGGTTTATGCGAGCATCCTCTTCTGATCTGGTGATTAATTTTTTGAGTACATCCTTTTCAAGGTCTACCAGTTCCGATTTTTTGTCTACTTTGGAATGTAAGTATCTCATGAAAGCTTCGATTCGGCATGGTTCTGTGAACAGGTTTGGTTGTTCTTGTTAGTTTCGTTTTTGAGAGGTTTGGAGTCAGGATGTCTCTTCATTTTACATGTAATTATGCAACAATATCAACATGCCAAGTTGGCATCATACATAAAAGAAGGATTACTTGGCATGTTATGTTTTCCTGGAGAAGTTTCTGTCCCTACACTTAAATCCTTGCGGTATGGTTTTCAACTTAACTTAGACCTGTGTCTGACTAAAATATTCTTGGGGAATTTTGTAAGATGGTTATTGCTCTTCCATGCATTTCATTTGGCACATTATTTTCAAAGTTGTTGTTCCAAGTAAATTCCGGAGTGCAATCTTTTTCCTAAGATCTTACTAGCCTGGTGTTTTTGGGTCTATTTTGGAATATAGGCATGTCCTGACACCTTGTTCCGCTTGTCTATTTTAGAATGTCGCCATCGTTATCTTGTACAGGCTTTGTTGTGCATTCTGCTTCTTGTTCCTTTCTCATTTGATGTTATTTTGGATTCTCTTGCGTTGTTTTTGTTGTTTGAATCAACAACAGCATAGCAATTGATTGCTTGGCATCGTACATGAAGGTGTACCTGGCATGTCATGTTCTACTGGAGAAGTTTTCCTGACCCTACTATGGCACCTGTTGTTTGACTTTAGCTTAGCTCAGTACTAGTGCAATTATGGTCATGGTTTTCTTTACAGGGAGCTTTGTGTGATGATTGCTCTTGTAAGGGAAGTGTGTAATAAGGTTTTATTTAACCCTGATCTCTTCTTTTACCCTCGATGTCCATGATTTCTGACGAGAGGATATGCTTCTGTGTACAAATTAGTTCTCTTCATTCCATATGGTTTTTGGTTATCTACCCTACTTTTGAGGTCTGTTTTTGGATTCAGATCGAGCTCAGTTTGACGCGTATGTAGTTTCTTCATGCCTTGGATTTGGGAGGTTGGTTTACAATTTCAACTCCGATCCACCATCTTATTACCCTCAATTGCCTTTTCTTTTTGCCTGTTTGGACTTGATTGATATGGCAGGGAGATGATTTCTGGCGAGAGCATATATATGCTTATGTGCACGAATTGGGTAATCGATTGTTTTAATGCCTAGCTAGTTGATTTCGTGGTGGTCTGTATATGATCAATATTTATCATGCTTGCTTGATGAATCTGTGTTGGTATACCTCTACAACTTTGCTAGTTGAAACATAAAGTAGATGGAAGAAAAGGTCTTTTTCTATTATTTGATTTTTCTCCTCTTCTGGATTTACCCAATATACTCGTTTTCCATGCTTCCTATGCACTTGTCTTGTCTTCTCTGTTAAACTAATTGTCAATTGTGTCGAGACTAGTTGTGCACCTGTGTATTGGATTTACGGACACTTTTACAATTTATTTGTTTTGAATTCATGTTCGCTTGCCTTTCTTTTTAAGATATGTTGTAGGTGTAAGATATGATCAGGTGTTTTGGGCTTCATGAACGGGCTTGCTGGTTTTTGGTCATCTCTACTACTTTTGAAGAGTTCTTATTTTTTAACACTTCCGTTTTTTTTCCATCTTGCCGTTGTGAATTTGTTATTAGTCTTACATGGTTACGTTCTGTATCTCTGTTCCTTTCTTTTTTAGTTGGTGCAGACATAATACATCTGATTCTTTCTTGGGGTATAATGTATGCAAGACGAGAAGGATGTTTTCCAACTGGTTTTGAATTCACATCATATTTCATTCGATTTCTTTTTCAATTATCCTTTTTCTCAAATCGTTGCAGCTGCATCAGTCATGTTCATATGGTTTCCTTGTCCTGTCCTTGTCTTTGTCTTCTTATCAGATAAACGACAGCTGTCAGACGAGATGAATATTGTCTCGCTTGAGGTTTTTTTATCATACTTATATAGATGAAAGGTGTACAATTCCCTTATCAGGCTTTCTGTAGGGATCCATGATGTGTGGACATATCGTATTGAGAACAACACGATAGATTGTGCAAGTGCGTGGTATTTATTCTGCTGACTTGCACAGGTGTTCTGTGTTTATCTTCCAGATGGCTGAGTGGTTGTATAACTCATAATTGATGGTATATGCTGAATTTCTTTTAGCTTCTTTTGTCTTGGACAATATGGTTGTTTCTCATCTGTGACAAAGGATGTGTAGTTTGCTTAGCTTTTGACTCGTGCAGTTGATGCCTTCTACTTTTCATTGGGTTCCGTTTCATATGGAATTGGACCAGACCTTTTGGTGGTTAGAATATATGGGAAGTTGAGATGGAACTTAAAGGATGTTAACTTGAGGGTTTGCTATATCTCATTCCTCATAATGCTTTGCCAGATTCACTTTACTTGTTCTCAACACATTATAGTATTTCGCAACTGGCTTGTTAGGACCCTGTAATTGACAATCTGGCATGATTATGTCATAGTGGCAGCCTTCCAGCCAATGTGCAAAGAGTATTGGTTATGCATTTAAAGGTAGAAATTTATCTTCTCTGTGTACTTTGTGAAGGTGAGCCACGTAAAGTATATAATGCGACGAGAGGATTCGAGATGTGCAACAGGTATTTGCAGTGTAAGTTATTCACAGCAGTTCGTCCTTAGCTATACGCAGAAGTATCATTTTATGTTCGTCGATATCTTTCTATCCGGTCATTCAATTTTTGAGTGCATCATTTTCGCCTAAGGTCTACCGTTTCTGATTATTTTATTTTATCTTATTTCATTTATTATTTATGTCTTCAAACAGGTTCCGTTGTTTTGTTCGAGTTTACTTATTATTTTGCTCTTAATTTGTCGTTATTTTGGAACAGTATTGCACATGCTAGCTTGGCATCTTAAATGAACAAAGAGAGGAGTACTTTGCTTGTTCTTCTGGAGAAGTTTTTTCTGTCCACACTCTTGAATCTGTTCAGCGTAACTTGCACAATCATGGTCACATTTCTTGGTTTCGATCTGGAAAATATATTCATTGTCTTTTATCTGCTGCATCCAGAGAGACACTAGAATCCTTTTAACGAATTATTGAAACGTAAATTTGGAAGTGCTTTCCTTTACCTAAGAACAAGCAGTTGTGGTTATTTGACAATATTAGTTATTAGTATATGACCATGGGTTATCTGGTACAGGTTGAGCTGAATATTCTGTAATATGTTTTTGTTCTTCATTTGCATGTGCTTCAAGAACAGTAATGCAAATATTAGTTGGCATGGCATCGAACATGAAAAAGGGGGTAGCACTTGGACTGTTATATTCTTCTGGAGAAGTTTTGTTGTCCCTGCTATTAACTCCTTGCAGTCCAATTTTTGTATAAAATAGTACTTTGCACAATCATGAGGGCTATTGATTTTTCTTTCCAGGGAGCTGTGTTGATGATGTCATTTTATGGGAACTTTGTAAGGTGGTTCTTTTTCTTCCACATGGATTATATTCTTGCATTCTTTCCTCTGGTTAAGGGAGAGGTACGTCAGAGAGTGATCATTTTAACAGAAAGGAGTAAAGTTATCGTATTGTCTAAGGAGTGGTGGCTATATACCCTTTTTGTGTATGTGGGTTTATTTATTGTATTTTTTATTTGTCCTTTTCAACTTCTCATATTTGAATGTGCATTCTTTTACTGGGGAAGGTGACATTTTCTATGACGTGTCGAAGTGTAGATGCACTAATATTTTTTGTATGGTCCATGGAGTTGATGCCTTTTATCTTGGAATTGAGTGACTACTGTATATGGATTTGAAGAACTGAAGCACTATGTATGGATTGTAGAGTTGTTTCTAATGAAGCTTGTATTTGGATGATAGATCTGCAACTCTATTCTTCTGATAGTTTCTCATCCTCCTTCTTTGACCTTAATCTATACAAAGAAAGGTCATAATGACCTCCTTAATCTATACAAAGAAAGGTCATAATGACCTCCTTAATCTATACAAAGAAAGTTCATAATGACCTACAAACTGTAAGTTGTTTTTAGCTATTCACAGCCGATTGGTTTCTTGGTTGGTTCGGTATTTTGGCAGATAGTTTTGAAGATGTAATGTCTTCAACCTGGAGATCATTTGTTCTGGATGTGGTGAACCTGTTGTAAGTTGGGTATCCTTTTCTTCGGGTACTGCTATGGATGTTTTCATCTTGTGGTTTCTGCGTTTACGTATCTTCTTCCTGTCGTGTTGTTCAATCTTTGAGCACAACCTTTCCTCTAAGGTTTACCAGTTCTGATTATTTGTCTATTTGGAATGTAGATGTCACGAATCTAGGGATTTAACCATGAATTTCCTACCAGGTTCATATATTCTGCATTCTGGTCTGAGTTCCTTCTATCAGATGCTTAGAATCTATGATGGATCCCTTGCATTGCTTTGGTTTTTACTTGTCTGATTTTGCAATATTACATATTGCATGTGCTAGTTTCAAGGTTTGGCATCGCACACGAAAGACAGGAGTACTTGGGCCTTAGACAGGAGTATTCTCAGAACTTAGATCCTTGTGGTTATTGGTTGTTGATTCACACTGTCTTGGTCATGGTTATTGTTTTGTTTTTTTTTTTTAAGGGAGAAAATCGGTGTATTTTTTTTCGTCCAGAGGAGTTTGATTTCGAAAATTATGTTTGCTTTTTATTTCACTTAAGAAAATGATTATTTTTAAAAATTATCAACTAGATTTCGTGGATGCTCTACTCAAAATGCTCTGCAGACGAATGGTAACTAGGTCAATTGGCTGCACCCCCAACCCCTTGGAATAGGGCATACAGGAAATACGCTTCTGCAACTGGTTTGTTGTTTGTACCTTGGCCCATTCTAATGTTTCATGACTGGCTTTTTAGGATATCCTGTAATTGGTAGCCTCGCATAATTATGTGAAGCTTTAAAGATGACATTGGTGTTGAGGTAAATGGACAAACCTATTTTTCTCTCTCCCTTCTTGTTCCGTGTGTAGGTGGACCACTGAAAGGTTAAGAGTGGTAAGATGTCAAGTTTACTGCGCAAGTCATTCACGACAGAGAGATTATCGGCATTCCATATTCTGTAATTGTTTGTGTATAAAGGATGGTTAAAATGCTCTTGCTTGAGATGTGCCAACTATCACTGCGGACTGGAATCTTCTTCAGTTGTGTATTTTGCAGCTGACTGTGGCTACTTGTTCTGAATTTGATATGATCAAGCTATCGTACATGTTGGTTGACTTTCCTTTTCCAACCAGTCTATTTCTATGGATGTTATCTTGTGGTTTCTGCGAGCATCATCTTCTGATCTGGTTATTCATTTTTTGAGTACATCCTATATCCTAAGGTCTGCCGGTTCCGATTTTTTGTCTACTTAGGAATGTAGATGTCTCATGAAAGCTTCAATTCGGCATGGTTCTCCGAACAGGTTTAGTTGTTCTTGTTCGAGTTTCTTTGTTGAGAGGTTTTGAATTAGGATCCTTGCACTGTCTGTCTTGTCATGTTTCGTGTAATTCTGCAACAATATCAACATGCCAAGTTGGCATCATACATAAAAGAAGGATTACTTGGCATGTTATGTTTCCCTGGAGAACTTTCTTCTGTCCCTACATTTAAATCCTTGCGGTTTGGTTTTCAACTCAACCTAGAACTGTATCTGACTAAAATATTCTTAGGGAGTTTTGTAATAAGATGGTTATTTCTCTTCCATGCATTTCATTTGGCACATTATATTCAAAATTGTTCTAAGTGCAATCTTTTTTCCAAACATCTTGCTAGCCTGGTTTTTTTTTTTTTTTTTAATCTGTTTTGGAATGTAGGCATGTCCTGACACCTTGTTCCATCTGTCTATTTAGAATGTCACTATTGTTATATGGTACAGGCTATGCTGTACATTCGGCTTCATGTTCCTTTTTCATTTGAGGTTATTTTGACCCTTGCGTTGTTTTTGTTGTTTGATTTGACAACAGCATTGCAATTGGTAGCTTGGCATCGTACATGAAGGTGTACCTGGCATGTCATGTTCTACTGGAGAAGTTTTCCTGACCCTAGTTTTACTTTAGCTTAACTTAGTACCAGTGCAATCATGGTCATGGTTTTCTTTTCAGGGAGCTTTGTATGATGATGCTTCTTTTAAGGGAAGTGTGTAATAAGGTTTTATTTAACCCTGATCCCTTCTATTATCCTCGATGTCCATGATTTCTAATGAGAGGATATGCTTCTGTGTACAAATTAGGCCTCTTCATTCCATATGGTTTTCGGTCATCTCCCCTACTTTTGAGGAGTCTTATTTTTTATGACTTGCTTTTATCCAATTCTTGCGATCAGCGTTACTCGGTGACATGTATCTTTGCCACTTTCTGTTGGTGCAGATATGCTTACTTGTTGTATAATGGGTGCAAAATGAGAAGGATATTTGTTAGCTGGTTTTGAATTCAGATCATATTTCATTAGACTGTGTTTTTGATTTTCATTTTCTTAAGCAGTCATTTTCACATGGTTTCATTTACCTGTCCTTGCCTTTGTCTTCTGACCTGATTAAGGACAGATCTTTGATGAGATCGGAATCATCCTCATAGGTTTCTGATGATTCTTTATGGATGGAAGGTGCACAAGCTCATCCATATTGACATGCTTTATTGGTTCCCCTCCCCCCCCCCCCCCCTCCTTTTTGATCGTGTGTAAAGACGTTGGTTTATGTAGGTGTGTGCCATAAAGGGCATATGTTATTTATCCTGCTGATTTGTGTAGGTGTTCTGTTTTTGTCCTCCAGTTGACGGGTGTTGGGTTTTTCGTGAGAGGTTTTTCCCCCCTACTCTTAAATTTGGTTCAACATAACTTGCACAATTCTGGTCGGAGAGCCATGTCATTGTGCTTCCCCCTTGCATGGGTTTGATTTGGAAAATTATGTTCATTGGATCATATATCTGCTGCAGGCAGCAAGACAATAGAAGAGAGTGCCCACTTTTACAAAGTATTGACACATATATGCATTAGAAAAGACCATGATTATCTAGTTTAGGTTATGCTGAACATTCTGGTTACAGATTCTTTTATGGGAGGTTTTGAACAGTCTGTATTCCGTTCTTATTCTTTATCTGCTGAGTGTTTCAACGACATTACTGCAGATTCTGGTTTGGCATCGAACATGAAAAGGGAAGGAGCACTTGGCGTGTTATATTCTTTTAGAGAAGTTTTCCTGTCCCTTCATTTAATTTCTGGCAGTCTAATATCTAGCATAGTACTTAGTGCACTCATGGTCATGGATGTTGATTTTTCTTCCCAGGGAGTTGTGCTTGATGACATCTCTTTCAAAGGAAACCGTGTAAGACAATTCAATTTCAGCTTAATGTAGAACTTCACGCGATCATGGTCATGGATAATGTTTTTTTCTTTTCAGTAAGATGTGTTTGGTGATATGTCTTTTAAGTAGACGGTTTGTTTCCTTCCGCAAGGATTATGTTCTTGGCATGTGTATCGATGAAGTTTTTCACGTCCTGGGGTAGGATTTTAGCTTAACTTGTGCAATACAGGTCATGGTTTATTTTCCAGGGAGCTATGTCTGTTGATGTCTCTTGAAAGGTAAAGTGTCTAAGGTGGATCAGTGTACCTTAAGTGGGATTTTTGCTCTCATTTTGTCTTGCTTCATTATTCTACATGGTTCTTACCTTATCTGTAATAGCTTGGATGCTGGCTTTAATGAAGAGTGTACTAGCATGATATTTATGTTTTTATATGTCTCAGTATCCTATTTTCTTCCACCTGTTTGGCTTACTGGCTCTGAAGGCTGCATTACAAAGACAAGGCATTAATCTCGACCATATGATCGTGCGATTGAATTTGCTCAATTTAACTCTTTGGTCTTGTGGTGGCTTGTGAAGTAATATGTTTATTTGAAATTTTGTATGTGTAAAAGAGTCTTTTCGGTTATAGGATTTGGAGCTGAACTTAAATACTCTGTTGACTACAAAAGGAGATCGTTTTTCCTTCTCTGTTATTTGCTTTGTGTCCTTTTTGGGGGCCAATCCATATATCCCTGTGTTCTTTTCCATGTTAGGTATGCAGTTCACTTCTCCTCTGGATGGGATGGTTAAATGTCATATCCAATCTGCTAATTGAAGGGTCTGGCTTTTAGTTTGTGCTCGTGCAAATTGTGTCAATAACAGTTGTACAGCTGTCTGTTGGATTTTATTCATCTGTTTCAAAATCTTCCTGGCTGCTGCTTGATGCTCTTACAAATGTTCTCTGCTGTTGGCTTTTGTTGATATGTTTCCAAAATCTTCCAGTCTTCTTGCTATTTTTGGGATTGAAGATTGGCTCTGGTTTTTCAGACATCACGACAAATATGGTTTTTGGTCTTCTTCCTAGTTTGAAGTGTCTGATGGGGAAATTCGTGTTTCCGTTTGATTCACTTTGGTCTTGCTTACCAAATCTACGTCGTCACATCAATGTGGGCTTTCTATGCAGTATTAATGGATTATGAAGTTGTTAACTTGACAAGGAAATCATAATTTTTGGTATAGGTCCAAGATGTGTATTTTGTCTGGTTCTGGACTTGTATCAAGTTTTTTAGTACATGCTTTTCCATAGGATCTACCTGTTCTGGTTATCTATCCCTTTTGATATGTAGATGTGTTGTAAAACCTGAAATATGACTGATTCTCAATACAAGTTTAGTTCTGGTTTGAGATCCTTTTGTGAGAGGTTTATAATTCAGGATCCATTGTACTGTGTTTGCTCTTCGTTTGCCGTGTGATTCTACAACAGTACAGCACATGCTGGTTTGACTTCATGCTCAAAGGAAGAAATGAGTGCTTGGCGTGTTATGTTCTCTGGAGAAGTTTCTAGCCCCTACTATTAAATCATTGATATTTGGATATTCAGCTTAAATTAGTACTTCTGCCATCATGGTAATGGTTGTTGCCATACTTTGTCTTTCAGTATTGTCATCTACTATTGCGTAAGAATGCCCGTGCTTAAAGTTATGGAAGAAAAATTTTGTCATCACATTCTTGATCATCTGGATTATACAGCAGTACTTAGATCAAACCAAGAATGTTAAGTTTGTAAATGTACGTTCATGAATGAGCTATTTGAAATATTGGTGTTTTTGCTGTATCATCTCTCATCTGAAATTCATGATGAATATCTCTTTTGCCTACTGTTTCCATTGGACCGGATGTATTCACAGTGGAGTTATACTCTGGCTCTCGACAGTCACATGTTTCTTGCCTTGTTGCATGGTATAAATGATACTTTGCCTCCATGACTCGTAGGTATTCAACCATCTATTTCTGCTGTAGCATTGTCTTTTTTCTATTTCTCTCTTTGCTAACTGAAATTAAGATTCCATTATCACTTACATGTAATAGCTCATGTGATCCTGTCTGTTTTGATTTTGAAATGTGATTTTGCTTGTGTTCATATTTGACTGGTTTGCGTTCTTAACTTTTCTCTTCATGTGTAACCCCCCAAGTTTAGGTGAAATTTATTAGCATTTTGCATTTAATTGTCCCCTATTTTAAATTCTCTATCATGATTGCAAGAGTGATTTTTCTTGTGCCTCATTGTCTGTGTGTTTTTGTGGAGTGCTTGTGGAATGTGTGTGTGCGCCTGTGGAGGATTGTGTGTGTGCTTGTGGAGTGCTTGTAGAATGTGCTTGTGTAACTCCGCCTGCATTGTATGCAGCCGGTTCCAAGCCCGGGAAAAGGAGGAGGATCATGAGCTAAATTTTTGTGTTGTACTGCTGTTATGTGTGTCCTGTCTAATTTAGGACGTTACAATTTTCCCTAATCTTGAGCGGCCCCAGTTCTTTTTGGATGTACATTTAAGAAATGAGTATATATATATGAGATCTGAGTAAAACGATGTGTGGAGTATAGAGTTAAACCACATGTTGCGTATCTACTAATACACATTTAAGGGACATAATAGTGGACTATTATTATTGTAGATTCAAATAATAATCAAGTATGGACTGAGTTTTAGAATAGGCAGGAGAAAGTTAGGAAAAATTGTTGAGAAAATTTTATTGCCCTTTATTTGAATAAATCTCACTCCCTCTATTTTTAAACTTTTTTATTTTATCAGCACGGAGTAAGGAAAGTTTGTTGAAAATGTAGACAAAGTCTTTTGCCATCTTTTCATATAAAACAAAAAAGTTGTGAGAGGTTGGATTACTAATGAAGTGCATTTTCTTGCAATAAAAAAAAGTGAAAAATACAAGGAAGAAACACACTGCAGGTAAGGTTACTGTTCATGATTCTGAATTTTCTTTCTGGAATATCATATGATATGGTATGGTATTGTTGATTTTGTATTTTGTTCTTTCTCAACAATAAAAAAAAAAAAAAGATTGTATATATTTCGTTCATTTCTTCAAATGATTTCATTAAGAGTGTTTTGGTTTCCTTGAAGGATCAGAGTATGGACAAAACTTCGTCAAATCATTCAATTAAGAGTGTGCCATTTAAGAAAGATGGGAAAGAGCTTCTTCACTCCAGTGACAATAAAGATATGCAAAATTGGACGACAAATAGCATACTACGTAATCCTTCATATTGGCCTACATTTCTGGTTCGTAACCACTTGGATGTGATGCTTTGTGAAAGGAATATTTTTTATACTATAATTGATTATGGTAGTTTCGACCGACAAAGTGTAAGGACAATAAAAGACGAAGAAGAGAACACTGGGAAAAATCTGAAGAGGAAGAAGAGGGACAATGATATTACACTTTCATCAATTTCATTTTACTTTTACTCGAGTCTTTTTGTAGGTCAAGTTTTTATTTCATTTTGTCATGAATCTATTCGACTGTAACTCCTTTCCTTCTATGAATTCATGTTCATGTGCAACACTTGTAGTGCTGGTTGGCTGGTTTCCATTGAATAAATTAAGTATTTAGAGATGATTTTGATGCACTGCATTGTGCTCTAATTAAGGCCATTTTCTAGTTTTGCATGATGTTATGTTCCTGTGAACACGAAGTTGCAAGGAGAAAGGCATCTATTTTCAAGTTGGATGCAGATAGTAATTTGCAATGGTTAATGCATTGAATAAATGAAAAAGTACACAAGTTGGCAACTTAGTCCTCCTTCTATGTCTGCAGCCTGTTTGCATGCATTCTGGGATTCTTTTTTGTTTTTAATAAAAAACATTCAACTTTCATATCATCAGAAGATAAGAGTTACATCCCAAAATCTGGAGATAAAAGAGCACCTTCATCCACATCATCTCTAAAATTAAGAGTGAGTGAGTGAGTGGGCTAAAGTAGTACCAATTCTAGGAACATAACAAAATTTCAAACAATCAAAATGTGAAACGGAACTTCGAATAGCATCTAAACACTCAAGAACTTGAAAGGCAAGGCGAATGAGACTGCAGCATGCCAATCAATGTTAAATAGTCTCCCTCGATTATGACACTTCTGAACTAGAGGCGGACAGCAAGTTGCACAGCAAGATGTGCGGCTAGTGCTTCGGCTAGTTCTGGAATTTGAATGTATGATTTTTTGCTGTGTAGTCCGCCTAGTACTGCCCCTATCAGAATGCTCCGACTGAGAATGCAAACAGTACAGAATGGAAGAAAAATGAAATGACAAACACGCAAATTCAGTGTATCGGGCTATAACAAAGGTATACGCAGGATATCTGTGACATCTTCTAAGCATTCTGGATTCTGTAAATCCCTTAAATGTGAATTAGTAGATATGTAACAACAAATCAAGATAAGAAGCTAGAAATAAAAAATTTCACATATTGTACTCAATTTTTTAATTTTCTGCTTTTTTCTTTGGTTGATTTTTTCTGCCACCAATCAAGAAATGTTTTGAATGCATTCTTGGATTCTAAAATTCCCTTACATGTGAATTAGTAGTATGCAATATCAAATCAAGCTAAAGCACTGGAAAACATAAATTTCACATAGATGCACCCATTT